>LR738711.1:529165167-529227829 GCA_902687465.1 Secale cereale | reverse complement strand
GAGGGTGCGGGGGGTCGGCGGCGGCGGCCGGTGGACCGGGGGGTGCTCGGCGGCGAGGGGGACCGGAATCTGGCGAGGTGGGATAGCGATCGAGATGGAGGGGGGGTCGAGATCGAGTGTCCATGAAATTTAAAAATATTCATGATAGTTCAAAAAGTGCCCATGAAATACAATCGAGAAATGAAGGGTACGATTTAAATACAATCGATCTTAGCTAGCTATCTGTTCACAATCTTCTTGCCCTTCTTTTTCGCAAATGGAGTTCTTCTGTGGAATGGACGTCCTTTAGGTAGGGTGGTCCTGCTTCTTCTTGTGGTGTAAGCTGCTACTTCATCATCGTCATCATGTTCGATCCTCGGGTCGCCGTACTTGTCGAAGTCTTGCTCATTGGCTACTCCATCCATTCCGATGATCTTCCTTTTGCCTCTCCTCACGACAACACGACTGGGCTTTGACGGATCGGTAATGAAGAAGCATTCGTCAACTTGGGAAGCCAGTACCCATGGCTCATTTTTCGCGCTGACGTTTGCGCCCGCGGTCTTGGATTTGGCTTCGGGTATAACCATGGTGGTGAAATACCGGTCTTCTTTTAGGACGCTCTTGGCCCATCTGACACGGAACATCGGGACCTTCTCTCCAGCGTAGCTCAGCTCCCAGATCTCCTCGATCCTTCCGTATTATCTGTCCTTGTCATTACCGGTGTAGGATTCCATCGTTACCCCGGAATTCTGATAACCATCGCTCTTCATGTCCTTGGCCTCGGTGTAGAATGTGTAGCCGTTGATATCGTACGCCCCATAGGTCATCAGGTTGTGCTCGGCGCCCTGTGACAAGGCGAATATGAGTTGTTCTTCCACGGAAGAATCATCATGTAAACGGTACGACAGAAGCTTCTGCTTGAATCAACGCGTGAAACATGAGTTGTGCTCTTTGATTATATCTCCGTCCGTCCTCTGTTGGCCTCGGTCATTGTACGTCTTCTCAATAAAGGTTTTGTGCTGAACCACCCAAGGATCGACCACGTCTATGTGTTGTAGCGCGACTAGGTTTGCTCTTTCAGAGTCGGCGAGTCGACCCTCGAAGTCGACATGCATTTCGCGGCGACCCTCACGGTGACCCCATCCAGCGAGCCTACCGAGGTGCCTGTTGACGGGCAGACCAACGGGGTTCTCGATGCCTAGATAATTCGTGTAGTAGGAGATGCACTCTTCAGTCAGAAAGCCCCTGGCTATGCTTCCCTCTGGACGTGACATGTTGCGAACGTATCCTTTGATGACACCATTCATCCTTTCAAACGGCATCATGCTGTGCAGGAACGTCGGCCCGAGTTGGGTGATATCGTCCACGATATGGACCAGCAGATGCACCATAACGTCGAAGAATGCGGGCGGGAAGTACATCTCAAGCTCACATAGTATCACCACGATCTCTTCCTGTAGACTTCTGAGTTGCCTCACGCCAACAGACTTCCGAGAGATGACGTCGAAAAAGTTGCATAGGCCAAATAGGGTTTCACGGACGTGCGCGTCCATGATACCACGGATTGGAACTGGAAGTATCTGCGTCATCAGCACGTGACAGTCGTGAGACTTCATCCCGCTGAACTTTAGCTTCGCCCGGTCTAGGTATCTGCTTATCTTCCACGTGTAACCGTAAGGAAGTTGTACTCCTACGAGGCAGGTGAAAAACTGCTCGATCTCCTCCTGACTTAGAGTGAAGCACGCGGGAGGGTAGTCATTTCCGGTCTTCCTGGCCTTTTTGCCTTTGCGACGACTTTCCGTGTCCTGCTTCGCCTCATCATCATCATCATCATCATGATCATCATATATAGCGTGAAGCTCCTGCCTGATGCCCATTGATTTCAAGTCTGCCCTTGCTTTCGGCCCATCTTTGGTCCTCTCTGGCATGTTGAGCAGGGTACCAAGCAGACTCTCGCACACGTTCTTCGTGATATGCATTACATCAAGGCTGTGAGGCACACGGTGGATCTTCCAGTACGGCAAGTCCCAGAAAACAGACCTCGTTTTCCATACCTTCAGCAGCGGCTCTGGCGCCTTTCGCTTCTTTCCCGGCGCTGGCGCCTTTTGCTTCTTTCCCGGCAGTGGGCAATCTTTCCAATTTTTCAACAGCTCGTCTATTTCCTCGCCGCTCCTCGTACGCGGGCGTCCTCGGGATTCGGTTTCACCATCGAACAGATCCTTGCATTTTCTCCACAGGTCATCGTCGTGAAGCCACCTTCGATGTCCCATGAACACGGTTTTCGAAGACCCGGGATCTCTATCTAGCTGGCGATACGTTGTGTCATCCATGCACCTGACGCATCCAGAAAATCCGTGGACCACCTACCCCGCGACATATCCGTAACCGAGATAGTCGTGCACCGTCGTGAGAAGCGCGACTCTCATAGGGAAATATTCTTTCTTTGCGGCGTCCCACGTATTGGCTGGCGTTTTCCACAGTGTGTCTAGCTCCTCTTTCAGCAGCCCCAGATACAGATTGATGTCGTTCCCTAGTTGTTTCGGTCCTTCAATTAGCATACTCATGTGAATGTACTTCCTCTTCATGCACAACCAGGGGGGAAGGTTGTACATCCACACAAACACAGGCCAGGTGCTATGTGTGCTTCTCTGGCTGCCAAACGGATTGACTCCACCGGTGCTCGCGCCCAGCACGATGTTCCTTGGATCGTTCCCAAATTCTAGGTCTTCGAAGTTCAACGCTTGCCACTGGCTCGCATCCTTAGGGTGACTCAGCATCTTGTCTTTTTTATCTATCTCCGGATCATTTGCGTCATCTTCTCGCTTCTTCTCCTCCCTATCCGCGTGCCAACGCAGGAGCTTTGCTACCTTAGGGTCCGCGAAATACTGCTGCAGACGAGGAGTGATCGGAAAGTACAACACCACTTTTCGAGGAGCTTTCTTCCTCTTCTTCTATCGAGTGACGCCGCACACCGGACATATGGTAGACTCCGCATGCTCGTCCCGATAAATTAGGCAATTGTTCATGCACACATGGTATTTCACGTGCGGTAAATCCAGAGGACACACGATTTTCTTTACCTCCTCCAAACTGGTGGGGCACTTGTTCCCCTTGGGAAGACGTTCGTGCCAGAATGACATGTTCTCGTCGAAGCATGCGTCGGTCATTTTGTGTTTTACCTTCATCTCTAGAGCCATGAGCGTTACTTTCAGGCGGGTATCCTTGGGCCTGCATCCTTCATACAATGGAGTAACCGCGTCTAACTCAAGTTGATCCATCTTGGCTTTCTCTCGGGCGGCAGCTCTTGCGTTATCGGTCTGCTTGAGAAGCAGCTCTTGAATATGAGGGTCCTGCACCTAGCCCATCGATGGTCCAACGTCGTCTGCTCCGCCGGCATCATCATCTTCATGATCATGCCCGTCGTCTGCTCCGGCATCTTCCTCATCATCATGTCCTGCATCTTCTACATGATGACTGTGTACAGCATCACCGTCGTGATCATCTCCCGGGGATTCTTCGTCTTCTCGCCTGCCCGAGCCGCGGTGGTTGTCTTGCTGCCCTTCCTCATTTCTTGCCCGGCCACCATGGACGACTTCGTAGTCATCTTCATCACCTTGCCACCGATAGCCATACATGAAACCACGCAAGAGCAGGTGGTCCCGCACCTGCCCGGAATCCGGGTCTGCAATAAGGCTCTTCAGCTTGCATCTTCGACACGGACATCTTATCTCCGTCTCGTTCTTTTGAAGCATCTCAACCTTCGCGGACCTCAAAAACCTATTCACGATGCCTTCGGTAATCGTGCGCAACATGGTCGCCTGCGGGGTAGAGCAAAACGATATTTTAGAACCAAGAATTTTTTTTCCATGACTTTCCCTAAAAATAGGACAAAAAAGAATGCTTAATGCCAAAATTCTCACCGAAACGGAAATGAATCAACATTCCGGGAAAATATTTGCAACTATCGCATTTCAAATACCGGTACACCTCCAAACACAAACACATATGGAACACAACAAACATATGCAACACCACGAACATACATAGATCTAGCTAGGCCATAAAAAGTGCATGTGCACATTGTTGTATGGAGAACAACATAAATATAGCTTCCCCCCTTACTTACCTATCAAAACAAGGTAATTTAACCACTTAATTTGAATGAATATATGGTGGAAATGAGGTGAAAAAGAGGAGGGACCCGAGAGGAGGAGGAGGTGGAGAGAATGAAGTGGGGGAGAAAGTGAGTGTGGGTAGGAGAGAGGCTGTCCAAAATATCTTGTTGCTGCCCACTTACTAATGGCCCACCAACTATAAATGCGCCATTAGTAATCAAGGTTACTAATGGCGCATTTATAGTAGGTGCGCCATTACTAGTTTTGCAAAAAAAATAACATACTAATGGCGCACTGTCTCACAGTGCGCCATTACTAGTTTAAACTAGTAATGGCGCACCGTGGGACAGTGCGCCATTAGTAGTTTTGTAAAAAAAGAATAAAAAATATCATAAAAAAATAACATTAATGGCGCACTTTACTTCTGGTGCGCCATTACTAGTACAACTAGTAATGGCGCACTTCGTCTCGATGCGCCATTAGTATGTTTGGACAGGCGCACTAGTTCAAAAAAAAACTTTCTGATACTAATGGCGCACGCTGGGCCTGGTGCGCCATTAGTAGTTTGAACTCTAATGGCGTATCTGTTGTCGGTGCACCATTACTATATACTAATGGCGCACTGCTTGTCTGGTGCGCCATTAGTATCAATTCCATCTATAGCCCTTTTCCTAGTAGTGGCAGGGCCCGACCCCGCGCATACCTCAACCGCCACTGACTTGTCCGGATTATCAGGACAAGACCAGGTAGTGAGGGGCTATGTGGCCAGTTAGGCTCCTGAGACGCGATGCTCAGGAGTCCTCCTTGACGTACGAATAGACCTAAGATCTTTAAGCCGGCCTCCCCTTCTCCCGTCCTTCGTAGTGCTCTGCGTCCTCGGGTCCCGACCCTCGAGCAAAGCTCAGCCGCCGCTGGTATGCCAAGTCGGGATGCTGTGGTTAAGGCCAGGGGTGAGGGTTGGAGAGTCAGTAGGAGCCCTTGAGACGCGATGCTCAGAAGCCCCCCTTTAACGCGCAAGCGAATTACATGAGAAGGGGAGGCCGGCAGGGTCGCGTGCCGCCATGCTCCTGAGGTTCCTGCGGGCCACTGATCGCTTCGCGGGAAGACAAAGGCACCGAGGACCTGGTGAGGTGATGTATGTGGGGCAGGCCGCGTGTCAGAGCTCGATCTCTCGGATTTGTTAGAATTGCATGGATGGACCCGATCACAAGCATCATGCCAACGTGTGTAACCCCCGTTGCGAGATGAGCAGAAGTCTATTAGACAGCGAGGGAGGCCAAAAGAGGTGCTGAGTGGGCAAGTAAGGTCCATGAGGTAAATCATAAGAGGAAATGAGCTAACCTAGGCCATGTATAATACGATTAGTGCCACAGGGACGGACCCATGCGGCTAGGGGATGATGCAGCCCAAGGGGCGCCCCCAACAGAGTAAGCTAGAGATGCAAGAAGGATACATGTCACAGGGCCAAGCCCGCGCGACTTGGGGATGATGCAGCCCGAGGGGCGCCCCCAACTGAACAAATTGAAACGAAGTCACCTGCCATTGATGCTGGACTGGTGCTGATGTCGCTGAAGACGCTTGCTGTAGATGCCGCTCCTCACGAGCTGCCTGACTCCGGGGCCTCGCGAGGCTCCAGGGGTTCCGAGAGCTAGCAAAGAACTAAGGCCTCCTCCGCCAAGATCTCCTGATGCCTTGCCTCCTGAGCCACCAGGACTCCCCGCATGTGGCGCTGATGCAGGGCCGCCTGGTTTGGCAAGCCGAAGGGCATGCAAACATAGCTGTGAGGGGGACCCTCGCACCGGCCCACCTGAGATGGCCAGTAGAGCTCCTGAGACGCCATCCTGTTGAGTCCTGGGACATTAACGCAGATGCGCAGCCCGTCGCCTGAGCCTGGGGCGACAGCTGCACTCCGGGTTGCCGGGCAGCGCTTACCCCGCATTGCCCTTGGCACCTGCATGTCTTTGATGGCCTGGTTGATGAACTCTTGAGCGCTTGGTGCTTCTCGCCTTTTGTCCTCCTGAGGGAAGCATGCGGTGAAGCATGCCTCCACATGGTGCCCGAGCTCCTTCCTCGAGACATTGGCTAGGTCTGAGGCCCTCCATAGGAGAGCCCCCGAGCCCAGCCTGAGGGGGATGCCGGGAGCACCTTCCTATGTGAGGGAGGGAGGCACCCCATCCATGGGCGCGGATCCCAAGGCACGGCCGCCGGGTGCTGCATCTTCATGAGGCTCCAAGGCGAGCAACTGATTCTTCTTCTTCGGGATGGCTTCAGGGGGGTTGATAGTGTTTTTGTTATCGGGATCTTCGACTACAGCAGCCTGGTAAGCGCGCTCGAGGGAACACACTGCATCCTTTTCTTCGCAAGTGACAGTGATGATGTCCCGGCTCCCTGTCATCTTGAGGATGTTGTAGCCATGGTGGGTCACAGCCAGGAACTTGGCCAGGGATGGATACCCAAGGATGGCTTTGTACGGGAGGTGAATGTGAGCGACGTTGAAGTCGATGAGGTCGGCATGGTATTTGTCATGGGTGTCGAAGGTAATGGGGAGCCGTATTTGTCCGATTGGGGTGGTGGATATGTCAGTCACTCCCGAGAAAGGCCTGGTGGGTTTCAGCTGGTCATAAGGTACTTGGAGACGGTCAAACGTGTCGATGGAGAGCACGTTGAGCCATGCACCACCATCGATGATGGTCTTGGTGACTTGGACGTTATTGATGACGGGTGAACAGAGCATTGGGAGAGCGCCGGCAGTTGCCGCACACTTAAGCTGATCATCTGAGCAGAAGGTGATAGCACACTTGGACCACTTGACCGACCGTGTGGCTTCTATCCTGGGAAGAGCTGCGTTTACTCCTCTAGTGAACTACTTGAAGAGGCGCTGAGAGGTTGGGGCCTGCGCACCACGCAAGATGCAAGCGATGGCGCGAGGCTCCTGGAAGACCCCAGCCCCCTCGTTTTGGTCGTTGTTCCTCGGTGGTGGCAGCGGAGGGAGACCGACATTTCCCTGAGGACGGTCCTCATGAGGGTGGTCCCTCCAGGCATCCTCACGAGGCTGGTCCCTCCAGCGGTCTTCACGAGGCTGATCACGCCACTCCTGACGGGGGCCGCGGTCATCCCAGCGCCCCTCGGTACGGCTTCCTCCATGGCCGTAGCCACTATCGCCGTGCTCGGCGCGTCAGCCGATGCGGCCGTTGCGGATGGCCCTGAGCTCTTGACAGTCATTGGTGTTATGGATGTGCATGTTGTGGAATGTGTAGAACGGACGGCTGCTCTTGGATGACTCTTGGTGGTCGTGGACACGCTTCATCCCTGGTTTGGCCGTGAGCACGGCCACCCCTTTGCACTTCATGTCCTTGGCCTTGGCCTTCTTGTCTTCAGGGTCAGCGGTGGGGAGCTCGACGAGGGAGGGGCGCCCCTCCTTAGCTCTGGCGCACTTGGTCGCGAGGTTGAACAGCTCCAGGGTTGTGCACAGATCTTCGTGGATGGCGAGCTCCTCCTTCATCTTCACATCACGGATGCCGGCAGAGAACGCTGAGATGATGTCCTCGTCCGTGACCTTGGGAATCTTTACGCAGATGCTATTGTGCGTTGGATGAACTTCTGTAGAGTTTCTCCTAGTTGTTGATTCACGCGCCACAAGCCACCTACGGCCGGGGGGCGGTCGCGGGTGCCCTGGAAATTGGCAATGAACCGCTCACGCATCTCACCCCAGGAGGAGATCGATCCCGCGGGCAGGTTCAGGAGCCACGAGCGCATGCGGTCCTTGAGAGCCATGGGGAACCAATTCGCCATGATCTTCTCATCGCCATTGGGTGCTTCAATGCTCAGCTCGTAGAGCTACATAAATTAAGCAGGGTCGGGGATGCCGTCGTAGCGTGGTGGCAGGTCGGGCTTGAACTTCCCAGGCCTGTTGACGTTGCGCAGCTCGGGGGCGAGGGCCTTGCAGATTGCTGTTGATACCGGAGCTTGTCCTGGAGGCGGAGCTTGGTCTTGGTCCCCGCGCGCCACCATGGCAGGGGGCTCACATTCTCAACGCGGGAGTGGAGGGAGCGCTGGCGCTCCTCCTCGAGGCCGCTGGATCTCTTGGCAGCTTCCTTCATCATCCACAGGCGCCCCGCGCAGTGGGTCGCGCCACGGGGCCACGTGCTTTGGATCGTGGACGACGCCTTGATGCGGAGGTGGTGGAGGCGCTTCATGGGCCACGTCGCCCGCATGGGGCGGCGGACAAGGTAGCGAGAGATATGGGACAGGAGAGCCCACAGAGACGCTGACAAGCTCGGCGATGCGGTCGATCCAGTCCTCGTAGAAGTCGTCGACGGGGCGCTAGCGCAGGAGCTCGGGCGCCATGAGCTGCGCGGCCTGCGCGTCCACGGGTCCACGACGGCCGTGGGACGACAAGCGAGCGAGGGTCAGCGACGGGGTAGTGGTGCGGCCATCCCGCCGCACCGAGGGATGCAGCGACGAGGCTTGCTGCTTGTGCCGCGCCGGGCCGGTGGCAGCGTTGGCGGCGGGCGATGGAGAACGGTGAGGAGGTCCATCGGCTGGAGCTGTCTGAGTGACGCGGGCGGCGAGGGCGGCCCGTCGCTCAGCACGAGCACAGCGAGTGTCAGCCATGGAAGCGGTGGAGTGGTGATGCGCCGATCGATGGAAGAGAGGCTTCGGCACACCCCTACCTGCCGTGCCAAATGTCCGATTACGGGTTCCACAAACCCTTGAGATGTTCGAACTCTGGGGTGCGCATGAAGAACACTCCCTCCCTGGCGCGCTCACCCTACGATTCCATAGCCTAGCTCATCGTGCTCAAAGAATAGGGGACATGGAGAATTATATTGGTTCGGGCCACCCTATGGTGTAATACCCTACTCCAGTGTGTGTGGTGAATTGCCTTTGTATGGCTGAGGATGAACTAGTACAAGGGATGAACAGCCTCCGGAGGAGAGGTGTTCTTGGGCTCGGATGAGCTTGTGGTGTCTCTTCTACTAGGCGAGCTCCTTCTCAGATCCGAATGAGATGCCCTCTATGGTGGTGGCTAAGCCCTATATATAGTGGCCTTGGTCCTCTTCCCAAATATCGGCGTGAAGGGATCCCACAACGGCCAAATTTGAAGGGGAACATCTAGTACAAATTATCTTGACAAAAGTAGTCTTCGCCTGCCAAAGGCTCTGGTGGTGATGCCGCGCCGGGCTCCACGATGACCTCCGTTCTGCAGCCTTGACGGTCCTTGGTCTTGTTGCACCAATATGGAAACCTTTTCCTGATCCCTCGGGACTCCGCGCCTGCGCTTGCCCTCTGAGCACCAAAGAGGAAACTGGCATTCTGCGCCCGTTGGCGCCCGCCTGGCCTTGGTCGTCATGGCTCATGTCACGTGAACCTCGCGAGGTACCCCTTGTATAGATATCTCCGCTCCTCGGGAGCCAACCTAGAGAGACTGCCCCCAGGGAGGTCTTGCTGTCGCCCGCCTCGCGAGGCTTGGCCCCTCGCGAGGGTCTTGAGTAGCAGTAGATGAAGTTGGGCCGCACCAGGCCACTGATGGAGCCACATCACAGGTCGCAGGCAGGCAAGTCGGGGTACCCCCGTTCCAAGGACACCGACACTGAGTAAGCTGCTTTGATAACCACTGCAAATGAAAAAGATTCAGACATTATTGTGAAACAACTAATTTTGGGCAGTAAACAGAGAAGGCTGCAGGAGTTTGTACTTACCATCCTACAGCTCACTATTGTGTTGGATAGAGCATCAACAAATAATTTTATTGCCACCATTCGTATCTTTGTGCTAATAATACTTATCAGCTTCCTCACTTGATACTTGTTCATGAAAATCTCATTGCTCTGTACGCAAAAAGGGTCGATGCGTGGATCTTTGCCAAGGACATATGTACCTACAAGCAACAAGTCAATATTAGAAGCTAAAAAGTGTCCATGCCTGGATCTATATGCACTATATTTTGGAACGAGGGGGGTGTTTGAAATCCGAGGGATGAAACTAACCTTGGCGGAAAATGTTGGCCACTCCCGTTGTTGTCCTGTATAAGTTGTGAAAAGGCATGATAAATACAGCAACCTTAACATCTTATAAATATGGACAAGGTAAAAAACATAATCTCCAAATGATAGCTTGAATGTGTTGCTTTCAGCATGTTGTTAAAGAGGATATAAAATGGAAGTGAATATTACCTACAACAGGCTTAACAGCCACCAAATATTGCAAGTCAAACTGGTATTGTTGAAAATGAATAGAACGTAGCTCATGCTTAAACATCACACTGGATAAATGTGTAAAACTGAAATAAAGGGCATGTGTTAACTACACCTGGCATAACAAGTACCAAGTACAGCCGTTCAAATTGGTAGTGATGAAATCGAGATGCACGGTTGCGACTTTCACATTGCTACTTCTTGAGCTTGCTTTGATTTTTCCCTTCAAGAAGAAAGGGTGATGCAACAAGGTAGAAATAAGTATTTCCCTCAGTTGAGAACCAAGGTATCAATCCAATAGGAGGTACAAACAAGTGTCCAATATATGCACCTGCACAAACTAACAAACACTTGCACACAACACGGAAAAGGGGTTGTCAATCCCTTCAACGTCACAAACAAGAGCGAGATCTAATAGAGATAAAATTAAAACTAAAGTAAAAAAGCTAAATAAAGTAAACACGAAATAATTGTAGCAAGGTATTTTTGGGTTTTTCATTTTATGGATCTGAATATAATAGATGTAAAATAGACCCAGGGGCATAGGTTTCACTAGAGGCTTCTCTCTTGAATAAAGCATATTGTGGGTAACCAAAATACTGTCGAGCAATTGATAGAAAAGCCCAAAGTTATGCCGATATCTAAGGCAACAATCATGAATATAGGCATCATGTATGTGACAAGTAGACCGACTCCTGCCCGCATCTACTACTATTACCCCACACATCAACCGACTATCCAACATGCACCTAGAGTATTAAGTTCATATGAGCAGAGTAATTCCTTGATAAAGATGACATGATGTAGAGGGATAAACTCAAGAAATACGATATAAACTCCATCTTTTTATCCTTGATGGAAAAAAATACAATACGTGCCTTGCTACCCCTTCTGTCACTTGGTGAGGACACCGCAAGATTGAACCCAAAACTAAGCACCTCTTCCATTGCAAGAACCACTAATCTAGTTGGCCAAACCAAACCAATAATTAAAAGATAAATACAAAGATATAAAATCATGCATATAAGACTTAAGAGAAGATCCAAATAATATTCATAGATAATCTGATATAAATCCACAATTCATCGGATCTCGACAAACACACCGCAAAAGAAGATTACATAGAATAGATCTCCAAGAACATCGAGGAGAACAACTCACTTGTATTGAATACTAAAGAGAGAGAAGAAGCCATCTAGCTACTAGCTATGGACCCGTAGGTCTGTGGTAAACTACTCATGCATCATCGGAAGGGCAACAAGGTTGATGTAGAAGCCCTCCGTGATCGAATCCCCCTTTGATAGAGTATCGAAAAAAGGCCTCCATGTGGGATCTCACGAGATTAGAAACCTACGGCGGTGGAAAAGTATTCTCATGGATGCCTCTAGGGTTTTGGGAATACTTCTGAATTTATAGGCCAAGGTAGGGGGTCACGGGGTCTCCGTGGGGACCACAAGCCCTAGGGCGCCCCCAGGGTGCACCCCCTGGCTTGTCGTCTCCTCGGGAACTCTAGGACTTGGACTCCAAGTCCTACGTGTGTCTTATGGTCCAAGAAAAATCATCGCAAACGTTTTATTCCGTTTGGACTCTGTTTGATATTGCTTTTCAACGAAACTAAAAACAAGGAAAAACAAAAGCTGGCACTAGGCTCTAGGTTAATAAGTTAGTGCCAAAAATAATATAAAATAGCATATTAATGCATATAAAACATCCAAAGTTGATAATCTAATAGCATGGAACAATAAAAACTTATAGATACGTTGGAGACTTATCAAGCATCCCCAAGCTTAATTCCTGCTCGTCCTCGAGTAGGTAAATGATAAAAACAAATTTTTTGATGTGGAATGCTACCTAGCATATTTAGAAATGTATTTCTTCTTTATTTGGCATGAATGTTCAGATCCATATTGATTCAAAATAAAAGTTCATTAATATCAAAACAGTAATACTTCAAGCATACTTGAAAGAAAATTATGAAGCTTCAAAAATAACATGGCTAAATAAAGTTATCCCTACAAAATCATATAGTCTTGCTATGCTCCCTCTTCTTAGCACAAAGAAAAATCGTGCCCAGTCCGATGTCAGCTAAGCGATTGTATTCATAATTTTACATACTTAAACTTTTTCAACTCTTCACGCAATACATGAGCGTGAGCCATGGACATAGTACTATGGGTGGAATAGAAGGTGGTACTGTAGCCATGCCCTTCGGGGATTCGGGGGAGCAGGTGGCTCTATAGCCACGCCCCATCTCGTCATGGTAGGTGAGTGGAGAATCTGAGGGGGAGGGAGCCGGCTGCTGGGAGCTGGACCACCCCCAAAGCGGCCTTCTGTGAGTGCACCGTCTTCAGGAAGTCGGCCGCGTGGTCCTAACTAGCCTAGGGAGCCGGCCCTGCGGCTGGTCGATATGAGCAGCTTTGTTAACCCTCATGTCTTCAGATGTCACGGGGTGCGGATGAGGATACCCGGGGTACATAACCCCGACAGTAGTCCCAAAAGCTGGTGAGGAGCCACAGCTCGAAGATGGAGTGCCTCAGTAGTTTCCTCCTCTGGGAGATCATGCGCCTTCGTTTTTTCCGGCTTGAAGAAGTTGCGTGCCAAGAGCTGGCCGAGGCGAAGCCGGCTGACTGCTGAATTCGAATTGTCATGGCGGGCACCGGGGGTACGCCACCGGGTAGTGCGCCAGCCGCCCACTGCTCGCATGCCACGTGTCGTTAGTGGGCTGGCCCGACCAACCGGCCCACGCGTGCGATGG
Organism: Secale cereale; assembly: GCA_902687465.1. Taxonomy (NCBI): domain Eukaryota; kingdom Viridiplantae; phylum Streptophyta; class Magnoliopsida; order Poales; family Poaceae; genus Secale; species Secale cereale. The sequence goes on along the minus strand of LR738711.1, from coordinate 529,214,783 downwards.
GACGCCACCGCTGGCCCGGGCTCGCCGTTACACGTCCTCGGCGCGCACACGGATCCGCTGTGGCCAAGGCAATCTGTTGCCCTTCCGGGGCACACTGATTGCGCGCCATAATGCATGAAGATTGCGGGGGCACGCGGGACGTGAGAGCAGTTAATCCCACACCCCCGAAGAGTCACCACGACCCCGTTGTCACTGTATAAATAGAGGGGAAGGAGCAGCCAAGCGCGCGCGTGCGCCCCTCCCACTCTTTTCTTCCTCCTCTGCATCTTCACCTCCTTGTTGCGATGCGCCACACACCGCCGGAGCGCCGCTACGACCTCGCCATCGCCTAGCCTCGTTGAGCCAACGCTGAACCACCATGAGCCATGGCGTGAGGTGACTGGGATGGATCCAACGTCTACGACAGTCACATCGAGTTCCTCAGCACGACGCGAAGGATGCCAGTCTAGGCGGTTGTGGGGGCACGCATCCCCGATGCGAGGGAGATCTCGCCGGCGCCGAGGGCTGGTGAGTTCGTAGTCTTCTGAAGCCATTTCCTCCGCGGGTTTGGCCTACCTGCGAGCGGTTTCCTCCGTAGCTTCCTCCACTTCTACTTCCTCCAGCCGCATCATCTCACCCCCAACACCATTGTTCTCCTCTTTGACTTCCTCTGCGAAGGCTACTTGGCTACTTGGGCATCCTGTCCCACCTCCACATGTGGGGCAGGTTCTTCTATTTGAAGCTGGGGACCCGGGCTAAGGGCGAGCCAGTCCTTTGCGGATCCTGCGTCGCCGTGCCGTGTAGTGGCTCTAGGACTCGGTTCCCGTCTATCGCCTTGCTGGAGTCAACGAAACTGTGGCAGCAGTCATACTTCTACGTTCGCAACCTCCATCCGACTCGAGACTACACCAACTTGCCGGACTTCGCAGCCAGCCCGCCTGCTCGGCCGCGTGACAACTGGGGGCACCAACCGTAGCCACTGTCGGCCTTCATCACGAATGTCCTGAATAGGCTCCAGGAGATTATGAACACGGAGGGCCTAAAGGAGGCGGATCTGCTGACCGTCTTCGTCTACCACCAAGTTTCGCTTCTCCAGGCCCGACCGCACTGGATCAACAACATGAGCGACCATCGGGATCTCTGTCGGATGTCAACCAAAGAGCTCCCAACGATTGAGGTGATCCGCCATGTCAATTTCTTCTCCGAACGCAAGCTCGGCGAGACCGATTGGAGATTAGGCAAGCTACCGTACAATTAGTTAGGATATGGTCTCCATTCTTCGCTCATGTGGTGCTTCTTATTCGAGCTGAACACCCGGACGTGGGGCGGCACTTTCCTGGCCAGGCGGTAGCCAACGCACCGGCTCCAGGATATCAATGGATGCCGGACCGCGTGGAGAGCGACGTGGGCGACCACGAGTTGGGGGTTGTCGCATTGGAGGACGGAGCTAGGGACGACGCCCCCATGGGAGGCAGCGCTAGAGGAGGCGGAGCCACGGGAGGCGACGCAGGAGGAGGCAACGATGTCCGATCCTGGCCGGATGACGATGAAGATGGCGAGGGGCAACGCCGCCTTGAAGGCGCCGAGAGGATGGGTGCCGGCACTTTGATAACGCGGCCATCCAACGGAGCGCCGGCTGATGCACCCGGCACGACTAAGCGTCGCGCCGAGGGGATGTTCGGTAGCCGCGCACCCAAGAAGGCCAACTAGACGGCCGCGACTAGGCGGCAAGAGGCCGCGAAGGCTGTGACGCCCGAAGACCGACGTCCCAGAAGATTCTAGAGATTCCAGATGTTCCGTGTTCTTCCGTGTGTTTCATTTGTGCTTGTGTTATTTATTTTGCCTTGCATCATGTCATCTTGCCATCATGTCATATTTATTTTGCATCCCAACCTAATAAATTGCATAGATCTTTTGATCTATTTAAATCGAGGGAAGTGTGACTTCCCTTTATAACATATCCTCCCAATATTTAGGGAGTTACATTAATAATTATTCCATTTGTTGGAATTCACCATAACACACTTGCAAATATTCCCCATGCCTCTTAATTCAAGTTTCACCGTCAAAAACCTTCCCTATATTTCTTATCCATTTTTATCGAGGTTCCTCCAAAAACCTCAACACTTTTGGACACTTTTAAGTCATGCCCTAATTCAAATCATTTGAATTTAATTCAAATGAGTTCGATTTTATCTCTTGTATTCTTGCCTCTTCTATTTTTCGTGGACCGTGGTCATTTTTACGAGTCCAGAGTAATTACCCTCATGGCCTAATTCCTTACCTAACCTCTCTTTCTTTTCTTTCTCTTCTCTGATTTGTTTTTTCTTTTTAGAAAGAGTGAGGGAGAGAGTAGTCCAACCAGCAGCCCACTTGGGCCTCCAACCAGCAGCCCAACCTCCCTAGGCCCAGCTCCCTCGCACCTAACCCTAGCCCGAGTAGCCTCTCCCCTCGTTCTCCTCCCTCAGCGCCGCACTCCAGCCCCCTCGTCCCCGTCTCCCTCATCCCCTCGACCCGTCGCTCAAGCCGATCCCCTCCATCGTTCCCTCTGGCGCCGCCAGCCACTTGCCCTCATCTCCCTCGACCTTCTCCTCATCCCATGCCTCGCCGTCGCTCAAGGCCCGCCGCCGCTCCCTACTTAGCCCGTGAGCCCGGCGCGCCCCGTCCTCCAGCCGCGGGCTGGCCTCTGCTCCGACCGCCGCCCGCGTCATCGACCGCGCCCTCCTCTCCAGAACCGAGCGCCGCGTCCCTCCGGTCTCCTCCTAGCCTCGCCTCCCTCCAGCCTTGTCTCCAGCGTCCCCGCCCGGCCTTGTCAAGTGTTGATTCCATACCTTTCCTAATCGGTGTTCTCATATTTCTATGGGAGTGCTAGTCCTTCTTGATCATCGAGCTTGTCATGTTAATCCTTTCCAACCGGTGTGCCTTCTCTTCAAGTTATTCCATACGGACGCCGTTGAGAAATCTGACGATTTGTCTGTTTCATTCATGCCAAGTTGTCCTTGTTTTCCCCACCCTCCCACCCTTCTTCTTCTCGGAGCAAGAAATTCAAATGAAATATCCATTTTATTCATGTGATATTTCTTCATTCATTTCCTTCAATGTTCTTATCCGGTGATTTATTGTGAAGATGCTCAAGAGCTTCAAGTTCATCATTCTTTTGTTCTCAAATTCTGCCGGTGGATGTAATTCAAGCTTCGGTGTTGATCATATATCTTCCTTTTGTTTCACATGTTTTCACATGTTGAAATTTCTTATCCGAAGGCTCTCTTATTTCTTCACATCTCTTTATTCATATCCGGAGTGTTGAAGATATCTCAGAAGATTCGTGTTCCCATTCTTAATCTTGTCAAGCTATTTTGAGATTGTCATCTTATTCAAGTCATTTAATTCAACCGGTGCAATATCTCTTCAGCAATCTTTTCCAACGGTGATTTCTTTTGAGTGGGCCCTAACCCACAGGTCTTTTCCAGGATCTTACCTGACTCTTCTTTTTCTGGAGTTATTCTAAAATTCTTTTCAAGTGTGACGTAAGAATGAAATTCCATCAGTCACATGCCTTCTCCAAGCTTGTTTTCAATTATTTCCATCTTTAGCTCAACCTTCCATCTTTTTATTCTTCCAGAGTATCTCGCAATTCTTCATGGCATTTCTCGTCCTCACTCTCAACATTTGAAGATCGGAGAAGAGTTTCTCTTAAATTTTGACCCGTTCTCTTGAAGATTTGAGGTTCTAGCTTCATGCCATCCTCATTATTGTTCATATTGTGAGGAATTCTTTTATAGCCATCCAAAGCATTTCATGAATTCTTTTCTATGTGATCCTCCGAAGGCCATCATTTCAGAATATTTCTTCGTTCTCAATTTTCAACTTGTCCTCCAAATATTCTTCATTGATGCCTCTTCGTTCGGCTCCATATTCTTACGGTGGTTCTTTCAAGTTTACCTTCCGTTGTTATCGTATTAATTCATTTGTTCTTTTCATAATCCTACCGATGAGTCGTTCAAGATTATTCTCAAGTTTGGCTATATCTCTCTCCAATTCTTTCCAACGAGAATAAGTAGTATGCCAAATCCGTTGCTTGTCATCAATTTAATTTGGTGAAGGATAAGCATACAATAAATCTTATTCTTATTTTTTTCCTCGAAGTGATTAATCTCTGTTATCCAGAGCTTGTTCATCAAATCATATTCTCGGTTCTAAGTTGTTCATCTTGTTTTCCGGAGCTCCAAGTTATTTCTATTATATCATTTCAAACCTCCATCTAATACATCACAGGCCTTGAATCTTATTCTTTTCATCTTTCACTTCTCATGCTTTCATTACCGGAGTTCTCATGGTGGTTCAGCATCATTTAATTCATCCTCAAAGTCTTCATCAAAAATTCTTGTTGGAGCTCAAGCATTCTTCATCATGCTTTCCAATTGCAATTCTTTCTACCTTGTCTTTTCAGATGGTGTTATGTCATTCTTGACAATTCCTTAATGTTTCATGATTCACGAGTTATCAAGAATGCGATATTTAAAACCATCATTTTCCTTGTTCAGGAGATCTTTCCAACCATTCAATTTATTTGTTGGAGTAATCTTGGGTTGTATTTGACCTAACAGCTTTCCCTAAGGATTGTTGCTATTATGGTGCTTATAAATGACCCAAGTTCTTCATTTATCCTCTCCGTGAAATAACTCTTTCGTCTCCTTGTTGATCTCAATCAAATCAATTGTTTAAGTTAGTGGCTGGTTGTCACCTCATAACTTGAGATGTTTTCCATAAGCCCACATCAAGCTTATTTGTTTTCGTTGTTGATTTTTCCAACAACTCCGTCCAACCCTGCTTCGTAAGGATGATTTTCATATTCATTCGTGCGAGAAGTTGTCATTTTTCTTCTCCGTTCTTTTCTTCCAACGGCCTACCATCTATTCTTTCGTTCCGGAGGCTTTGTGTTGTTGCTCTCTCCAAACCATCATCTCGTTTTTTATCAAGATCATATTCTCCCTTGCTTGTCTATTTAACCGGAGTGGTGTGTCCTCCATTCTAGTTCTCTCATCTTTTCTTGTTTTGCCTCTCTTTTCAACCGGAGTGCTGTCTGAATCTTTCTTACCCCTTGTGGCATTCTTCAATGTTCCGGAGGCTGTGTGTTGTTGTTTTCATCAAGTATCTTCCCATCTCCTCAAGCTCATGTCAACTCCTTTCATTTTTAGTCGGAGTGCTGTCCAAATTATTTCGTTCTTATTCCTTCTCAATCTTGGTTAACCGGAGTGGTTTTGAAATTCTTTCGTAATCCGTGAGCTCTTGTTTCATGTCGTTCAACCTACAAGGTTCTCGTGGTGTTCCTTGTTCCTCATTTTACCGGAGTGCTCTTAACTTCGTTCATCTCTGTTGTATTCTTATTCAACTTGTTTAACCTCTCAAGGTTTGTGGTTTCACTCGTTTGTCGAAGAAGCAACTTTGTTACCTCTTCTTTTTAGTTTTTACCCGGTGCTATCTCTAGGATCTCGGGTCGAGATCCTCTGTTAGTGTGGGAGAGTTGTGACGCCTGAAGACCGACGTCCCAGAAGATTCCAGAGATTCCAGATGTTCCGGGTTCTTCCGTGTGTTTCATTTGTGCTTGTGTTATTTATTTTGCCTTGCATCATGTCATATTTATTTTGCATCCCAACCTAATAAATTGCATAGATCTTTTGATCTATTTAAATCGAGGGAAGTGTGACTTCTCTTTATAACATATCCTCCCAATATTTAGGGAGCTATATTAATAATTATTCCATTTGTTGGAATTCACCATAACACACTTGCAAATATTCCCCATGCCTCCTAATTCAAGTTTCACCGTCAAAAACCTTCCGTATATTTCTTATCCATTTTTATCGAGGTTCCTCCAAAAACCTCAACACTTTTGGACACTTTTAAGTCATGCCCTAATTCAAATCATTTGAATTTAATTCAAATGAGTTCGATTTTATCTCTTGTATTCTTGCCTCTTCTATTTTTCGTGGACCGTGGTCATTTTTACGAGTCCAGAGTAATTACCCTCATGGCCTAATTCCTTACCTAACCTCTCTTTCTTTTCTTTCTCTTCTCTGATTTGTTTTTTTCTTTTTAGAAAGAGTGAGGGAGAGAGTAGTCCAACCAGCAGCCCACTTGGGCCTCCAACCAGCAGCCCAACTTCCCTAGGCCCAGCCCCCTCGCACCTAACCCTAGCCCGAGCAGCCTCTCCCCTCGCTCTCCTCCCTCAGCGCCGCACTCTAGCCCCCTTGTCCCCGTCTCCCTCATCCCCTCGACCCGTCGCTCAAGCCGATCCCCTCCATCGTTCCCTCTGGCGCCGCCAGCTACTTGCCCTCATCTCCCGCGACCTTCTCCTCGTCCCACGCCTCGCCGTCGCTCAAGGCCCGCCGCCGCTCCTTACTTAGCCCGTGAGCCCGGCGCGCCCCGTCCTCCAGCCGCGGGCTGGCCTCTGCTCCGACCGCCGCCCGCGTCATCGACCGCGCCCTCCTCTCCAGCACCGAGCGTCGCGTCCCTTCGGTCTCCTCCTCGCCTCGCCTCCCTCCGGCCTTGTCTCCAGCGTCCCCGCCCGGCCTCGTCCAGTGCGACCGCACCGCCAGGTCGCCCACCGAGCCCTCGAGCTGCCTCCATGACCTCGTTGTTGGACGAGAGGACGAGCACCTAACGGCTCTACTTCGTCACCGTGTTGTCCATCCATCGCCAAGTCCTTCTCCCCGCCTCCTTCGCATCTGCCTCACCTCGCTGGAGCTCCGTACGCATCGCTGCCGCTGTCTTCATGTCGCAGCCCAATCGCTGCCTCCTTCTGTCGGGAGCAGACCAAGGAAGCCGCCCCCTGCGTTGACCCGTTCCAGTGCCAGCATCCACAAGCACCAAGTACACCAACGGCAAGACCCCCCGGACGGCTACCGCACCGACAACATCAAGTACCCCTTCGGATCACCAAGTTCAACGACGACTATAGCCGATGCCCTGAGGACACCGAGTACGACTACACGATGAGACAACAAGTACCACTACGATCGGTGATGCGACAAGTTCCTCGACACCGACCCCGAACATATACGAATGTGTACCTCTACGGAACATGTACAACTACCGCCGTCGTGATCTCGTCAAGAAAACGTGTACCACTACCGTTGCCAAGTCCCGAGACCGACAAGTCCCACGACGACCGTTGTTCGCCAAGTACCCCTACGGCAAGTACCACAACGACCCGCCAAGTACATCTACGGATACCCGAACGCCTATGAACCGTGAACAACTACCATCGCCCGAAGACGACGGATTCGTCAAGTACCTCTACGAACGGAACGCCAACGTCCACTACGAATCGCGAGAACGGCTACATAACGAGTACCTCTACGGAACGACTTCTTCCCCTACGACCTCGAACCGCCCCGAAAGGAACGTTACGAAGGTATAACCCCGAGACGATGACCCGTGGACGAATGCTTGCGATGTATGAGATGCTCCACTTGTTTGCGCCGTGCCCGTTGTGCCCCTCTTTTGTCATGCTCCTCGGTTGCCTCGTCGCCGACCCTTGGGAACCCGGTGACGGGATCACCCCACCTTTCATCTTGTTACGCTCGTCCACGCCACCTTTTCTTTTGCACCGGTCTCTCAACGAGTTACCGGAACCGAGATGTTGCCGTTGCATCATTTTCAGATCGTTGCCGTGGCACCCTTTCCTTCCACCACGGCGACAATACTCCTTATCATTTTCATGTCAACTTTTATTATAAAATTGCATAAACTTGATCATGTCATCCGCATCATATTAACAACATTAAAATGTGTGATTGTTGTTTGCTTAAAATTGCTAAACATGCTCATGGGGTTTTTCCGGAATCATTGTTGTTATTTTCGGCCTCATTTAAATTGTCTAAATAGGTAGTTTGCTCTTGCTTCACCTCTTGCCATGTTAACAAACATTTAATCTTGTCTTGTAAATAAACGAGAGTCAACTAAATAAATAACATGTGGTGTTTCGTCAATATGGAACTCGTTGCATATTGAGCTCCACTTAACTTGTGGTCTTGTTTGTGTACATTGCCATGCCATGCATAATTAAACCGGACATGCATCATACTTGGATGTGCATCGTATGCCATGGTTATGATTGTGTGTTTACCGTGTTGTTTGCTTCTTTCCGGTTGCTTCTCTTGTTAGCTTCGGCTTCGTTTCGGAGTTGTGAGGATTCGCTCGACTATGTTGCTCCGTCTACTTCATGGATCCGTTCTTCTCTGTTGCGGAATCCCAGGCAAGATGATCATACCCTTGGATACCTTTACTACCATTGCCATGCTTAGTTGTCTCGATGCTATCGTTACATGTCGCACTACCCATCTTTTATGTCAGCCTCTCCTTGTTGCCATGAAACCTCTAACCTTGACACCTTCCTAGCAAAACCACTGTTTGGCTATGTTACCCGCTTGCTCAGCCCCTCTTATAGCGTTGTTAGTTGCAGGTGAAGATGAAGATTCGTTCCAGGAGGGAACTTATTGTTGTTGGTATATCTCAATATCTATAATAATTATTAACACACCTATATACTGGGCATGGGTGGAAGGCTTGGCCTTTTGCTCGGTGTTTTGTTCCACTCATGCCACCTTAGGCGCCGATAAACCGGCATTATGTTCCTTGATTTTGCGTTCCTTACACGATGGGTATATGGGGACCCCTTGACACTTCGACTTTGAATAAAACTCCTCCAGCAAGGCCCAACATTGGTTTTAATTTGCCTCATAATAACAACTTAATTAATTAATTAAATTTGCATAGGGGGTCGCGCCCTCGGGATTCGTTTCTACATAGCAGGGGGGGCCAGTGCTGATGGTGTTGGTCCCAAACGGGGAGCCTGCGGGGCCACCACGGGGAAACTCGAGGATTGGTTTTACTCGTAGCATCGCCCATCCGGTTCTGGCCTGAGACGAGATACGCGCGGCTACTATCAGGGTGTCGACACACCAGGAGGTCTTGCTGGACTTGTTTTACCATTGTCGAAATGTCTTGTGCACCGGGATGCCGAGCCTGATCGGATTTTCCCTAAGATAAGGAGTGATGGTATTAGATTTATCACTTCAGCTAATGATGAGAGCTTGTGATGGGCTAAGTTGGGACACCCCTGCAGGGTTATAATCTTTCGAAAGCCGTGCCCGCGGTTATGTGGCAGATTGGAATTTGTTAATGTCCGGTTGTAGAAAACTTGACAGAGGATCCGAAGTAAAACACACAACTGTGTGAGTAACCTTGACTGTCTCTTTTCACTTTGAGAAGAGAACACGGTGGGGTTATGTTTGACTCGTATGTAGTTCATGATCTTTAGCGATCACTACTAGTTTGCGACCGTTTGCATAGATGCTCATCTTATTCTTGTACTCGTAAGTTAGCCACCATATTATGCTTAGCCGCTGCTGCAACCTCACCACTTTACCTCTTCCTACCCACAAAGCTTTGCTAGTCTTGATACCCATGGTTATGGGATTGTTGAGTCCTCGTGGCTCACAGTTACTACAACACCAGATGCAGGTTCAGCCGAGTATGAAGCAGGAGCTGGTTCAGAGCTTCACTGGGAGTTCGATGAAGAGCGTGGCCGTATGCTTGTGACGTGTTTTGACGATCAGTAGTGGTTTCTACTAGGGGGCGATTCGGACCTGTGGCTTTATGTTGTTTTGGTATCTTTCTTTTGGATCTTCGCTCGTAGTCGGGTTGTGATGTTTTGAATGATGTTTTGCTTATGTAATGTATTGGGTGAAGTAGCGAGTGTAAGCCAACTATCTCCTTTTGCAATTTAATCCCTCTTTTACATGAGTCGTGCAAAGATACCAACTTGAGATCATTCCAGAATGGGCTTATACCTTTAAGTCGTGCCTCGACACGTAGGAGGTATAGTCCCATCCTGGGCATTACAAGTTGGTATCAGAGCCTTCTCCGACCTAGAAGCCCCCACTGATTGATCGAATCGTTGACGGTTGAGTCTAGGCACACACTGAAAATGTTTTGAGTCCTATATATATCGGAGAGTAGGATTTCTTTTGCTCCTCATCTCTTTTCACTCTGGTGAGGACTCCTGACGATTACTTTTATCTCTTATACTCTCAAAAATGCAAAAAACAAAATTTAGGATCTCGCGAGTATTGTTTGGATTGTTCCGATGTCTTTGTGACGAGAACATTGTTCTCGATGCCTCCTGTCATTAGGGGTTGTAGCAGTGTCCCGGGGAGTTGAGCTCCGAGGTGTTGTCGTCACAAATATATCACATCAGTTCTGGAATACTTAAGACGGCCGACATCGAAAACTCTCCTATGCGGTTAGTGGCAAGATAACCCCGACATCACCTAGTACTGGGGAGGTAGTTCGGGAGTATTGCCATAGCTTGTATAGTAGATGCGTTTCGAAGGTCCGAGGTAAACGGTTTCCGGAGATAACTGGTTATGTGTTGAAGGATGGATACAGCTGGATGTAGGATTAGAGTTGAGTGCGCGGTGCTTCCCCTGTATCCACAACACCTGATTGCATAACTGGAAACTTTCGGAAATTAATAGGTGGGTTCATCTAGTAGTTCGTAGGCATTCTTCCAACGAATGCATGATCTGAAGTTCGGGGTTCTACATTGAGTGAAGTGGTTTTATGGGCTTGTTCCGATCAGGAGTTGCATCTTAAAGGGTCCTTGGCTATGCTGATCCGGGGTGCAAAACCCTTTTGTAACACGTTCCATGAGCTCTCAGCACGAATATGTCGAACGAAGCTTCTATCTTGTATTTGTTCTATCTGCTCCTTGTTTCTTTTATTTATCTTTTGTTCTTCCAAGTGGCTTCTCGACAAGTTGATGTACCTACGGAATTCATTCATTCATTCTTTGCTCGGATGATATTGTGAAGATTATGCTGCAACATATCTATCCTTTGTTCTTGTTTTGATTCTGGTATTCGAGTTGCTTCGATGTCAAGTGTTGATTCCATACCTTTCCTAATCGGTGTTCTCATATTTCTATGGGAGTGCTAGACCTTCTTGATCATCGAGCTTGTCATGTTAATCCTTTCCAACCGGTGTGCCTTCTCTTACAGTTATTCCATACGGACGCCGTTGAGAAATCTGACGATTTGTCTGTTTCATTCATGCCAAGTTGTCCTTGTTTTCCCCACCCTCCCACCTTTCTTCTTCTCGGAGCAAGAAATTCAAATGAAATATACATTTTATTCATGTGATATTTCTTCATTCATTTCCTTCAATGTTCTTATCCGGTGATTTATCGTGAAGATGCTCAAGAGCTTCAAGTTCATCATTCTTTTGTTCTCAAATTCTGTCGGTGGATGTAATTCAAGCTTCGGTGTTGATCATATATCTTTCTTTTGTTTCACATGTTTTCACATGTTGAAATTTCTTATCCGAAGGCTCTCTTATTTCTTCACATCTCTTTATTCATATCCGGAGTGTTGAAGATATCTCAGAAGATTCATGTTTCCATTCTTAATCCTGTCAAGCTATTTTTTTTTTTTGACTATGCCTGTCAAGCTATTTTGAGATTGTCATCTTATTCAAGTCATTTAATTCAACCGGTGCAATATCTCTTCAGCAATCTTTTCCAACGGTGATTTCTTTTGAGTGGGCCCTAACCCACAGGTCTTTTCCAGGATCTTACCTGACTCTTCTTTTTCCGGAGTTATTCTAAAATTCTTTTCAAGTGTGACGTAAGAATGAAATTCCATCAGTCACATGCCTTCTCCAAGCTTGTTTTCAATTTTTTCCATCTTTAGCTCAACCTTCCATCTTTTTATTCTTCCGGAGTATCTCGCAATTCTTCATGGCATTTCTCGTCTTCACTCTCAACATTTGAAGATCGGAGAAGAGTTTCTCTTAAATTTTGACCCGTTCTCTTGAAGATTCGTGGCTCTAGATTCATGCCATCCTCATTATTGTTCAGATTGTGAGGAATTCTTTTATACCCATCCGAAGCATTTCATGAATTCTTTTCTTTGTGATCCTCCGAAGGCCATCATTTCAGAATATTTCTTCGTTCTCAATTTTCAACTTGTCCTTCAAATATTCTTCATTGATGCCTCTTCGTTCGTCTCCATATTCTTACGGTGGTTCTTTCAAGTTTACCTTCCGTTGTTATCGTATTAATTCATTTGTTCTTTTCATAATCCTACCGGTGAGTCGTTCAAGATTATTCTCAAGTTTGGCTATATCTCTCTCCAATTCTTTCCAACGAGAATAAGTAGTATGCCAAATCCGTTGCTTGTCATCAATTTAATTTGGTGAAGGATAAGCATACAATAAATCTTATTCTCATTTTTTTCCTCGAAGTGATTAATCTCTGTTTTCCGGAGCTTGTTCATCAGATCATATTCTCGGTTCTAAGTTGTTCATCTTGTTTTCCGGAGCTCCAAGTTATTTCTATTATATCATTTCAAACCTCCATCTAATTCATCACAGGCCTTGAATCTTATTCTTTTCATCTTTCACTTCTCATGCTTTCATTACCGGAGTTCTCATGGTGGTTCATCATCATTTAATTCATCCTCAAAGTCTTCTTCAAAAATTCTTGTTGGAGCTCAAGCATTCTTCATCATGCTTTCCAATTGCAATTCTTTCTACCTTGTCTTTTCAGATGGTGTTATGTCATTCTTGACAATTCCTTCATGTTTCATGATTCAGGAGTTATCAAGATTGAGATATTTAAAACCATCATTTTCCTTGTTCAGGAGATCTTTCCAACCATTCAATTTATTTGTTGGGGTAATCTTGGGTTGTATTTCACCTAAAAGCTTTCCCTAAGGATTGTTGCTATTATGGTGCTTATAAATGACCCAAGTTCTTCATTTATCCTTTCCGTGAAATAACTCTTTCATCTCCTTGTTGATCTCAATCAAATCAATTGTTTAAGTTAGTGGCTGGTTGTCACCTCATAACTTGAGATGTTTTCCATAAGCCCACATCAAGCTTATTCGTTTTCGTTGTTGATTTTTCCCAGAACTCCGTCCAACCCTTCTTTGTAAGGATGATTTTCATATTCATTTGTGGGAGAAGTTGTCATTTTTCTTCTCCGTTCTTTTCTTCCAACGGCCTACCATCTATTCTTTCGTTCCGGAGGCTTTGTGTTGTTGCTCTCTCCAAACCATCATCTCGTTTTTATCAAGACCATATTCTCTCTTGCTTGTCTATTTAACCGGAGTGGTGTGTCCTCCATTCTAGTTCTCTCATCTTTTCATGTTTTGCCTCTCTTTTCAACCGTAGTGCTGTCTGAATCTTTCTTACCCCTTGTGCCATTCTTCAATGTTCTGGAGGCTGTGTGTTGTTGTTTTCATCAAGTATCTTCCCATCTCCTCAAGCTCATGTTAACTCCTTCCATTTTAAGTTGGAGTGCTGTCCAAATTATTTCGTTCTTATTCCTTCTCAATCTTGGTTAACCGGAGTGGTTTTGAAATTCTTTCGTAATCCGTGAGCTCTTGTTTCACGTCGTTCAACCTACAAGGTTCTTGTGGTGTTCCTTGTTCCTCATTTTACCGGAGTGCTCTTAACTTCGTTCATCTCTGTTGTATTCTTATTCAACTTGTTTAACCTCTCAAGGTTCGTGGTTTCACTGGTTTGTCGAAGAAGAAACTTTGTTACCTCTTCTTTTTCGTTTTTACCCGGTGCTATCTCTAGGATCTCGGGACGAGATCCTCTGTTAGTGTGGGAGAGTTGTGACGCCCGAAGACCGACGTCCCAGAAGATTCCAGAGATTCCAGATGTTCCGGGTTCGTCCGTGAGTTTCATTTGTGCTTGTGTTATTTATTTTGCCTTGCATCATGTCATCTTGCCATCATGTCATATTTATTTTGCATCCCAACCTAATAAATTGCATAGATCTTTTGATCTATTTAAATCGAGGGAAGTGTGACTTCTCTTTATAACATATCCTCCCAATATTTAGGGAGCTATATTAATAATTATTCCATTTGTTGGAATTCACCATAACACACTTGCAAAAATTCCCCATGCCTCTTAATTCAAGTTTCACCGTCAAAAACCTTCCCTATATTTCTTATCCATTTCTATCGAGGTTCCTCCAAAAACCTCAACACTTTTGGACACTTTTAAGTCATGCCCTAATTCAAATCATTTGAATTTAATTCAAATGAGTTCGATTTTATCTCTTGTATTCTTGCCTCTTCTATTTTTCGTGGACCGTGGTCATTTTTACGAGTCCAAAGTAATTACCCTCATGGCCTAATTCCTTACCTAACCTCTCTTTCTTTTATTTATCTTCTCTGATTTGTTTTTTTTTCTTTTTAGAAAGAGTGAGGGAGAGAGTAGTCCAACCAGCAGCCCACTTGGGCCTCCAACCAGCAGCCCAACCTCCCTAGGCCTAGCTCCCTCGCACCTAACCCTAGCCCGAGCAGCCTCTCCCCTCGCTCTCCTCCCTCAGCGGCGCACTCCAGCCCCCTCGTCCCCGTCTCCCTCATCCCCTCGACCCGTCGCTCAAGCCGATCCCCTCCATCGTTCCCTCTGGCACCGCCAGCCACTTGCCCTCATCTCCCGCGACCTTCTCCTCGTCCCACGCCTCGCCGTCGCTCAAGGCCCGCCGCCGCTCCCTACTTAGCCCGTGAGCCTGGCGCGCCCCGTCCTCCAGCCGCGGGCTGGCCTCTGCTCCGACCGCCGCCCGCGTCATCGACCGCGCCCTCCTCTCCAGCACCGAGCGCCGCGTCCCTCCGGTCTCCTCCTCGCCTCGCCTCCCTCCGGCTTTGTCTCCAGCGTCCCCGCCCGGCCTCGTCCAGTGCGACCGCACCGCCAGGTCGCCCACCGAGCCCTCGAGCTGCCTCCTCGACCTCGTCGTTGGACGAGAGGACGAGCACCTAGCGGCTCTACTTCGTCACCGTGTTGTCCATCCATCGCCAAGTCCTTCTCCCCGCCTCCTTCGCATCTGCCTCACCTCGCTGGAGCTCCGTACGCGTCGCTGCCGCCGTCTTCATGTCGCAGCCCAATCGCTACCTCCTTTTGTCGGGAGCAGACCAAGGAAGCCGCCCCCTGCATTGACCCGTTCCAGTGCCAGCATGGACAAGCACCAAGTACACCAACGACAAGACCCCCCAGACGGCTACCACACCGACAACATCAAGTACCCCTTCGGATCACCAAGTTCAACGACGACTACAGCCGATGCCCTGAGGACACCGAGTACGACTACACGATGAGACGGCAAGTACCACTACGATCGGTGATGCGACAAGTACCTCGACACCGACCCCGAACATCTACAAATGTGTACCTCTACGGAACATGTACAACTACCGCCGTCGTGATCTCGTCAAGAAAACGTGTACCACTACCGTCGCCAAGTCCCGAGACCGACAAGTCCCACGACGACCGTTGTTCGCCAAGTACCCCTACGGCAAGTACCACGACGACCCGCCAAGTACATCTACGGATACCCGAACGCCTACGAACCGTGGAAAACTACCGTCACCCGGAGACGACGGATTCGTCAAGTACCTCTACGAACGGAATGCCTACTTCCACTACGAATCGCGAGAATGGCTACATAACGAGTACCTCTACGGAACGACTTCTTCCCCTACGACCTCGAACCGCCCCGAAACGAACGTTCCGAAGGTATAACCCCGAGACGATGACCCGTGGACGAATGCTTGCGATGTATGAGATGCTCCACTTGTTTGCGCCGTGCCCGTTGTGCCCCTCTTTTGTCATGCTCCTCGGTTGCCTCGTCGCCGACCCGTGGGAACCCGGTGATGGGATCACCCCACCTTTCATCTTGTTCCGCTCGTCCACGCCACCTTTTCTTTTGCACCGGTCTCTCAATGAGTTACCGGAACCGAGATGTTGCCGTTGCATCATTTTCGGATCGTTGCCGTGGCACCCTTTCCTTCCACCACCGCGACAATACTCCTTATCATCTTCATGTCAACTTTTATTATAAAATTGCATAAACTTGATCATGTCATCCGCATCATATTAACAACATTAAAATGTGTGATTGTTGTTTGCTTAAAATTGCTAAACATGCTCATGGGGATTTTCCGGAATCGTTGTTGTTATTTCCGGCCTCATTTAAATTGTCTACATAGGTAGTTTGCTCTTGCTTCACCTCTTGCCATGCTAACAAACATTTAATCTTGTCTTGTAAATAAACGAGAGTCAACTAAATAAATAACATGTGGTGTTTCGTCAATATGCAACTCGTTGCATATTGAGCTCCACTTAACTTGTGGTCTTGTTTGTGTACATTGCCATGCCATGCATAATTAAACCGGACATGCATCATACTTGGATGTGCATCGTATGCCATGGTTATGATTGTGTGTTTACCGTGTTGTTTGCTTCTTTCTGGTTGCTTCTCTTGTTAGCTTCGGTTTTGTTCCGGAGTTGTGAGGATTCGCTCGACTATGTTGCTCCGTCTACTTCATGGATCCGTTCTTCTCCCTTGCGGAATCCCAGGCAAGATGATCATACCCTTGGATACCTTTACTATCATTGCCATGCTTAGTTGTCTCGATCCTATCGTTACATGTCGCGCTACCCATCTTTTATGTCAGCCTCTCCTTGTTGCCATGAAACCTCTAACCTTGACACCTTCCTAGCAAAACCACTGTTTGGCTATGTTACCCGCTTGCTCAGCCCCTCTTATAGCGTTGTTAGTTGCAAGTGAAGATGAAGATTCGTTCCACGAGGGAACTTGTTGTTGTTGGTATATCTCAATATCTATAATAATTATTAACACACCTATATACTGGGCATGGGTGGAAGGCTTGGCCTTTTGCTCGGTGTTTTGTTCCACTCATGCCACCTTAGGCGCCGATAAACCGGCAATATGTTCCTTGATTTTGCGTTCCTTACACGATGGGTGGATGGGGACCCCTTGACTGTTCGACTTTGAATAAAACTCGTCCAGCAAGGCCCAACATTGGTTTTAATTTGCCTCATAATAACAACTTAATTAATTAATTAAATTTGCATAGGGGGTCGCACCCTCGGGGATTCTTTCTACATAGCAGGGGGCCAGTGCTGATGGTGTTGGTCCCAAACGGGGAGCCTGCGGGGCCACCACGGGGAAACTCGAGGATTGGTTTTACTCGTAGCATCGCCCATCCGGTTGTGGCCTGAGACGAGATACGCGCGGCTACTATCAGGGTGTCGACACACCGGGAGGTCTTGCTGGACTTGTTTTACCATTGTCAAAATGTCTTGTGCACCGGGATGCCGAGCCTGATCGGATTTTCCCTAAGATAAGGAGTGATGCTATTATATTTATCACTTCAGCTAATCGTGAGAGCTTGTGATGGGCTAAGTTGGGACACCCCTGCAGGGTTATAATCTTTCGAAAGCCGTGCCCGCGGTTATGTGGTAGATTGGAATTTGTTAATGTCCAGTTGTAGAAAACTTGACAGAGGATCCGAAGTAAAACACACAACTGTGTGAGTAACCGTGACTGTCTCTTTTCACTTTGAGACGAGAACACGATGGGGTTGTGTTTGACTCGTATGTAGTTCAGGATCTTTAGCGATCACTACTAGTTTGCGACCGTTTGCGTAGATGCTCATCTTATTCTTGTACTCGTAAGTTAGCCACCATATTACGCTTAGCCGCTGCTGCAACCTCACCACTTTACCTCTTCCTACCCACAAAGCTTTGCTAGTCTTGATACCCATGGTTATGGGATTGCTAAGTCCTCGTGGCTCACAGTTACTACAACACCAGATGTAGGTTCAACCGAGTATGAAGCAGGAGCTGGTTCAGAGCTTCACTGGGAGTTCGATGAAGAGCGTGGCCGTATGCTTGTGACGTGTTTTGACGATTAGTAGTGGTTTCTACTAGGGGCAATTCGGACCTGTGGCTTTATGTTGTTTTGGTATCTTTCTTTTGGATCTTCGCCCGTAGTCGGGTTGTCATGTTTTGAATGATGTTTTGCTTATGTAATGTATTGGGTGAAGTGGCGAGTGTAAGCCAACTATCTCCTTTTGCAATTTAATCCCTCTTTTACATGAGTCGTGCAAAGATACCAACTTGAGATCATTCCAGAATGGGCTTATACCTTTAAGTCGTGCCTCGACACGTAGGAGGTATAGTCCCATCCTGGGCATTACAAAGGCGGCCGCTAACAAGGGGTCAACCGAGAGGGCCTCGAAGGAGCGCCCAATGGTGTCCGGGTAAGTGCATCCGCTGCAGTATCTTAATTGTTTTTTCCTTTTGCAAATTTCTCATCTTTATTGCTTTGCTATGCAGGGACGCTATCCCCACATCTCGGGCTCCTTCTGCCTCGCTGGTCGGATCAGCAAGCGGCTCCGAGGAGGCTCGGCGTGTGGACCTAGCTGCCGTCCTCTGGGAGGCGACGGAGAGGAATGCGCGGGAGGTGCAGGAAGAGGCTACGGCGCGGGCGGAGGCCGATGCTCAGGCCGTCATGTCAGCGCAGGAGGAGGCCCGAGTCGTGGTGTCGGCGCAGGCGGAGGCGGTGGCCAAAGAGTAGGCGGAGGCTGACGCTAAGGACGCGGAGGACCCGGCTGGTGGCGGGATCCCGGGAGCCGCCAATCCTGAGCACCCGGAGCCGCTGGTAGCGGAGACCCAGGCGCCGACTAGAGTAGCCGGAGCACGTGGTGGCTGACCCGGCAGCCTCGGAGGTGGAGGCGACCTGGCGCGCGCCGGGTGCCGACGAGTGGTGCGACGACCATCCCGGAGGGCCGGAGATGCCACTGGCCTGCGCCAGGACGGATACGTACCAAGCCCTAACGGCACGTATACCCTTGCGCCAGGGACAGGCGCGAGCATCCTCTGAGCCGAGGCCAGTAGAAACTGGGGCCACGAGCTCGTAGGAGGCTGACACCACGAGTTCCACCCCGCCAGGCTGGACGTCTGCGGCCAACATGGCCGCCCTGAACCTCACAATGCAGGACATCTTGGACAAGTTCGTCGCCCACTGCACCACCCTCAGGAATGCGGGGGCGAGATTATGGAGATGCAAACGTCCGTCCGGGTGCGGCCTTGATTTTCTTTTTTATCTTTCGCAATCTTCAGTGAGAACACGCCAGCGCACCAACTGGGTGTAGCCCCCGAGTTCCAAGCAGGTTGCTGAGCAGGCAGGCTGGAACTTTAAGGCATGTTTCTAAATGTCGAGATGCCGCTCTTGATGCAGGACTACCACAACCTACGTGCGTCATGTAACGCCCCAGACACACCCGCCGGTGGTCATTACTCCTGGTAGGATCTAGACTGGCCCCACAGATCAATACTAGTCTTTCTGCCCAGTTTCTCCTCACTCGTGCGCACCCGGGACCAACTTCCCGGTCGATCACCCATCTTGAAATTAGTCCAAGCTGAGCACACTTAACTTTGGAGTTCTATCTGAAAGGGCTCACAGAAAATAAGGAATACCTTATTGATATGAGTAGTATATCATCCCCGCTCAAAGGGACCAACGTCCTCGTCAGGCTACATGAACGTTCCCTCTTGGCACATACGTCTGTGCATCCAGTCCGGCACATGTGCCATGCTGTGTGCCACGACGGGTCACAAAAGTCATGCACAACATGATTGTGCACCTGTCCACAAACATTCGTTTAACATCGAGGGCCGGCTCTGATACCAACATGTAACTCCTCGGACACACCCGCCGATGGTCATTACACCTTGCGGGATCTAGACTGGCTGCACAGATCAATACTAGTCTTTTCTATGCACTTTGTCCTTCCTTGTGCGCACCCAGGACCAACTTCCCAGTCGGTGAACAATCCGGAAATTACTACAAGCTGAGCACGCTTAACTTTGGAGTTATGTCTGAATGGGCTCACGGAAAAGAAGGAATTCCTTATTCATATATGTAATCTATCATCCGTAATAAGGCAGGCTATCACACGGCCGCGTACAACTCCCAGAACCAGGCGCTCGCCAATTAGACTGCCGAGTTGCGGAGGAGTCGAGGTACGGAGGCTGGCTTCCAGTGGGGGCGTGCAAGCGCACCCACTGGATGTAGCCCCCGAGATTAGGACCGACTGCTGAGCAGTCAGGCCGGATCTTCCCGGCAGATTCTTGTCTTTGTTGACGCCATTGCTGACGATTCTACTTTGTTTTGAAAGAGGCCACTTTCCAGCTACAGGGCCGCGTGTAGGAGCTCGAGGGCCAGCTTCAGGCCAAGGAGCTGGAGCGCAGCCAGGCGGAGGTAGAGTCCGACCGGCCTGAGAAGGAGATAGCCGACCAGGCAACCCGGCATGCGGAGGAGGTCTAGCAGGTGAAGGGCAAGGAGGAGCTCCTCAAGGCCGAGTTTGAGTCCCAACGCTCGCGCTGGTCCGACAGGGAGAAGTACGTGACGGAGGCCTATGACGTGATTGAGGAACTGCTCGAAGGTAAATCTCCTTTATTTCTTGATTCGTTGGTTGCCGGCTATTGCGGGACGCCGGCTTCTTATTATCTTGTTTTCTTGTAAACAGAGTACTTACCGAACCACATCGGTGCTAGCAGCCAGGCGATCGAGGTACAACGCGAGCGGCGGAGCCAGGAGGGCATGGAGATTACGCGGGACCGTCCCTAGAACTTGGGCGAACAGTTCCGGGCCATTCAACCGCGCCTTGTGCTAGTGCACCAGCTGCTCCGCCGGTTTCAGCGTGCTGGGGCGCATGTCTTAGAAGGGCCCTGGCCGGGTGCGCAGATCCCCCGGACTCCCAGCCGGACTGTCGACTTGCTGGAGGTGGCCTGGGAGCGGTTTGACGCCTAGAAGGCGTGGTATCCGGACATGAGCATGGCACGGCTGGCCACCTTCCGCCAGGAGGCAATGTCGGAGTTGGAGCTAGAGCGCGAAGGGATCGTCATTCGTGCATCGGCCCTCACCGATTACACTAGCGGCGGCGTCTTCATAACGGAGCGGACAGAAGAAGGCACCGAGCTGCCACTGTCCTGGTTTAGGCTGAACCCGGACGAGACGGAGAACCCGGTGGAGGAGATCGCCTCTAGCGACGAGGCCGCAGAAGAGGACGAGGATAAGGAAGGCAAGGGCAGCGCGCCAGATGACGGAGGGACCAGCCAGAATCGACCCGGTTCGGCCTCAGCTGGCGAGCAGTAGGAGACCACGCCGGGCACCGCCGCCCACCAGGCTGGAACCGACCAGCCGGAGGCCCCGCCAGCCAGCGCTATAGCCACCACCAACTCGTTCGAGCAGCCCGAAGCACCTCCAGCCAAGGCGGCCCTTATCTGTTTAAGTTTTTCTGTCTTGCACTCACGAATGAAGTCAGTTATGCGCAGTACGGCCCACTTGCGGTGTATTTTAAACTTTTATGAATGCCGGTCGCGTGCCTTTTGGAATGTAAATGGATTTACTTTTCCCACATGCTTGTGCGCTTTGCCGAGTTCTAACTCGATTTTGCCTTTGCTTTCTTTGGCTTTTTCCTTTGCCATGTTCCTTTGGCCGCCACCCTGCCAGCCGGACAGCCGCGCTATGGTTTCTGGCTGGGTTAGGGGCTTGGCTGCCCGAATAGGAAAATTACTTCAGCCGCTTAAAGCATATACTAGTCAAGCAAGAAGCTGGTCGGCCGGCCGGTGGAGGCTAAAGGCTGGCTTGGCCAGAATCAATGTTCTTCCTTAGTCGTTTTTCATGTGGACAGTGTTTCAGGCCTTTAGCTCTTGCCAGCCGAACAGTCGCGCTGCGACCTGTGGATGGAGCGAAGAGAGGGCTTTGGCATCGGTACATTATGGAGTCGACTTCAGATGATGCCTACTTGGGCGAACTCGGCGAGCCCCCGGGCTGGTTGACCGGACCCGGGCAGGGCAAAAGAATAAATACTCACATGTAGGAGAAATTTATCATAGAGATAAAAGGTAGCCCCCGAGTGCGCGTCGGGGTACCTGTTGTTTTTTCTTAGTACAAAATATAGCATGGTACATACACTGTATCGACTGTGCAGCTTATGCTCGGCTAACTTCCTCGGAACACCCAGCATGTTCTTGGGAGACCATGCGAAGATATCCCGATTCTCACAGAGGAAGTCGACGGGATCACTTTTCTATTTGTTATCGAGGTTGTACCCCACGACAGCGTAGTGCTCTGGGTGCGCCAGGTCCAAGATGATCTTCTTGGTTTCCATAGCTGGCTGGAAGGTGCCCTCGCCTTCAGCCACATTGGGGCTAGTTGGCCTGGCCGGCTGCTCGCTGGCCATGGCCACAGCCCGGTCAAGGAGGCACTTCTCTTCGGCGATGACGAGGGACTCGACCAACCGGGAGCTAGCTGCGGTGCACTCGAGCGACTTCTTGTAGTCGCCGGCAATGGTGATGATGCCCTTGGGACCCGGCATCTTCAGCTTCAGGTACGCATAGTGCGGAACCATCATGAATTTGGCCGTCGCTCGCCAGCCCAAGAGTGCGTGGAAGGGGCTTTCCAAGTCGGCCACTTCGAACCAGATCGGCTTACGGCGGAAGTGGGTCTCATTGTCGAACAAGGCATCGATGTTGATCGTGCAGATTGGAGAGAAGGAAAGGCCAAGGACGATGCCATGTAACACGGACCGTCTGGGCTGGAGTTGCTTTTCCTTGATGCCTAGGTTCTACATGGTATCGTAGAGGATGTTGCTGTTGCTCCCGTCGTCTATCAGGACTCAGGAGAATCGGCACGTCCGCCTCTCGGTTGAAAAGGTGGGGTCCAGTACCATGGCATAAGCACCCGACGAAGGCATCATGGCCGGATGGTCATCTCGGCACCTGGTGATGGGCCTCTCAGACCAGTGCATGAGTTGGGGGAATACATGAATAACAAGATTCACCTCGCGATGCTGCTAAAGCCGACTATGCTTGGCGTCGGCTTCACTTGTGAAGACGACATAAGCAGCGTTCTCATTGGGGAATTCATCTTCGTGCATGCCGACAGGGTGGGTCGGCTGCTGAGGAGCCGAAGCCGCCAGGCCGGCGAGAGGAGGCGGCAAGCCCTCACCCTTAGAGATTCGGGTGAGCCAGCTGCACTGCCGTGTTGTGTGGTTGGACAGCTTCGCGCCGCTATGGAACTTGCAAGGAGCGTAGAGGGTTTGCTCAAAGGAGCAGGATGGCAGCCAGGCATCCTTTCTGTCCCGCTGACGCTTGGGGACGGGTTGACCTGCCGACTACTAGTCCTCGACGGTCGCCACCTGCCGGCTGTTAGTAGCCGGCTATTGAGCCTTGCGCTTGTTGTCATTTGGCTGCTGACAACGGTTGGAATCACTAGCCGGCGCTGGAGAAGCCGGCGGGATCACCTTCCTGGACGCGTCGATCCAGATCTCCATCTTCATGGAAGAGTCGGCCATGGCGTACTTGTCCGCCAAAACCAGGAGCTCGTCCAAGGTAGCTCGCCTCGTCGCATGGAAGCTTGTGCTTGAGCAGGGTGCCTTCTCTGCAGCCGGCGGTGAGGTACTCCATGGCCTGCATGTCGTGCACCCCCACACAGGAGTTGCGCCACTCGGCCCAGAGCATCACGCAGTCGCGAGTAGACTCGTTCGGGCCCAGAACGCACATGGAGAGCTGGCGAGGCCTGGGGGGCTGCTTGTAGGTGTTGTTGAAGTTGTGCACGAAGACTTCGCTGATGTCCAGCCGACTGTTGATGCTGTTGGCCTTGAGGCTGTTCAACCATGTCCGGGGACGTGCCCTGCATCATGAGCAGAACATACTTCATGGCAACGCCCTTGTTGCCATTTGCTATGCTGACTACTATGGGATAGTCGGTCAACCAATCTTCCAGCTTCACGGAGCCGTTGTACTTGGGAGTGTCGTGAGGAAGTGAGAACCCTTTGGGGAAGGGCTCTGTAACACCCCATATGCGATACCTTCCGTTTATGGCAATATATGAAACGTTGACTTCAACAATTCCATTCTGGGATCTTCTTCCATTTCGGGTTTCTTCGTTTTGTCATGTGCATGTGTGCATTTCATCCATGTCATGTTATCATGTGCATTGCATTGCATTAATGTTGTAACTTGCACCCAGTCCTGCTCGTCTCTTCCCGTTGTCCGTTTCGAGTTGCGACACTCACACGTGCCCGTGGCACCCCCGGGTCCTTCTTTCGTATGTGGCCGTGAAACGTTCTCGGAATGAGGTGAGACTTGTCGTGCGTTGTTGTTTTGGTACGTGTAGGCCGCCTGTCAAGTTTCATCGTGTTTGGAGTTCATTTGGTACTCCAACGGTTAACCTATTGGGCTAAAAGCTCCTCTTCCTTTTGGCCCAAGACCCCCGCCACAACAGCCCACTAACCCAGCACAACCACTCCCATCCTCTCGGTCGTCGGATCGTGATCGTGTGGGCGAAAACCGCACCCCATTTGGACCTTCCTAGCTCCCTATGCCTATAAAAAGGCCCCATCCCCTCCATTTTCGGGCGAAAACCAAGTCCTCCTATTTTTTCCCTTTTTCCCGTGCCCACAGCTCCTCCGCGCGCCGGACGTGTCCGTCCCGCGTCGGACGAAGTCCACCGCCGACCACAGCCAATGGCGTCGCGCCTCGTGTCCCGCCGCCACCTCCCGCCGAGCCTGCGGGAGGCCCGCCCGGCCCGTCGCCGCCTCTCCGCCTCGATGCGCCTGTGCACCGCCGCCCGCCGCCTCTCGCGCCGGCGCGCTTCGCGCCGCCACACCGGCCATCGCCGCCGCCACCGGCCGCGCCTCCGACCGCAGCCAACACCGCGACCTCCGCCGGCGGCCCTCACCGCCGCCCCGGCTCCCGCCGCCGCCGGCCTCCCGCTTCCCTTCCGCCGGTCGCCGCCGCGGCGCCGACCACCGCCATCGCGCCGCCGGGCTCCGCCTCGCGGCCGTCGCTCCTTCATCGCCGCCGTCGCCATCTCCGGCCGGATCCGGCGAGATCCCACCCAGTTCAGGTGGCGGGATCAGATCCACCACACCACCGAACCAAACATGGACCCGCGCCCTGATCTCCTTGTCCCGATTCGTCCCGTCCACGTTTGACATTTTCGGAGGTGAAATTTCCACTAAGTCCCCAGATCCTGTAAATTTATTGCCTCCTTTGCCATGCAATAACTTCGTGCTCGTAGATCCGTTCTGAGCGTGTAATATATCAAAATGTTCGTTGAGATGTGCTCTTCATTTTGTTCCACTGTGGCATGCTTGTTTGAGTTCATCTTGATGCCCTAATCATCGTTGCAAGAGTGCTATATGTTTAAAACTGTTGATGACTGTAATTTTGTTGCCATGTTCGAGATGTGACAACTTTGTGCATGTTGGTCCGAATGGAGTGAATGATATGTCCAGATCTTCGTTGTGAAACGCTCTACGTGATGGTTGCTGTAGCATTCATGTTAGGTGTCATATTGCCATGTTAATCTCTGTTGCAAAAGTGCATGTGGCTGTTAAGTGCTGATACTTGTTGAGAGATGCTCTTTTTACTTGCTCATTGCTATTGGTGTGTTTGTCTTAATGCCACATGTCATAATGTTTTAGAAGCACAATCATATGGTCTTTGCTGTCGTGCACTCCACTTTCCATGATATGCCTTGAGGTGACTTAAACAAGCTTGTAAACTTGCCATGCCAATGTTGCTGTTTACACTTAGTGAAATAACTACTAAGTCTGGAATCTGTTAAACCTGATGCTATGTTTGCTTGATGCACCACTCAAATCCATGCATGTTTTAGTATGTCAAATGATCATGTCTTGTTGTCCATGTTATGCTCTATCCATCCATGCCCTTATTTGCATATATGGCCTTCTGTAGCTTATTTATTTATTGCTCTCAAGTTGCTATAAAATTTACCTGTCAGGTTTTTATCAGCATGATCAATTTGGTGAAGCTTGTTGTTATTGAGCCATGCCTCATATGGAGTGGCTCCAATGGAGTTGTTTGATGTATGCTATGTCTATTACATGTCCATGATCTTTATATACTTAGTGGATTTGATATGCTTGTTGTTTTGTGCCTCCGAAGGCAGCATCGTGATGATGTTTTTGCCTTCCCAGATTTTGACTAAGTCTGGATAAATTTATTGCAACTTGCCATGCTAGGTTAATTGTGTTCCACTAGGTTTTTGGGTGTGGTATAAGTTAATGATTGTTAAGTATCATGTCTACTTCAAGTCCATGCCCTTTGTCTCCATGTTTGAGTGTTGTAGCATAATTATTTCTTACTCCAAAGATGCCATGTGGCTGTAAACTGCAGTTTTGTGTGAATATTGTTTTGCTTGCCATTTGCAAACCGTGCGTCCGTTTCCAGTGATCTTTATATCGATTTCATCCGAAATCTTCCCCTCTATCCAGTGGCTTTCTTGGTTTTCCAAGAAGAGGCCTTCTCCATCATCTTCTCCTTAGGTTCATGTGCTTCCACATGCATACACACATCATACTTGCATCATGTTGTTTGTGCATTGCATCGTGTTTGATGTTGTGCCGTGATGTGTTCTTGTGTGGAGTAGAGCCGGGAGCAGAGACCGAGTTTGAGGATCTTGCCGAGCCTGAGTACGAGGAGCCGCCTTACGATTCTTCCGTGGAAACAACAGGCAAGAGGATATTACCCATATATCACTACTATCTTTTCCTATGCTAGATGTCTCGCTCTTTAGCTTATTGCCTCGATGCGTATGTCTGTTTGTCAGCCTCCTATTGTTGCCATGAAAATATCTAACCACCCACCTAGCAAACCATTGTTTGGCTACGTAAGCTTCACGCAGCCCCTCTTATAGCGTTGTTAGTTGCAGGTGAAGATTTAAACATCTTGCTTCATGATGAAGTTATTGTTGGGATATCACAATATATAATCTGTTAAACCAAATCATCTATATATTGGTAATGGGTGGAAGGCTAAGCCTTTTACTTGGTGTTTTGTTCCACTCATGCCACCCTAGGAACCGTTTAAAGCGGTGTTATGTTCCTTGATTTTGCGTCCCTAACACGGTTGGGGTTAATGGGCCCCCTCGATAACTCGCTTAGCGCTAAAGCTTTTCCAGCAAGGCCCAACATTGGTTTTACATTTGCCTAATAACTAAAACTTGCATAGGACGTTGCAAACCCGAGGATTTAATTAACAACCCGGGCCAGTGCTCCTCATGAGTGTTGGTCCAAACTGGGCAGCCTGCGGGGCCACCTCGAGGAAACTCAAGGGCTGGTTCTATCGTAGCTTTTCCCATCCGGTCGTGGCCTGAGACGAGATATGCGCGTCTACTATTAGGGTGTCAGCACGCCGGGAGGTCTTGCTGGATTAGTTTTACCTTTGTATGAATATCTTGAGCATGGGATTCCGAGAATACTCGGGTCTTCCCACCTTGGAGTTGCGACTCCACAGATCGTGAGCTTGTGATGGGCTAAGTTGGGACAACCCTGCAGGGCTTGATCTTTCGAAAGCCGTGCGCGCGGTTATGTGGCAGATGGGAATTTGTTAATTTCCGGTTGTAGAAAACTTGACACCATGTTCATAATACACTACCAGCGTGAGTAACCGTGACGGTCATTTTCCGAAGGGTTTGGGAAGTGAACACGATGGGGTTATGTTTTACGTGAGTAGTTAGGATCACTTCGTGATCACTTTGACGATCATTGGCACTTGTTTCTCTCCTCGCTCTAAACCCGTAAGTTAGTGCTAGTGCTGCTGCAACCTTGTTTTTAAGCCTTTTGCACACCTAAGGCTTTGATAGTATTGCTACCCGGGAACGGGATTGCTGAGTCCTCCGTGGCTCACAGATTCTAAACAACACCAGATGCAGGTACCGATGAGAACTACCCTAGAGATGGCACAGAGTTGTATTGGTAGTTTGATGAAGAACGTGGGCGATACTACGTGTCTTATCCCAAGGATCAGTAGGGCTCTTACTAGGATGATCGGCACCTTGTGTTGCTTTATTTATGGTATCTTTCATTTGGATCTTTGTCCGTAGTCAGACTCTGATGTTATTTGGATGATGAATGTTAATGTATTACATTGTGTGACGTGGCGAGTGTAAGCCAACTACTCTTTTACATTTTCATCCCCTCTTTGACATGAGTTGTGCAAAGATACCATACTTGAGATCATTCTAGTATGAGATTATTCCTTTAAGTCGTGCCTCAACACGTAGGAGGTATAGTCTCATATTGGGCATTGCAAGTTAGTAATCAGAGCCTTCTCCGACCTAGGAGCCCCCACTGATTGATCGAATCGTTGACGGTTGAGTCTAGGCACACACATGAAAATGTTTTAGTCCTATATATATATATATATCAGAGAGTAGGATTTCTTTTTACTCCTCATCCCTTTATCACTTTGGTGAGGACTCCTGACGATTGCTCTATCTCTTCAACTCTCAAAAATTGACTAATTTTTTTTAGGATCACGCGAGTATTGTTTGGATTGTTCCGATATCTTTGTGACGAGAACATTGTTCTCGATGCCTCCTGTCATTTAGGGGTTGTGGGAGTGTCCCGGGGAGTTGAGCTCCAAGGAGTTGTCATCACAAACGTATCGCAGCGGTTCTAGAATACTTAAGACGGCCGCCATCAAAAACTCTTCTATGCGGTTAGTGGTCAGATAACCCCGACATCACCCAGTACTGGGGAGGTAGTTCGGGAGTATTGCCACAGCTTGTATAGCAGATGCGTTTCGAAGCTCCGAGGTAAACGGTTTCCGAAAATGACTAGTTATGTGTTGAAGGATGTATACAGCTGGATGTAGGATTAGAGTTGAGTGCACGGTGCTTCCCCTGTATCCCCAACACCCGATTGCATAACCGGAAACCTTCGGAAATTAATAGGTGGGTTCATCTAGTAGTTCGTAGGCATTCTTCCAATGAATGCATGATATGGAGTTCGGGGTTCAACATTGAGTGAAGTGGTTTTATGGGCGTTGTTCCAATTGGGAGTTGCATCTTAAAGGGTCCTTGGCTATGCTGATCCGGGGATTGCAAAACCCTTTTGTAACACGTTCTATGAGCTTTCAGCACGAACATGTGGAATGAAGCTTCTATCTTGTATTTGTTCTATCTGCTCCTTGTTGTTTTTATTTACCTTTTGTTCTCCCAAGTGGCTTCTCGAGAAGATTGTTGTACCATTAAACTGTGGATTACATTCGTTCATTTTTGTTCGAATGTTCTTGTAAAGACTTATGTTGCAATTCTAGCTGTTGATTCAGCTTATATATTTCAATCAATGGCTAATAGTTGTCATCTCCTTCAGGATGGCTCCTAAGAAGGTTTCCAATGCTAACCCAGAGGGTGAAGAAGTTCCTGATCGTCCTCCTTCCCCTCCTCCTCCATCTGAGGCATGGATAGCAACTATGCAAGCGACCAACCAGAACACCCAGATGCTTATGCAAATGGTGCAGAACTTTCAAGCCAGCCAAGCAAATCAATGTGGTCATGGGAACCAAGGCCAAGGCAATCAGTTCAATCAACCTCACTTTGCAACTCTCAACCAATTCTTGGCAAACCAACCAAAGTCTTTCAGTTACTATGCGGATCCGCTAGATGCTGAGGACTGGATCACAGACATCAAAAAGCACTTTGAATGCAGTAACGTGAGACCTGAGGATTATGTCAAGTTTGCCGCCTTCCAACTCAAGGTCAAGCTGCTGATTGGTGGCAACAGTAAAAAGATTCCAGAGGTGGACGTGAGATCTCATGGACTGACTTCTGCAAGGATTTCCGCTCTCACCAGATTCCAACTAGTGTCATTGAAGGCATGCGTGAGCAATTCCGCAACCTGAAGCAATGCACCATGTCCGTCTATCAATACAATGTCAAGTTCCAGAATCACGCTCGCTATGCCAAGCAAGACATCCCAGATGCCAAGAGCAAGATTTATCATTTCCGTGGTGGTCTGAAGGATAAACTCCAACTAGCTGTCACCTTGTTCGAGTCGGATGAATTTGATCAATTTTATAACATGGCTCTTAAGCAAGAGGCAGCCCAGCTCAAGGTTGAAGCTTCCAAAAAGAGGATCAGAGATGCTGTTCACTCCTCCTCTTTGTGACGCCCGAAGACCGACGTCCCAGAAGATTCCAGAAGATTCCAGAGATTCCAGATGTTCCGGGTTCTCCCGTGTGTTTCTTTTGTGCTTGTGTTATTTATTTTGCATTGCATCATGTCATCATGCCATCATGTCATTTTTATTTTGCATCTCAACTTAAATAAATCGTGTGGATCTTCGATCCATTTAAATCGAGGGAAGGTTGTCTTCTCTTTATAACATAAAAGCCTCTCAATATTATTAGGGAGCTATATTAATAAATATTCCATTTGTTTGGAATTAACCGCAACACACTTGCATATTTTTCCCATGCCTCTTAATTCAAGTTTCACCGTCAAACCTCCCTCTATTTCTTTTTCCATTGTATCGAGGACGTCGGTTCCTCTGAGTGAGGGTGTATGTGATGGCATGTCTTATTAGGGATGATAGACTACTCATATCAATAAGGAATTCCATCTTTTCCGGGAGCCCATTCGGATAGAACTCCAAAGTTAAGCGTGCTCAACTTGGAGTAGTTTCAGGATGGGTGACCGACCGGGAAGTTGCTCCCGGGTGCGCACGAGTGAGGACAAAGTGCGTAGAAAAGACTAGTATTGATATGTGACGCCAGTCTAGATCCTGCCAGGAGTAACGACCACCGGCGGGTGTGTCCGGGGCGTTACAAGTTGGTATTCAGAGCCTTCTCCGACCTAGAAGCCCCCACTGATTGATCGAATCGTTGACGGTTGAGTCTAGGCACACACTTGAAAATGTTTTGAGTCCTATATTTATATCGGAGAGTAGGATTTCTTTTGCTCCTCTTCTCTTTTCACTCTGGTGAGGACTCATGACGATTACTCTTGCCTCTTCTACTTTCAAAAAATGCACAAATTTTTTTAGGATCACGCGAGTATTGTTTGGATTGTTTCGATGTCTTTGTGACGAGAACATTGTTCTCGATGCCTCCTGTCATTAGGGGTTGTGGCAGTGTCCTGGGGAGTTGAGCTCCGAGGTGTTGTCGTCACAAATCCATCGCGGCAGTACTAAATACTTAAGACGGCCGACATCGAAAACTCTCCTATGCGGTTAGTGGAAAGATAACCCCGACATCACCCAGTACTTGGGAGGTAGTTCGGGAGTATCCTTTTCCTCTTTTACTAATGAAATATCCATTTTACTAATGTGATGTTTCTTCATGGAGCCAGCAATTCTAA
The DNA here is from genome assembly GCA_902687465.1 of Secale cereale. Classification (NCBI taxonomy): domain Eukaryota; kingdom Viridiplantae; phylum Streptophyta; class Magnoliopsida; order Poales; family Poaceae; genus Secale; species Secale cereale. Next base: position 529,183,735 of record LR738711.1, on the reverse strand, counting down.
ATGAAATATCCATTTTACTAATGTGATGTTTCTTCATTCTTTCCTTCAATGTTCTTATCCGGTGATTTATCGTGAAGATGCTCAAGAGCTTCAAGTTCATCATTCTTTTGTTCTCGAATTCTGCCGGTGGATGCAATTCAAGATTTCGGTGTTGATCTTATCCTTTTCCTCTTTTCACAATGCTTTCTTATTCCGGTGCACCAATTAATCATTCTCCTCTTGCTATTCATATCCGGAGTGCTGAAGATTCATAATTCCATTCTTAATCCGTTCAAATTATTTTTGAGGATTGTTATCTTACTCAAGCCATTTAATTCAACCGGTGCAATTTCTCTTAAGCAATCTTTTTCAACGGTGATTTCTTTAGTGGGCCCTAACCCACAGGTCTTTTCCCAGGATCTTACCTGACTCTTTTATTTTTTCTGGAGCTATACTCAATTCTTTTCAAAGTGTGACGTAAGAATGATTTGCCATCAGTCACATGCCTTCTCCAAGCTTGTTTTCAATTATTTCCATCTTTTGCCCCACCTTCCTCTTGTCATTCGTCCGGAGTATCTCAAAATTCTTCATGGCATTTCTCGTTGTCATTTTCAGCATTTGAAGACCGGAGAAGTGTTTCTCTTAAATCTTGGCCCGTTCTCTTGAAGATTCGTGGTTCTAGCTTCATGCCATCCTCATTATTGTTCAAATTGTGAGGAATTCTTTTTATACCCATCCGAAGCATTTCATGAATTCTTCTTATTGTGATCCTCCGAAGGCCATCATCTCAGAAGATTTCTTCGTTCCCAGTTTTCAACTTCGTCCTCCAAATATTCTTCATTGATGCCTCTTCGTTCGTCTCCATATTCTTACGGTGGTTCTTTCAAGTTTACCCTTCCGTTGTTATCGTTTTAATTCATTTGTTCTTTTCATAATCCTACCGGTGGTTCGTTGATTACTTTCTCAAGTTTGTGCGAGATCTCTCTTTAATTCTTTGCAACGAGAATAAGTAGTGTGCCAAATCCATTGCTTGTCGCCAATTTAAATTGGTGAAGGAGATACATAACATAATTCTTATTCTTTTTCCTTCAGGTGATTTAATTCTTTTCCTGGAGCTTGTTCATCATATCATATTCTTGGTCCTAAGTTCTTCATCTTGTTTCCGGAGCTCCAAGTTATTTCAATTATATCATTTCAACCTCCATCTAATTCTTCGCAGGCCTTGAATCTTATTTTTTTTCATCTTTCACTTCTTATGCTTTCATTACCGGAGTTCTTCATGGTGGGTCATCATCATTTAATTCATCCTCGAAGTCTTCATCAAGATTCTTGTTGGAGGAGCTCAAATATTCTTCTTCTTGAATTTTGAAGTGCAATTCTTTCTACGTTATTGTTTGAGTTGGTGTTATGTCATTCTTGACAATTCCTTCAGGTTTCATGATTCATGAGTTATCAAGAATGAGATATTTAAAACCATCATTTCTTCTCTTAGGAGATCCTTTCAACCCTCATTTTTATCCCTTGGAGTTATCTTGGGTTGTATTTCACCTAAAAGCTTTTCCCTAAGGATTTTGCTATTGTGGTGCTTATAAATGACCCAAGTTCTTCATTTATCATTCCGGTGAAATAAGTTCTTCGTCTCCTTGTTGATCTCAATCCAATTAAATGTTCCCGTCAGTGGCTGGTTGTCAACCCTTAATTTTGAGATGTTTTCCATAAGCCCACATCAAGCTTATTCGTTTTCGTTGTTGATTTTTTTAAAAAAATCAACTCCGTTCAACCCTTCTTTGTAAGGAGGATTTCCTAATTCATTTGTCGGAGAAGTTGTCTTTTCCTCTCCGTTCAATTCTTTCATGGATCTATATTCTATTCTTTCATTCCGGAGGCATGGTGATATTCCTCTCTCTTGACCATCATCTCGTTTTTATCAAGATCATGTTCTTTTCCTTGTTTATCTATTTAACCGGAGTGTTGTATTCTTCATTGAAGTTACGTCATCTTATCTAGTTTTTCCTATCTTTTCAACCGGAGTGTTGTCTGAATCTTTCTTACCACTTGTGCCATTCTCTCAATTGTTTCGGAGGCAATATGTTGCTGTTTTCATCAAGTATCATCTCAACTTGGAAAGTTCATGTTAATTCCTTCCATTTTCAGATGGAGTGCTGTCAAAATTCTGTCATTCTTATTACTTGGCTACACCGTTGCAGTTTCATATTCTTTTGGTTCGTAAGCTCTTAATTTTTGTCTTCTAACCTACAAGGTTCTCATAATGTTCCTTCTTCCTCTTTTACCGGAGTGCTCCTAACTTCGTTCATCTCCGTTGTATTCTTTTTTCATTTTGGTCAACCTCTCAGGTTCGTGGTTTCACTCATCTGTCAAAGAAGCAACTTTGTTTTACCTCTTCCTCTTCTGTTTTTTTTACCCGGTGATATCTATAGGATCTCGGGTCGAGATCCTCTGTTAGTGTGGGAGAGTTGTGACGCCCGAAGACCGACGTCCCAGAAGATTCCAGAGATTCCAGATGTTCCGGGTTCTCCCGTGTGTTTCTTTTGTGCTTGTGTTATTTATTTTGCATTGCATCATGTCATCATGCCATCATGTCATTTTTATTTTGCATCTCAACTTAAATAAATCGTGTGGATCTTCGATCCATTTAAATCGAGGGAAGGTTGTCTTCTCTTTATAACATAAAAGCCTCTCAATATTATTAGGGAGCTATATTAATAAATATTCCATTTGCTCGTGTTGTATGAGATGTTTCCCGTGTGTGCTTCGTGCCCGTTTCGTCCTTTTGTCATGCTCCTCGGTTGCCTCGTCGCCGACTCGTGGGAACCCAGTGACGGGATCACCCCACCTTTCCTCTTGTTTCACTCGTTCTCCGTCATCTTTTGCACCGGACTTTCAACGAGTTACCGGAACCGAGATGTTGCCGTTGCATCAATTTCGGATCGTTGCCGTGGCAACCTTTCCTTCCACCACGGTGACAATACTTCATATCTCTTCATGTTAATGTTTAACTAAGTGCATAAAACTTGATCATGTCATCCGCATCATGTTAACAACATTATATGTGTGAATTGTTGTTTGCTTAAAAGTTGCTAAACATGCATATGGGGTTTTCCAGAATTTGTTGTTGTTATTTCCGGCCTCATTTAAAAATGTCTAAATAGTGTAGTTTTATTATGCTTCACCTCATGCTATGTTAAAAACATTTAACCTTGCCTTGTAAATAAACGAGAGACAACTAAATAATTAACATGTGGTGTTTCGTCAATATGCAACTCGTTGCATATTGAGCTCCACTTAACTTGTAGTATTTGTTTGTGCACTTTGCCATGCCATGCATAATTAAACCGGACATGCATCATACTTGGATGTGCATCGTATGCCATGTTTATTGCTCGTGTGTTTACCGTGTTGTTTGCTTCTTTCCGGTTGCTTCTCTTGTTAGCTTCAGTTCGTTCCGGAGTTGTGAGGCTTCTTCTTCGTCTTCTTCATGGACCCGTTCTTCTCCCTTGCGGAGTCCCAGGCATGATGATCATACCCTTGGATACCTTTACTACCATTGCCATGCTTAGTTGTCTCGATGCTATCGTTACATGTCGCGCTACCCATCTTTTATGTCAGCCTCTCCTTGTTGCCATGAAACCTCTAACATTTGACACCTTCCTAGCAAACCACTGTTTGGCTATGTTACCCGCTTGCTCAGCCCCTCTTATAGCGTTGTTAGTTGCAGGTGAAGATGAAGTTCGTTCCAGGAGGGAACTTGTTGTTGTTATATCACAATATCTATTATTATTATTAACACACCTATATACTGGGCATGGGTGGAAGGCTTGGCCTTTTGCTCGGTGTTTTGTTTCGCTCATGCCACCTTAGGCGCCGATAAACCGGCATTATGTTCCTTGATTTTGCGTTCCTTACACGATGGGTGGATGGGGACCCCTTGACAGTTCGACTTTGAATAAAACTCCTCCAACAAGGCCCAACATTGGTTTTAATTTGCCTCATAATAACAACTTAATTAATTGTCATTTTCTTCTCCGTTCTTTTCTTTCCAACGATCTTGCATCTATTCTTTCATTCCGGAGGTATTGTGATGTTGCTCTCTCCAAACCATAATCCCGTTTTGTCAAGATCATGTTCTTTCCCTTGCTTATCATTTAACCGGAGTGTTATATTCTTCATTCTAGTTCCGTCATCTTATCTAGTTTTCCTGTCTTTTCAACCGGAGGTCTGTCTGAATCTTTCTTACCCCTTGTACCATTCTTTCAATTGTTTCGGAGGCAATATGTTGTTGTTTTTATCAAGTATCTTCCCAACTTGGCTAGTTCTTGTTCAATTCCTTCCATTTTCAGACGGAGTGTTGTCCAAATTTTGTCATTCTTATTCCTTGGCTATACCGTTGCGGTTTCATATTCTTTTGATCCGTGAGCTCTTGTTTCATGTCTTTTAATCTACAAGGTTCTCATAATGTTCCTTGTTCCTCCTGCTTACCGGAGTGCTCTTAACTCCGTTCATCTCCGTTGTATTCTTCTTTCATTTTGGTCAACCTCTCAAGGTTCTTTGGTTTCACTCGTCTGTCAAAGAAGCAACTTTGTTTTACCTCTTCTTTTTCGTTTCTACCCGGTGCTATCTCTAGGATCTCGGGTCGAGATCCTCTGTTAGTGTGGGAGAGTTGTGACGCCCGAAGACCGACGTCCCAGAAGATTCCAGAAGATTCCAGAAGATTCCAGATGTTCCGGGTTCTCCCGTGTGTTTCTTTTGTGCTTGTGTTATTTATTTTTTGCATTGCATCATGTCATCATGCCATCATGTCATATTTCTTTTGCATCTCAACCTAAATAAATTGTGTGGACCTTCGGTCCATTTAAATCGAGGGAATGATGACTTCTCTTTATAACATATCCTCCTAATATTATGGAGCTATTATAATTAAATATTCCATTTGTTGGAATTAACCCAAACACACTTGCATATTTTCCCATGCCCCTTTTGTTTCAAGTTTCACCGTCAAAAACCCTCCCTATATTTTCTTTTCTCGTTTATCGAGGTTCCTCCAAAAACCTCAACACTTTTGGACACTTTTAGTCCTTGCCCGTGCTTGATCATCTTCCTCTTCATCTTTCTACCTTTTATTCGCAAGTGACATTTTTCCTGTTCGAGAAATTTTCAATATCTTCCTATAAATACTAGGTCATGCCAAGACCGCCTCCTCCAATTTCCATGTCTTTTGGAAGTGCTTTGGTTGTCCTACGGATTTATTCAAGTTTGAGTTATTGTTCAAACTTGCATAAATTAGTAGTCTCTAAAAATTGCCAAAGGAGTTTATTAAAATAGCCCACAATTCCAGGGTTGTAGGGATATTTTATCTCAGCCAAGACCATCTCCAAACTCTCTGGGCATTTCTATATCTTGTTCTATTTTTTTAAATGGAAAAGAAATGCCAGAAGAGAGAGAGAGGCAGGGGATCCCAGGCCGCCGCCTACCTTCCCTTCCCTGCCTTCCCAGGCCTCTAGGCCCACTCCAGCCGCAGTCGGCCCAACTTCCTCCAGGCCCACGGCCCAAGTCTCCCGTGGCCATTGGCCCAGCCGCCCGAACCCTAGCGGGACGACTGCTCGTCCCAGCCCCGACCGCATCGCTCCTCCCTCATCCCCTCGCGCCGCCAGTCTCCTTCTTCCCCTCGCTCTCTCGCACCTCTCTCCTCGCTCGTCCCGAACCCCCTCGCGTGCTTCCTTGCCCCGATCCCCCAGGCCCGAGCGGCCTCTTCCTCCAACCCCCAAGCGCCATCTCCTCTCGTCGCGCGAGCCAGGACCGGCCAGGCCCCGTCTCCCTTTGTGCTCCTCCGCCGCGCCCTCCTCTCTGGAGCCCCGACGGGCCCCGAGCGCCTACCATGGCACGTCCCTCCGGCCGACCGCATGGCCTCCCTCCTCCACGCCCGTCCTCGAGCCGGCCACCGAGTACCACCACGTCACCGCAGGCCGTCTCCTCGCCTCTGGCTCTCCTCCGCCCGAGGCCAGCAGGTCTCCAGTGTCCAGCGCCACACCCGTCCTCCAGCAAGGGGCGACCAGGAGCAGCGATAGTGCCTCAGGCCCTCAGGCCCTCCTTCTCTCGCGCTCGCGTGCCGCAGCCTCGCAGCGCCCGAGCGCCTCCCCGTCCCTGCTGCATCCGTGCCAGGAGCGTCGCACTCCAGCCGCCGCCTTCCCTCTTCTCCGCGAGCGCCATGTCCGCTGGCCCTTCCCCGCGTCGAGGCCGCCCCTGCCTCCTCGGTTGTTTCCTCCAGCAAGCCCCCCGCGCCACCTCGCGAGGGGAGGAGCCCCCTCGTGCAGCCCCTGCGACCGCAGCCCGTCCTCCCCGTCCTCCAGCAAGACCGGCCTCGGCCATGAGCAGCTCGCCGGCCCCTTCGGTGCTGTCTTGCTGCCATGGTCTCGTCGTCTCCGTGCTGCCATTTTTTGTTGCCCTTTTGTGGTGTTTCGTTTCGAATCAGCAAGACCGGCAAGATTGACAAGTACATCTACGGCCCCGAACGCCTACGAACCGTGAACAAGTACCGCGACGGTTGGATCCGCCAAGTCCTCTTCAAGTACCACTACCGTCGCAAGAACGAGAACCCCCAAGTACCACGACACCGACCCGAACATCTACGGGATAACGAGCTCCGTGTACCACTACCGTCGCCCCGAAGATGTCCGAAGCTGCGACAAGTACCCCGACATGACTCACGGAACGGCTACTTCCTCTCCGAACGTGAACGCCTTCTTCCTCTACGATCTCGAACCCCCTCCGGGAACGAGTGTTCCCAAGGTATAACCCGAGACGATGACCCGTGGGTGAATGCTTGTTTTGTTGTATGAAATGCATCCCTTGTGTGCTCCGTGCCCGTTGTGCCCTTCTTTTGTCGTGCTCCTCGGTTGCCTCGTCGCCGACCCGTGGGAACCCGGTGATGGGATCATCCCACCTTCCATCTTGTTCGACTCGCTCACGCCTTCCTTCATCTTTTGCACCGGTCTCTCAACGAGTTACCGGAACCGAGATGTTGCGTTGCATCATTTTCGGATCGTTGCCGTGGCACCCTTTCATTCCCCCACGGTGACAAATACTTCATGTCTTCTTCATGTTAACTTTTAATAAACTTGCATAAAACTTGTTCATGTCATCCGCATCATGTTAACAACATTAAAATGTGTGAATTGTTGTTTGCTTAAAAATTACTAAACATGCTCATGGGGATTTTCCGGAATTGTGTTGTTATTTCCGGCCTCATTTAAAATGTCTAAATAGTGTAGTTTGTTTTTGCTTCACCTCTTGCCATGTTAACAAACTTTTAATCTTGTCTTGTAAATAAACGGGAGTCAACTAAATAAATAAATGTGGTGTTTCGTCAATATGCAACTCGTTGCATATTGAGCTCCACTTAACTTGTAGTTTTATTTGTGCTCTTTGCATTGCCATGCATAATTAAACCGGACATGCATCATTCTTGGATGTGCATCCTATGCCATGTTTATGCTTATGTGTTTACCGGTTGCTTGTTTCTTTCCGGTTGCTTCTCTTGTTAGCTTCGGTTTCGTTCCGGAGTTGCGAGGATTCGCTCGACTATGTTGCTCCGTCTACTTCATGGATCCGTTTTTCTCCCTTGCGGAATCCCAGGCAAGATGATCATACCCTTGGATACCTTTACTACCATTGCCTTGCTTAGTTCTCTCGATTCTATCGTTACATGTCGCGCTACCCATCTTTTATGTCAGCCTCTCCTTGTTGCCATAAAACCTCTAACCTTGAAACTTTCCTAGCAAAACCAATGTTTGGCTATGTTACCTGCTTGCTCAGCCCCTCTTATAGCGTTGTTAGTTGCAGGTGAAGATGAAGATCGTTCCAGGAGGGAACTTGCTGTTGTTATATCACAATATCTTTTATTATATATTAACACACCTATATACTGGGCATGGGTGGAAGGCTTGGCCTTTTGCTCGGTGTTTTGTTCCACTCATGCCACCTTAGGCGCCGATAAACCGGCATTATGTTCCTTGATTTTGCGTTCCTTACACGATGGGTGGATGGGGACCCCTTGACAGTTCGACTTTGAATAAAACTCCTCCAGCAAGGCCCAACATTGGTTTTAATTTGCTCATAATAACAACTTACTTAATTAATTAAATTGCATAGGGAGTTAGCGCTACCCGGGGATTCTTTCTACATAGCAGGGGGGCCAGTGCTGATGGTGTTGGTCCCAAACGGGGAGCCTTCGGGGCCACCATGGGGAAACTCGAGGTTTGGCTCCCGTAGCCTCGCCCATCCGGTTGTGGCCTGAGACGAGATACGCGCGGCTACTATCAGGGTGTCGGCACGGCGGGAGGTCTTGCTGGACTTGTTTTACCATTGTCGAAATGTCTTGTGCTACCAGGATGCCGAGCCTGATCGGACGTCCCTAAGATAAGGGGTGATGATATTATATTCATCACTTCAGCTAATTGTGAGAGCTTGTGATGGGCTAAGTTGGAACACCCCTGCAGGGTTATGATCTTTCGAAAGCCGTGCCCGCGGTTATGTGGCAGATTGGAATTTGTTAATGTCCGGTTGTAGAAAACTTGACAGAGGATCCGAAGTAAAACACACAACTGTGTGAGTAACCGTGACTGTCTCTTTTCACTTTGAGAAGAGAACACGGTGGGGTTATGTTTGATTCGTATGTAGTTCAGGATCTTTAGCGATCACTACTTTTGCGACCGTTTGCGTAGATGCTCATCTTATTCTCGTACTCATAAGTTAGCCACCATATTAAGCTTAGCCGCTGCTGCAACCTCACCACTTTACCTCTTCCTACCCATAAAGCTTTGCTAGTCTTGATACCCATGGTTATGGGATTGTTGAGTCCTCGTGGCTCATAGATACTACAACACCAGATGTAGGTTCAGCCGAGTTTGATGTAGGAGCTGGTTCAAGTTCTTCACTGGGAGCCCGATGAAGAGTTTGGCCGTATGCTTGTGACGTTTTCGACGATCAGTAGTGGTTTCTACTAGGATTCGATCCTGACCTGTGGCTTTATGTTGTTTTGGCATCTTTCTTTTGGATCTTCACCCGTAGTCGGGTTGTGATGTTTTAAATGATGTTTTGCTTATGTAATGTATTGTGTGAAGTGGCGAGTGTAAGCCAACTATCTCCTTTTGCTTTTAATCCCTCTTTTACATGAGTCGTGCAAAGATACCAAACTTGAGATCATTCTAGAATGGGCTTATATCTTTAAGTCGTGCCTCGACACGTAGGAGATATAGTCCCATCCTGGGCATTACAAGTTGGTATCAGAGATTCCAGATGTTCCGGGTTCTCCCGTGTGTTTCTTTTGTGCTTGTGTTATTTATTTTGCATTGCATCATGTCATCATGCCATCATGTCATTTTTATTTTGCATCTCAACTTAAATAAATCGTGTGGATCTTCGATCCATTTAAATCGAGGGAAGGTTGTCTTCTCTTTATAACATAAAAGCCTCTCAATATTATTAGGGAGCTATATTAATAAGTATTCCATTTGTTTGGAATTAACCGCAACACACTTGCATATTTTTCCCATGCCTCTTAATTCAAGTTTCACCGTCAAACCTCCCTCTATTTCTTTTTCCGTTGTATCGAGGACGTCGGTTCCTCTGAGTGAGGGTGTATGTGATGGCCTGGTTTATTAGGGATGATAGACTACTCATATCAATAAGGAATTCCATCTTTTCTGGGAGCCCATTCGGATAGAACTCCAAAGTTAAGCGTGCTCAGCTTGGAGTAGTTTCAGGATGGGTGACCGACCGGGAAGTTGCTCCCGGGTGCGCACGAGTGAGGACAAAGTGCGTAGAAAAGACTAGTATTGATATGTGAGGCCAGTCTAGATCCCGCCAGGAGTAACAACCACCGGCGGGTGTGTCCGGGGCGTTACACTCTTCTTCCCAAGTGGTCGCAAAGCAGCAGAAGTTTTGGCTTCCACCTCCTCCAGTGATCCGTCATCCAAGCAACAACAAGCACTCAGGTGGCCGTGGTTTCTCCCACCCACCCAACCTAAGCATTCAGTCCAAGACTCACTTTCAAGCTTCGAAGTCAACTGGTCCTTATCACCGTCCTCTCTCAGAAGTGGTTTGCAACAAGTGCCCTCGGAAGGGTCACTATGCTAACAAGTGTCCCAACCCAAGACGCCTTCCGCCTCCTCCACCTGTCAGTACTGCTATTGTCAAGCACAATCCCAAGTCAGCAAGAGTGAATCTGAAGAATGCAGCTCAAGCAGAGAATTCTTCAGATGTGATAATTGGTAATCTTCCAGTTAACTCTATACCTGCTAAAGTCTTGTTTGATTCGGGTGCATCATGCTCTTTCATATCTCACCCATTTGCATCAAAGCATAATGTGGACACCAAAGCTTTGCCAAGGCCATTACATGTTGTTTCTCCGGGCAAGAGATTGTGTTCCAATATTTTTGCTCCGGATATATCTATTCACATGGGTGATTACAGTTTTCTGGTTTCTCCGGTTATTCTCGGCAATTCCGACATTGATCTTATTCTTGGGATGGATTGGCTCTCCAAGCATGATGCAAACATTGAGTGTGCAAATAAGGAGGTCAAGCTTACTCATCCTGAAGAAGACGTGATTATCTTCGCCTCTCGAGATAACACAATCAGGCTATTCTCTCTCAATGACAAGGGTGAGATTAGTGCCATTTCTCAGATTACGGTGGTAAATGAATATGAAGATGTTTTCCCTGAAGAGCTTCCAAGCATGCCTCCAGATCATCAAGTTGAATTCGTCATTGAACTCGAGCACGGTACCGAGCCAGCGTGTCGGCGTTCGTACAAGCTTTCCCCTGATGAGTTGAAGGAGCTGAAGAAACAACTCGATGAGCAAGAGCGTATGGGTCTAATCAGGCCTAGTACATCTCCTTGGGGTTGTGGTGTTCTATTCGTCAAGAAGAAGGATGGCACGAAATGCCTTTGCGTTGATTACCGGCCAATGAACAAGAAGACAATAAAGAACAAGTATTCGCTCCCCAATATCAATGAATTGTTCGAGTAGCTCAAAGGAGCAAAGGTGTTCTCAAAGCTCGATCTCTGGATGGGTTACCACCAGATTCGTATCCGTGAAGAGGATATTCACAAGACCGCATTCAGAACAAGCTATGGCTCCTATGAATACATGGTCATGTCTTTTGGCCTCGCAAATGCTCCACCCACCTTCTCAAGGATGATGCACTTCATATTCAACCCCTACACCAATGAATTTGTTCTCGTCTATCTAGATGACATCTTAGTATTCTCCAAGAATGAAGAAGACCATGCCAATCACCTCCGTTTGGTCCTGGACAGGCTCCGTGAACACAAGTTCTATGCGAAGTTCTCCAAATGTGAATTGTGGCTAGATGAAGTCTTATATCTTGGCCATATTATCTCTGCCAAGGGCATTTCTGTGAACCCCGAGAAAGTTGAAGCTATTGTCAACTGGGAACCCCCGCAGAATGTCAAGCAACTCCGAAGCTTCCTTGGTCTTGCTAGCTATTGCAGAAGGTTCGTTGAGAACTTCTCCAAGATTGCCAAGCCTCTTTCCAACCTATTGCAGAAGAATGTCAAGTACTCCTGGACTCCTGATTGTGATGTGGCATTCAAAACACTCAAAGAGAAGCTCATTTCTGCTCCGGTTCTTACTCCTCCGGATGTGTCCAAGCCCTATGAAGTCTTTTGTGATGCTTCTTTACAAGGACTTGGCGGTGTTCTCATGCAACACAAGAAGGTTGTGGCATACACTTCTCGTCAGTTGAAACCAAATGAGAAGAATTACCCCACACATGATCTCGAGCTAGCAGCAGTTGTACATGCCTTGATCACGTGGAGACACCTTCGGTTGGGCAGAAAAGTGGACATCTTCACCGATCACAAGAGCTTGAAGTACATCTTCACACAGCCAAACCTGAACCTTCGCCAGACTCGTTGGGTCGAGATGATCCAAGAGTATGATCCAAGCATTGAATATACTCCTGGCAAGGCCAATGTCATTGCAGATGCCTTGAGCAGAAAGGCATATTGCAACAGTCTCCTTCTCAAACAATTCCAACCTGAACTTTGTGAATCATTTAGGAAGCTCAACCTCCAAGTTGTTCCGCAAGGCTTTCTTGCAAACCTTCAAGTTGCTCCTACCTTGGAAGATCAGATCCGCGAGGCCCAACTAAGTGATGCTATGGTGCAGAAAGTGAAACTTGGTATTGCTAAGGGTACTCCCAAATACAAGTGCTATCGTGTTGATGAGAAAGACACCTTGTTCTTTGAGGACAGAATTGTGGTTCCCAAGGGTGATCTCAGGAAGCTCATAATGAATGAAGCACGTGACTCCCTCCTCTCGATGTATCCCGGAAGTTCCAAGATGTACCAAGACCTCAAACAATCATACTAGTGGACTCGCATGAAAAGGGAGATTGCCCAATTCGTGAATGAATGTGATGTCTGCAGAAGAGTGAACGCAGAGCATCAACATCCAGCCGGTCTCCTTCAACCTCTACCTATTCCCTAGTGGAAATTCGATCACATTGAAATGGATTTCGTCACTGGGTTTCCGAAGTCCAAGAAGGGGAATGATGCTATCTTTGTAGTGATTGACAAGCTAACTAAAGTAGCTCATTTCCCTCCCGTCAAAGAATCCATCAATGCAGCTCAGCTGGCAGAGCTATACACTTCTAGAATTGTTTCTTTGCATGGCATTCCTCAAGTCATCTCCTCAGACCATGGAAGTTTGTTCACATCCAAGTTCTGGGGCTCCTTTCAGTCAGCCGTGGGCACTAAGATTTGCTTCAGCACTGCGTTTCACCATCAGACTAGTGGTCAAGTCGAAAGAGTGAACCAGATCCTCGAAGACATGCTGAGAGCTTGTGTCATCTCTTTCGGTATGAAGTGGGAACATTGTCTCCCGTTTGCCGAATTTTCCTACAACAACAGTTTTCAAGCAAGTGCCGGCAAAGCTCCTTTTGAAATCCTCTATGGCAGAAAGTGTCGTACCCCTCTCAACTGGTACGAGACTGGTGAACGTCAACTTCTTGGAAATGATTTGATCTCAGAAGCCGAAGAGATGTGCAAAGTCATACGTGAGAATCTCAAAGCCGCTCAATCGCGTCAAATGAGCTACTATGACGGCAAGCATCGTGATTTGGCTTTCGACATTGGAGATCATGTCCATCTCCGTGTTTCTCCTATGAAAGGAACCCAAAGATTCGGTATCAAAGGATAACTTGCTCCGAAATACGTGGGCCCTTTCAAGATTCTTGGCAAGAGAGGCGATCTAGCCTACCAACTCGAGCTTCCCTCCAACTTTGCAAATGGTCATGATGTGTTTCACACATCTCAACTCCGCAAGTGCTTCAAGACACTTGAACGCACCATTCCATTCGAGGAGATTGATCTTCAACAAGACTTGTATTATCGTGAGCACCCTGTTGCTATTCTTGAAGAAATTGAGCGCAAGACCCGCAACAAGTCCATCAAGTTCTTCAAAGTGAAGTGGTCACACCATACCGACCGAGAAGCTACGTGGGAACGAGAAGATCACCTTCGTTCCGAGTATCCTTACTTCTTTCCGTCCTAGATCTCGGGACGAGATCTTATTGTAGTATAGGAGAGTTTGTAACACCCCATATGTGATACCTTCCGTTTATGGCAATATATGAAATGTTGACTTCAACAATTCCATTCTGGGCTCTTCTTCCATTTCGGGTTTCTTCGTTTTGTCGCGTGCGTGTGTGCATTAAATCCATGTCATGTTATCATGTGCATTGCATTGCATTCATGTTGTCACTTGCACCCGGTACCGCTCGTCTCTTCCCATTGTCCGTTTCGAGTTCCGACACTACTCACACGTGCCCGTGGCATCCCCGGGTCCTTCTTTCTTATGTGGCCGTGAAACGTTCTCGGAATGAGGTGAGACTTGTCGTGCGTTGTTGTTTTGGTACATGTAGGGCGCCTGTCAAGTTTCATCGCGTTTGGCGTTCGCTTGGTACTCCGACGGTTAACCTAGTGGGCTAAAAGCTCCTCTTCCTTTTGGCCCAAGACCCCCGCCACAACAGCCCACTAACCCAGCACAACCACTCCCATCCTCTCGGTCGTCGTATCGTGATCGTGTGGGCAAAAACTGCACCCCATTTGGACCTTCCTAGCTCCCTATGCCTATAAAAAGGCCCCATCCCCTCCATTTTCGGGCGAAACCCTAGTCCTCCTATTTTCTTCCCTTTTTCCCGTGCCCGCAGCTCCTCCGCGCGCCGGACATGTCCGTCGCCGACCGCAGCCAGTGGCATCGCGCCACGTGTCCAGCCGTCACCTCCCGCCGACCGGGCCTGCCGAGCCCGCGGGAGGCCTGCCCGGCCGGTCGCCGCCTCTCCGCCTCCACGCGCCTGTGCACCGCCGCCCGCCGCCTCCCGCGCTGGCGCGCATCGTGCCGCTGCGCCGGCCATCGCCGCCGCCACCGGCCTCGCCTCCGACCGCCACCACCACCGCGACCTCCGCCGCCGGCCTCCCGCTTCCCGTCCGCCGGTCTCCGCCGCGGCGCCGACCACCACCGCCGCGCCGCCAGGCTCCGCCTTGCCGGCCGTCGCTCCTTCCTCGCCGCCGGAGTCGCCGCCGTCGCCATCTCTGTCCGGATCCGGCGAGATCCGGCCTAGTTCAGGTGGTGGGATCAGATCCACCACACCACCAAACCAAACATGGACCCGCGCCCGGATCTCCTCATCCCGATTCGTCCCGTCCACGTTTGACATTTTCGGAGGTGAAATTTCCACTAAGTCCCCAAATCCCGTAAATTTATTGCCTCCTTTGCCGTGCAATAACTTCGTGCTCGTAGATCCGTTTTGAGCGTGTAATATATAAAAATGTTCGTTGAGATGTGCTCTTCATTTTGTTCCACTATGGCATTCTTGTTTGAGTTCATCTTGATGCCCTAATCATAGTTGCAAGAGTGCTATATGTTTAAAACTGCTGATGACTGTAATTTTGTTGCCATGTTTGAGGTGTGACAACTTTGTGCATGTTGGTCCGAATGGAGTGAATGATATGTCCAGATCTTCGTTGTGAAATGATCTACATGATGGTTGTTGTAGCATTCATGTTAGGTGTCATATTGCCATGTTAATCTCTGTTGCAAAAGTGCATGTGGCTATTAAGTGTTGAAACTTGTTGAGAGATGCTGTTTTGACTTGCTCATTGCTATTGGTGTGTTTGTCTTCATGCCACATGTCAATATGTTTTAGAAGCACAATCATATGATCTTTGATGTGGTGCACTCCACTTTCCATGATATGCCTTGAGGTGACTTAAACAAGGTTATACTTAGTGAAAAAACTGCAAAGTCTGGAATCTGTTAAACCTGATGCTATGTTTGCTTGATGCCCCACTCAAATCCATGCATGTTTTAGTATGTCAAATGATCATGTCTTGTTGTCCATGTTATGCTCAATACATCCATGCCCTTATTTTCATATATGGCCTGCTATAGCTTATTTATTTCTTGCTCTCAAGTTGCTATAAAATTTACCTGCCAGGTTTTTATCAGCATGATCAATTTGGTGAAGCTTGTTGTTATTGATCCATGCCTCCTATGGAGTTGCTGCAATGGAGTTGTTTGATGTATGCTATGTCTATTACATGTCCATGATCTTTATATACTTAGTGGAGTTGATATGCTTGTTGTTTTGTGCCTTCGAAGGCAGCATTGTGATGATGTTTTTGCCTTCCCAGATTTTGACTAAGTCTGGATAAATTTATTGCAACTTGCCATGCTTGGTTAATTGTGTTCCAGTAGATTTTTGGGTGTGGTCTAAGTTCATGCTTGTTAAGTATCATGTCTACTTCACGTCCATGCCCTTTGTCTCCATGTTTGAGGGCTGTAGCATAATTATTTCTTGCTCCAAAGATGCCATGTGGTTGTAAACTGCAGTTCTGTGTGAATATTGTTTTGCTTGCCATTTGCAAACCGCGCGTCCGTTTCCGGTGATCTTTACATCAAATTCAACCGCAATCTTCCCCTCTATCTAGTGGCTTGCTTGGTTTTACAAGATGAGGCCTTCTCCATCATCTTCTCCTTAGGTTCAATTGCTTCCACATGCATATGCACATCATACTTGCATCATGTTGTTTGTGCATTGCATCATTTTTGATGTTGTGCCGTGTTGTGTTCTTGTGTGGAGTAGAGCCGGGAGCCAAGACCGAGTTCGAGGATCTTGCCGAGCCTGAGTACGAGGAGCCGCCTTACGATTCCTCCGTGGAAACAACAGGCAAGAGGATATTACCCATATATCACCACTATCTTTTCCTATGCTAGATGTCTCGCTCTTTAGCTTATTGCCTTGATGCCTATATCCGTTTGTCAGCCTCCTATTGTTGCCATGAAAATCTCTAACCACCCACCTAGCAAACCATTTTTTGGCTACGTAAGCTTCGCTCAGCCCCTCTTATAGTGTTGTTAGTTGCAGGTGAAGATTTGAATATCTTGCTTCATGATGAAGTTATTGTTGGGAAATCACAATATATAATCTGTTAAACCAAATCATCTATATATTGGTAATGGGTGGAAGGCTAAGCCTCTTGCTTGGTGTTTTGTTCCACTCATGCCACCCTAGGAACCGTTTAAACCGTTGTTATGTTCCTTGATTTTGCGTCCCTAACACGGTTGGGGTTTATGGGGCCCCCTCGATGACTCGCTTAGCCCTAAAGCTTTTCCAGCAAGGCCCAACATTGGTTTTACATTTGCCTAATAACTAAAACTTGCATAGGGCGTTGCAAACCCGAGGACTTAATTAACAACCCGGGCCAGTGCTCCTCATGAGTGTTGGTCCAAACTGGGCAGCCTGCGGGGCCACCTCGAGGAAACGCAAGGGCTAGTTCTACCATTGCTTTTCCCATCCGGTCGTGGCCTGAGACGAGATACGCACGGCTACTATCAGGGTGTCGGCACGCCAGGAGGTCTTGCTGGATTAGTTTTACCTTTGTCGGAATATCTTGAGCACGGGACTCCGAGAATACTCGGGTCTTCCCACCTTGTAGTTGCGACTTCGCAGATCGTGAGCTTGTGATGGGCTAAGTTGGGACACCCTTGCAGGGTTTGATCTTTCGAAAGCCGTGCCCGCGGTTATGTGGCAGATGGGAATTTGTTAATATCCGGTTGTAGAAAACTTGACACCATGTTCATAATACACTACCAGCGTGAATAACCGTGACGGTCATTTTCCGAAGGGTTCGGGAAGTGAACACGGTGGGGTTATGTTTGACGTGAGTAGTTAGGATCACTTCGTGATCACTTTGACGATCGTTGGCACTTCTTTCTCTCCTCGCTCTAAACCCGTAAGTTAGTGCTAGTCCTATTGCAACCTTGTTTTTAATCCTTTTCCCCACCTAAGGCTTTGATAGTATTGCTACCCGAGAACGGGATTGCTGTGTCCTCCGTGGCTCACATATTCTAAACAATACCAGATGCAGGTACTGATGAGAACTACACAGGAGATGGCATAGAGTTGTATTGGGAGTTCGACGAAGAACGTGGGCGATACTACGTGTCTTATCCCGAGGATCAGTAGGGCTTTTACTAGGATGATCGGGACCTTGTGTTGCTTTATTTATGGTATCTTTCATTTGGATCTTCGTCTGTAGTCGGACTCTGATGTTATTTGGATGATGAATGGTAATGTATTACATTGTGTGGCGTGGCGAGTGTAAGCCAACTACTCTTTTACATTTTCATCCCCTCTTTTACATGAGTTGTGCAAAGATACCATACTTGAGATCATTCTAGTATGAGATTATGCCTTTAAGTCGTGCCTTGACACGTAGGAGGTATAGTCTCATACTGGGCATTACCGGCTCGTCGCGGATGCGGGTGCCGAAGCAGGTCGAGCCGACTATATCCTCTTCCTCCATTGCCAGGGACCGAGCCAGGTGCTCGATCTAGCGACGAGCGCCATTCTCGTCGACTGCATGACGAGGGCCTAGCCGGCCCCCAAAGTCGGGTGATCAACTGGCGCGGGAGAAGCTGACCTCTCCCTGCGTGGGGGGGGGGGCGTTCATCCTGCTGGCGCCAGCCCTTTGTCCTCGGAGAAACTTGCCGGTTGTCCACAACCATTTGGTGAGAGCACCGGCTGCGCCTAGCTGCCAGCTCCGAGTTCCGCTGGTTGCGGCCGCCGCCACTAGGGGACCGGGAGGTCGCTCCATTCTCGCGACGGGGTGGTGGGTTTTCTTCCGGGAGGTTGGCCTGCATGCCAGCTGCCACCATGTGGTTGCACGCGTCTTGATGCACGTTCACAACGCTGAGGAGCTCCTGGAGACACTCTAGCTGCCTGCGCCACTCGTCGCCCTCCAGGGTCTCGAGTTCTTCTGCTGCCGCTTGTGCAGCGTGCAAGTTCTACGCTGGGGTGTCGTAAATTGGACGTCCGACTCCCAGCATATTGGGGATGGCCACTATCGGTGTTCTGTATACCAGGGTACCTAGACTTGCCTGCCTACGGCCCATGGCGTCGCTCCTTCACCGGCCTGCTACGACCCATCTTCCGCATCGACACTCAAGACCCTCGCGGGCGGGGGGGCGGGGGGGGGGGGG
>LR738711.1:529145275-529165132 GCA_902687465.1 Secale cereale | reverse complement strand
GGGGGCAGCCTCGCGAGGCGGAAGACACGAAGACCTCCGGAGGGAACAGTCTCGGTAGGCTGGCTCCTGAGAGGCGGAGAACTCTATGCAAGCCCTCACCTCGTGAGGTTCGGATGACGCAAGCCATGACGACCAAGGCCAGGCCGGTGCCAGCGGGCGCATGACGACCAGATTCCTCTTTGGTGCTATTGAGTCAAGTGCAGGCGTGGAGTCCCGAGGAATCAACCAAAGGTTTCCATTTCCATGCAACGAGACCAGGATCACAAGGACGGCAGGAAGGAGGTCATCGTCGAGTCCACTATAGTGTCAGGATCAGAAGATTTGTAGGCGAAGTACACCTTTAGTCAGGATAAAATGTACTAGTTGTGAATTTGGCCATTGTGGGATCCCTTCCCGCCTATATTTTAGGGGAAGCAATCCAAGGCCACCATAAAGATAGCTTAGCCACCACCATAGAGGGGGGGGGGACGGATCATTCAGACCTCCCTCACAACCATGAGAAAGAACACGCCTCGCTAGGTTGTTGTACCACTGTACTAGTTCTTCCTATGCCCACCTTGAGGCAATCCACCACATTGCAGGAGTAGGGACACTCACCGCTAGGTGGCTTGAACCTGGGTAAACTGCCATGTGTCGTGTTCTTTCTTGTTCCTCAAGCTAGTTCGTAGAAACGACGAGTAGGCTGATAGGGGAAGTTGAGTTCTTATCACGCACCCCAATGTTCGAACTTACAAGGGTTTTGCGGAGCCCTGAATCCCACATTTGGCGCGCCATATAGGGGTCCGTACCAAGGAACCACCTTCCCTGCCATCAGGCTCTACCCTCGCCGTCCAGCCTCCCACCATGGCAGGCGTCGCACTACCCGCTGCCCCATGGGCCACGCTCGGAGGTGGTGTGGGCCATCGGGCCCTCTTCCCTGCCCTGCGACAAGTGCGGTGGCCGCTAAGGTTCAGGTCGGTGCTGCCGCCGCGGTACAACGGTGCGGCCGACCCAGAGCCATTCGTCCAAGCCTATGCAGAAGTCGTCTGGGCAGCTGGCGGCGACGACAAAGTGATGCCGAACTGGGTCACCATGGCCCTTGTGGGGGAACCGGATGCCTGGTTTCTAAGCTTGCCGGATTCTTCGGTGGCCTCTTGGGAAGATCTTCATGACTTATTCGTCCCGCGCTTCGCGGCATTGGCACCCTATGTGGTCGCAGTACTCCTCGGCGGATCGAGGGCGCCGGCATGAGGGCGCCACATCAAGCAATTCATGCGGCATGCAGGGGTCGCGCAGTCGCCCCCAGGCTGGGCGGCCCCCGAATCAGACCTTACCTTCGTTTCAAGTGACCACCCCGCATCCACGGCGGGTGTGGGCGCACTTCCTATGCTCTGCACCACCACCATATGTAACGTAGCTGTCACCAAGACCCTCATTGACAGTAGCGCAGGCCTAAACATCCTCTCCATTGAGGTGTTAGACCTCCTTCATGTGCCCTACGGTCGGCTGCTCCCCACCAAGCCCTTCTCCGGGGTCGTAGACGGTTCCACCCGCCCGCTGGGGCAGATCCGCCTTCCCGTCACCTTTGCCACGTGCTACAATTACCGCACCAAGCTCATCGACTTCGACATCACCCGCATCAACCTGCCGTACAACGTCATCCTCGGCTACCCAACGCTAGCCAAGTTCATGGCGGCAACTCATCCTGCATGTAACCTCATGAAGATGCCGGGGAGCAGCGGAGTCCTCACCGTGGCGGGCGATACCAAGAGTGCACTCTTGGTCCTCAAGCTGGTCGCCAAGTCTATGGCTGCCACGCAGCCGGGCAAGGAAGGAGTTCCAGAAACCCTGGGGGCTGCACCAACGAAGAAGAAGCAATTGTTCTCTCAAGATCAGGCCGAAATAAAGCAGGTTCTGGTGGACGAAGATGGGAGGTCAGGCTCCACCTTCACCATAGGCGCCGGCCTCGCCCCAGACCAAGAAGATGCTCTGGTCCGTTTCCTGCATGCTAACAAGGAGGTATTCGCATGGGAGGCGGCGGACCTGGTCGGAGCTCCGCGATGAGCGAGCATCACATGATGGTGTGCCCAAACGCATGTCTGGTGAAGCAGAAAGCACGATGGCAGGCCATGGAGAAGCAGGCATTCATCACTCAGGAAATCTGCAAGTTGCTGGAGGCAGGCGTCATTTGAGAAGTACGTCACCCAGAATGGCTCGCAAACCCTGTCATTGTCCCCAAGAAAGGCGGGAAAGAGCGCATGTGCATCGACTTCACCAACCTCAACAAAGCCTGCCCTCAGGACCCTTTTCCTCTCCCCCGCATCGACCAAATCGTCGACTCCACCACCAAGTGCGATTTTCTTTGTTTCCTGGACACCTTCTCGGGCTATCATCAAATCAAGATGGTGGTGCAAGATGTTGAGAAAAGGGCCTTCCTAACCCCGTGCGGGCTATATTGCTACACTTGTATGCCTTTCATCCTGCGCAACGGGGGAGCAAATTTCCAATGGTTGATGCACATCGCGCTGGGAGAGCAGCTCGGCAGGAATGCAGAAGCGTACGTCGATGATATAGTGGTGAAATCTCGATAGGCCGGGACTCTTATCGATGATTTGGAGGAGACCTTCGCCAGCCTGCGCAAAATGGACCAGCGGCTCAACCCGGAGAAGTGTGTGTTTAGCGTCCCATCAGGTAAGCTGCTGGGCTTCCTGGTGTCACACAGAGGAATCGAAGCTAACCCGGAGAAGGTCAAGGCGATAGAGAAGATGAAACTACCAAAGACCTTCAAGGAGAAGCAAAAGCTAGCAGGCTGCGTAACATCGCTCAAGCGCCTCCACGGACCATTGGTGCTCTATCTGACCGCCACATTGCACTCTACAAGCGCAAGCTGGTGATGATCCATGTGACAGCCTGGTTTTTGGCCCATTTTTATTTATTTATTTGTTTTTGCTCTGTTTTTCCTTTTGGAGTGATTCTGTGGCCTTGTCACCTGGGAAATCATCTTCTTTTTCCCTCCCAAGTGGCTCATCCTTCTCAAAATCTTGCCAAGATCATGTCACTCCACTGCCTGACCAAACCCTAATTTCTTTTTTAGGGAATATTCCGTTTTCTATTAAAGGAATAACCCTGTCAGTCCAAAAATTCCCAAATAAATTTTAATAAATTGTTTGCGTCATATCTTCATAGAATGTGGCAAAACTTTTCCTTGTCACGTTCAAAAATAATTCTCAAATATTCCTTTTCTTATTCTGCCCTAAATGGCACTTTGTGAAGCAAGTGCTATTTATCTTTTCCCAATTGACCCCAAACTTGTTGGGCATTCTTTTATGTCCAAATAATTGCCACATGCCAAAATTCAACTATATTTGCCTAGCCAATCTTCTTGAGTGAAGTTTCAATGTTTCTGTCAAACAGAAGCCACTGTGAAGGAAGTACTAGCTAGGAGCATCCAAATGAGTTGAAATTTTGCATGCCTATTCTTGTGATCATTTCAGCCCACTCCTTAAAAATTCAGCTCCATGCAATCAACCATGTGAGAACACCTTCAAATATTTGTTTCTGTTCAAATTTTCAGTTTGTGAAACAAGTGTGTTTTATCTTGCTCCACTATGGCTGAAAATATTCCAGGACCTTCTCCCAAAAATATGACCTACCTCTACCAATTTTGGGCACATTTTGTGTAGCCATTTTCCCTCAGTATTTTTCCTAAATTTCTGGACTAAAAGGATGCTTGTGAAGGAAGTACCAATTTGGCTTGTCCAATTGTTATGAAAACTTTACAACATCTCTATATGTCCAAATCCCTAAGCCTTGCCAAATTTGAGCTCAAGTGGCCACACCATTTGAGTGCAACATCTTGATATAGTTTCTGGACGATTTTGGTCAGTTGCAAAGCAACTGTGATTTATCTTGGTCCAAATCTCATCAAGTTTACCAGGATGGTTGTTCTTCTTTACCTCAAACCCCCAGACAAACCATTTGGCTCCACATCATTTTTTGTTGATCAGTATTCCTCCTCAAAGTTTACTGCAGTAAACTTCAGAGGATCTTTACCACTCAACCATAGACCTTTTCACCATTCTACCACCACAGCTGAGTTTAACCACGCAAGGACTTACCACTAGACATCAATTCCCAGCCTGTTTTCACCACTACATGCCAGTGCCCGTGGTGATCACGACAAGGGTGTGTCTGTGTGTCACACCCTGCATTTTGTAACATGTTATTTGTAACTTTGAAGCATGAAAATTTGGACCAGCAAAATTTTTTAGCATCATTTGGCTTTTATTTGGAATTGAGTTTTCTTCAATTGCTTTTTCATGTGCTCATTAAAAGTCAACTATGACCTCTTATAGATTTCATCTCCACACCCAAAACTTCTGCCCAATGATCATGCCAAGTGTTATATAACAGTATAGTATTTTCTTACAAAATTAATTTGGCCAAAAAGCATTTTATAATTCTAGTTTTCCAAAAACCCCTGAATTGAGATTTGCACTGCAAGTACTTGATTAAGGGTGTGAAAACTTTTTCAAAAGGCCTATTTGAGACCTAGTAGTCATAGGACTCCCATAAACCACAAAGGTATAATTTTAAAAGTTATTTTCCTATTTTATTTAAAGGCTTTTTCTTAAGGCCAGAAATGGTCTTTAATAGGGGAAAATTATTTAACTGTTTCAAAAATATTTCCCAAAATTCAGAGAGACTCAGAGGACATATATTGTCCATATATAAGAGTTTCAACACTCTGTCATGTTCAAAATAATGGGCTAAACCCTCTAAAACCCTTTCTGGATATTTCAAGCTTTTGAAATATTTACAAAGGAATTTTTCTCCAAAAATTCCAGGGAAATTCTATCATGTCATATATGACATATTTGATGATCTTGCAAAGCCTCATGCATTGGAGATCAAGGAAACCTCCTCAAACCTCTTCATAACCATTCTGTCCATATTTGAAGTTTGAGCAACTTTACATTGCCAAACTTGTCCAAATGCTCTCAAACTTGGTGCACATGCTAGTATGACCTAATAAGGCACCTAGACCAAATGGCACAAGATTTGGAGTAGAGCAACTTGATCAGATCACCTCAAAACCCTTTCTGTTCAAATGCAAATTTGAACAACTTTACATTACCAACTTTTTATCTGGAGCCTCAAACTTTGTGAGCATGATCAATACCCCAAATGAGGATGCTACACTAAGTGGTGCATCCAGGGGAGATGATTAGCTTGACTCAATCAAGATGAAACTGTTTCTGTTGATTTCTAGGGTTCACCAAAGTTACATTGGCTAGTTTCTTCAAATGAGCCCAAATTTGGTGGAGCACCCTATTTTCTCATGTCTTTCAACCCTGTCAAGTGCCATGTCAATTGCACCTCATTTACTTGATCAAACACAGATCAAACACCTTCTGCAGAAGTCTTAAAACCTCCATTTTTACCCCTTTCACTTTTCTCCATAGCCTCAGCTCTTTACCACAGACTCATTGGGTTACTAGCAAACCCCAGTAACTCCCCCAGCACCTCATCTCCATGATTGGGGGGTGAAACCCCAGCTTTACCTTGCTGTGCACCCATCTTTCACCATTTTTACCAGCACCCTCCCTCTCTCTCTACACCACAGAGCATCCAAGGCCTCAGGGCATTTCTTTAGTCCTCCCTCTACTCACCAGACACTGTTAGGCACGCTGGAACGGACCAAGCCGGCGAGAGCATGCTGATGCCAGCCATACGCGCGCTCCAGAGCGCGTGAACAGTGCAGCTCACACGCTGGCTCGGCCCAATCATCGATCCCCGACAACCTCGAGCCTCCCCCTCGCGCTTCCCAATGTGCCTCGACGTCCGCAGCCCCCACCGGTGCTGTCCCCCTCCTCCTGCGCCCTCCAGTGGCCGTCGCCGCACGCGCACCGGCCGCCCGCTTCGGCCACTCCTCTGCTCCACACGCGCGCGCCTCCCTGTTGCTCCCCCGCTCCTCCTCTTGCCTCAGCTGGGCGTGGGACTCGTCCAGCAACTCCCCTGACTCACTCCCGCAGCCTCCCGTGCGCTGTAGCGATGAGCCGGAGCTCGCCGGCGCACTGGACCACGGGTCCTCGTCGGGGCCCTATAAATAGGCCTCCCCGAGCTCTTCCAACACCACCACCAGCCTCACCACTCTCCCCTAGTCCCTCCTGTACCCTCAGTTCAGCCCCGGAGCGCCCCTGTGCTCGGGATCGACCGGAGCTCCGCCGCGTCGGGCCGCCGGCGATCTCGAGGTACAGGCATCCCCGGCCGCTCCTTCCGCCCGTTTCGGAACCGCAGCACACCCCTGACCCTTTCCCCTCTCCTTCCCCCTCTGTTTGCAGTCGGAAGCAGCCGCTGCAACGGACCTCCGACGAGCCTCCGCCGTCGCACCTCGTCGCCGGCGAACCAGGGCTCCCCGCCGTGCCGCGCTACCACCGTTGCAACCGCGACACGACGCTGAGCTCGACCCTGCCCTCCGTTGCCGTCGCCGTGGCCGGAGTCGTCGCCGGTGAGCTCGCCGCCGCCGTGACCACGGGGTTAGAGATGACAGGCGGGCCCCGCCTGTCATCCTCCCACCTCTCTCCCCTCCTCTGAGCCACTGACCCACGGGCCCCGCTCATCAGGTTTGAAACCTGACGTGCGCGCGCACTGGCTCCGTGCGGCCAGGCCGAGCCGTTTGGGCCGTGCACTGTGGCCACTTCTGGCCCAGTGCACAGGAACCCTTTTCCCTTTTTTCTTTTCTGTAAATGATTCAAACATTTATGCAGAAAAGAATATTGATCCAAATTAATTATTTTCAACTCCTAAAATCTTGTAATATTCCAACCTATTTAATGGTACTACTTTCATTCAAATCCATGAAACTTTTCTGTACTGTTCAAATTTAAATTCAAATTTGAGAAGTATAACTCCTGTTCAAAAATCAATATGTCCTATTCTGCAACTCCAAAACTCCAACTAAGATTTTTTCCCCATCTTAGGAAACCCTCTAGTATTTTACAAAAATGAGTTGACATTTTTCTGAGCACTTTGGTTTTTCTGTTTTATTTGTATTCTTATTTTTCCATTATTATTATACGACGTATAGATCCCGTATTTGACGAGGTTGCTGCGGAAGAAGAAGGAGAAGGACTTGAAGACTTTGAAGACCAAGCCAATCCAGGCAAGCAGCCCTTTGACCATGTTACACTTGTTCTTGGAACACATTTGTTTCCGATGCACGATGATTAGGGTTACGATGGTAACCTAGATGAACCACCATATGATGCATGCCTTATTGTTAATCTTGCTATATGATAGATGAGATGCAATATGTGGACATGATGCTTACATAATGCATGACATGATTTTGATCTTGCTACATGCTAGATGACTTGCATATGGATAGTAGTCTTGGAAAGTGATGCACGTGTGACATAAACCTTCATGGTTGAAGTCCTTGCATAAACCCCGTCGGGTGCCATTTATGCCCGAGGGAGATGATGATAATGAGATTGGGTGACCACTTGATGACGAAGTGGTGTGCCAAAGCAAGTGTGTGTGTTTTTCAAACGGATTGGTTGAAGTTGCGACCGTTATTCCAACCATACATGTGCAACCACACTACCCCTTATGGGACCGGGCTTTATTGATTACTTAGGTCGATACTAGCATGGTGCCCGCATTACTAGTGATGGGAAGACTTGAGGTCTTTCCCGGGATGGGGTCGTGCTTGGATAGACGGCCATGACTATTTTTACAGGGCACCGGACACACCGTTGGTCCCTTCGGGTACGTGTAAGCATTGAATTAGGGCAAGTCCCGTAATCTATTGTTTGTACCCCAAAGGCCGTGTGCCAACGAGTGGACTCTATGTTAGTGTCGTCTAAGGAAAAGTAATGACCGGGTGCTTACCCCGGGTACTTGAGGTACCGCGGGACGTGGATGACACGGAAGTTCCTCGGATCTTGTGGGTAAAGTGCGCAACCTCTGCAGAGTGTCAAACTATTCGAATAGCCGTGTCCACGGTCATGGACAGTTGGGTAACCGCTCTTGGGCTACGTCCAATGTTTGTGAAACCATGCGTGTGTGTGTGTGGGTCAAGGTGGTGACTTGACTCGGTGAGATGAATTATATCCATGTTGATGTCGGTAACCTGTTCTCAAGGTTACACGAGGTTATTGATGCATAAGCTTGATGATAACATATTGCTCTAGCCTCCTGCTAGATCGTTCATTTTTATTCAATTGCATTGTTACTTGAACCACATCATGGGTTGCTTGCGAGTACATTCAAAGTACTCATTGGCTTGCCACTCGTTATTTAATTGGCCAGGCATGGAAGAGCAGGATTATGAGGAAGAGTTCTTTGGAGACGACCATGCGAACTAGGACGCTATCCCAGTCAGAATGCCTGTAGGGTTAAGGCAGATGGCATGGGTTCTACCCGTTTTATCGAAGACTTCCGCTATTTGAGTATTTGCTATTCAGCCCGTGAGGCTCTATCTATGTAAGACTTGGCCATAATGGCCTTAATTCGTGTAAGACTATTTGTATGGATGTAAGACTCTTGTTATTTCAGCTTCTGTGTGTTCAGTGAGCATTGATCTCTGGGATCACTGTACACGTGCATTTGGTGATCTCGACTTCCAAGTCGGGGTCCCCACAGAGCTGGTATCAGAGCCATCCTGACTTTAGGAAGCCTTAGTTTAGCATGGGCGTTAGTTAGTTGAGACCCCTTTTTCAAAACCTTCTGAACCTCTCTTCTTTTCTAAACCTGAGATTTCCTCAGCTTATTAACCCCTCCTATTCCACCTTTGTAGATGGCCGCTGTTCCCGAAGAGCACCTGACCACTGGGTTTCCCCTACTTCTCGAGGATAGCCTCCAGGAGTGTCAGTTCCACCGAGCACCCATCCTCACCTACCATGAGCATTGGGTGAGCGAAACTGAGGTGGAGTACCATGTGGAAGTGATCGTGAAGGCAAACGATCCTCCCACAAGTTGGTTCTTCGAGGGACCCCAGATGACGACACTACCACTCGCTGCCGAGGCTGCTGCACTCAAGGCACTAACCCGTCTCCGCGAGCTTCTTCCGGAGATGGCAGCCAAGATGGCAACTCGCTTCTTACCGTACCGGAAGGAAGGTGACGAAGAAAGCAGCGCACTAGCCCCTCCACTGAAGGATGGACTCTCGCTTCGGTTCCAGACCTACTTCAGTCTATGTGCCGACAGCTTGGCACAAGACTTGGCCTCGGAATCAATGAAGCTTCGAGAAGAACTTTACAAAACCAAGGCACTTCTTCGTCGAGCTCAAGAGAAGGCAAACAGGATTAAGAAGGAAGGAGCACCTTCTGGGCAATCCGCTATCGCATATCGAGGCGGAAGACCCTCCGAGGATGTGTCTTCCAAGGGTGAAGAACCACCTCGGCGACGCCGGATGACAGCAAGGGAATATCGCAAGCTTTTCCCTGCACCACCGTCGAAGCACCGCCGTATCCAACTCCTCCACTCCCCCACTCCCTCAAGTGACAAGGGAGCCCAGTCAGATGAAGACAAGGAGGAAGACCCAGAAGAGCCAGAATACGCGACCGAGCATTCCGCCGCTTAGGCATTATTCGCTACTCGGATATGCCCGTTGTAACCCCTACGGTAGGATAGGTCGTGTAACCCCTATGCGCAGTTGAGTCCTTGTATGGTTCATATGAAACCATCTAGTGCTAGCTTTTGTCGTGTCTGGATGTAAGTCGTAATCTTCCTTCGGGAATGTGTAAACGACTACATCACCCATTTGGATTTTAATGAATGTGTTTTGGCCTCTCGGCCCTTGCATGATTTGATTTAGTATCACACCCACCCCCTTACTAGGCACCCATCTATCTTGCTTTTCCTCTTCCGAGTCATGAGACCTTTTACCGCTCCAACAGGATGCCTGTTGTAACTCGTACTGGTACCTCTACCCAGCAGCCCGAAGCCGGAGTATCCTCTCAGCCAGAGGCAGACCACGACCAAACCAACGACCAAGCTCCACCACCACCTCCTCCAAGCATGGACATGGCTCAGCTTCTCCAAGCTTTCCGAGAGGAACGCCAAGCCAACACTGCAGCTCTTCAGCTGATTGCTCAAGCTGTCGCCAACAACCGCCAGCCGGCGGGGAATGGCAATGGACGTTCCATGTTGGCAGAGTTCAAGAAGCATGCACCGCCAACCTTCATCGAGACTGCTGAACCCCTGGATGCAGATGACTGGGTCCGTTCCATTGAGGAGATTCTGGAACTAGTCGGATGCACCGAAGATCGCGAGAAGGTGGCTTATGCAGCCCACTGCCTCGGGGGAACCGCAAGAGCTTGGTGGGATGGATTCAACGTCATGCATGTTGAACAAGACATCACTTGGGTTAACTTCAAGGCAGAATTCCGCAAGACCCACATTCCTTCTGGAGTCATGGCTATCAAAAAGCGCGAGTTCCGAGCCCTGAAGCAAGGAAGTGGCACTGTCAAGGAGTACATGCAGAAGTTCAGTATTCTGTCAAGGTATGCCCCTAAGGATGTCAGCACTGATGCTGCCAAAAGGGAGCGCTTCATGGAAGGCCTTAATCAAACTCTGCAATATTCGCTTGTCGTGTGCGACTGCCCGTCTTTCCCTGACCTGGTGAACAAGGCACTTATGCTTGAAGACAAGCGGCGTGCTTTGGAAGACACTCGCAAGCGCAAGTTGGTCAGTAAGGGAAGTTCCAGCAACCAGAGGCCTCGACCGTGGCAGTCAGCCCCGGCCAAGCCAACCTATCAGCAGCCAAGAACTCCTGCACCTCGTGCAAATCCTCAGCCTCAGCAGTATGCCAACCCCAGGCCAGCTTTCAACCCCAATACCAATGGTGGCAACAAGATCAACACTCCAAATCAAGTCACTTGCTTTGGGTGTGGTCAGCCCGGACACATCTCCAGGATGTGCCCCAACAAGAAGCCTGATGCCCAGCGCCCCAATGCGCAGAACCAGGGTCAAGGCCGTGGAATGCCACCAAGGAACCCAGCTCCTCGCAATCCACCGAACTATGGGAAGGGGCGTGTGAACCACGTCACTGCTGAAGAAGCCCAGGAAGACCCGGACGTCGTGCTGGGTACGTTCCTTGTCAACTCAGCACCTGCAACTGTCTTGTTTGATTCTGGAGCAACGCATTCATTTGTCACTCAAAGATTTGCATTAAAAAGTGGCATGACCCCTACACCCCTGAATTACCCTATGGTGGTACAAACCCCCGGAGCCGAGATGAGAGCCAAGATAGGCTGTAAAGGAGTCAGTATTACCATTAATGGTGTAGACTTCCTAGCAGATCTTATCGTCCTGAGATCGCAAGGCTTGGATGTGATCCTAGGTATGAATTGGCTCAGCAAGCACCAAGGCTTGTTAGACTGTGCCAATCGGACAGTCACTGTGACCAATGACCAAGGTGTAGAAGTCAGGTTTGCCCCCAACTCCTCTTCCGCTCAAGCCGCTAAAGTCAACTGCCTGTCTGAAATTGGG
The DNA here is from genome assembly GCA_902687465.1 of Secale cereale. Lineage (NCBI taxonomy): Eukaryota > Viridiplantae > Streptophyta > Magnoliopsida > Poales > Poaceae > Secale > Secale cereale. The sequence continues at coordinate 529,153,654 of LR738711.1, read as the reverse complement.
CTAGACCAAGTACCGGTGGTATGTGAGTATCCTGATGTCTTTCCGGATGAACTACCGGGGATGCCCCCTGACCGTGACATTGAGTTCATCATCGAGCTCATGCCCGGAGCAGGACCCATCTATAAGAAGCCTTATAGAATGGGGACGGAAGAACTAGCCGAGTTGAAGAAGCAGCTAGAAGAGCAGCTAAGGAAAGGATTTATCCGCCCGAGTGCCTCCCCTTGGGGATCTCCTGTTCTGTTTGTGGCAAAGAGGGACGGTACCATCCGCTTATGCATTGACTATCGTTCCCTCAATGAAGTTACAATCAAGAACAAGTACCCACTTCCCAAGATCGAAGATCTGTTTGATCAACTCAGCGGAGCCAAGGTATTCTCCAAGATCGACCTCAGATCTGGGTATTACCAGCTGAAGATCAGACCCCAAGATATTCCGAAGACGGCATTCGTAACCAGATATGGCCTGTACGAGTGCACGGTCATGTCTTTTGGGTTAACCAATGCCCCAGCTTACTTCATGTATCTCATGAATAAAGTCTTCATGGAATATTTGGACAAGTTCGTTGTTGTCTTCATTGATGACATCCTTGTGTTCTCGAAGTCGGAGGAAGAGCATGAGCAGCATCTGAGGATGGTCCTAGATAAGCTTCGTGAGCACCAACTGTATGCCAAGTTCAGCAAGTGTGAGTTCTGGCTACACAAAGTTGGATTCTTAGGTCTTATCTTGACCGAAGAAGGATTATCTGTTGATCCTGCAAAAATCGAAGCTGTGACCCAATGGCAATCTCCAACGACCGTCAAGGAAGTCAGAAGCTTCCTCAGATTGGCAGGCTATTACCGCAAGTTCGTGGAAGGATTCTCTAGCATTGCACGACCTATGACTCAGCTCCTCAAGAAGGACAAGAAGTTTGAGTGGACGCCAAAATGCGAAGAGAGCTTCCAAGAGCTCAAGAAGAGATTGACCACCGCCCCAGTTCTGGCAACACCTGATATTCACAAGGAGTTCGTGATATATTGTGATGCCTCTCGAACCGGATTGGGAAGCGTTCTGATGCAAGAAGGCCGCGTCATAGCATACCTCTCCAGGCAGCTACGACCTCATGAGGAGAACTACGCTACTCACGATCTTGAGCTAGCGGCAGTAGTTCATGCCTTGAAGACATGGCGGCATTACCTCCTAGGGAAACGGTGTGAGATTTACACGGACCACAAAAGTCTGAAGTATATTTTCACCCAAAAAGAGTTGAACATGAGGCAGCGGAGATGGTTGGAACTCATCAAGGATTATGACCTCAGTGTTCAGTATCACCCTGGGAAGGCCAACGTGGTGGCCGATGCCTTAAGCAGGAAGGCTTGCTCTTTGAATGTCATTATTCAAGAAAGACAGCCAACCTTGTTTAAGGAGATCGAACAATTCAGTTTGGAATTGGTTACCCCCGGATTTCTGGATCATTTGGAAGTCAGACCAACCCTGATGGACGACGTCAAGAAGGCTCAAGAAGGACACTCAAGCATTGAAGGTATCAAGAGGAAGATGAAGATGGGCAAGGCCCCAGAATTCTCCAAAGACGAGCACGGGATTGTTTGGTACAAAGATCGTCTCTGCGTACCAAACCACCCCGAGTTGAAGACGCTGATTCTGCAAGAAGCCCACGACACCCCGTATTCCATCCACCCCGGAGGAACCAAGATGTACCAAGACTTGAAGGCATGATTCTGGTGGCACGGTATGAAGAGAGAGATTGCAACCTATGTTGCAAAGTGTGATGTGTGCCAAAGGGTAAAGGCTGAATATCAGCGACCCGCTGGATTGCTTCAACCACTCAAGGTTCCTGAGTGGAAGTGGGATAAATTCGGAATGGACTTCATCACTGGACTACCAAGGTCGAATAGAGGACATGACTCCATCTGGGTCATAGTCGATCATTTGACCAAGGTGGCTCATTTCATTCCTGTCAAGACTACCTACTCGGGCAACCAGCTGGCAACTCTCTATATCAACCGAATCGTAAGTCTTCACGGTGTTCCCAAGGAGATTGTGTCAGATCGAGGAACCCAGTTCACTTCAAGGTTCTGGAAGAGATTCCAAGAAGCCTTGGGAACCAAGTTGTCTTTCAGCACAGCTTTCCACCCACAGACCGGAGGTCAAACTGAGCGAGTCAATCAGATTCTCGAAGACATGCTCCGAGCCTGTGTCCTGGCATATGGAGCCAAGTGGGAAGACTGTCTCCCTTTCGCCGAGTTCTCTTACAACAACAGTTACCAGTCAAGCCTTCAGATGGCACCATTTGAGGTGTTGTACGGACGTAGGTGTCGCACACCCCTCAACTGGTCAGAGACTGGAGAAGGACTAGTCTTTGGACCGGACATTCTCCGCGCAGCAGAAGAGCAAGTCCAACTAGTCAGAGAGCGATTAAAGGCAGCCAAGTCAAGGCAAAAGAGTTATGCTGACACTCGACGCCGAGACATGAGTTTCCGTGTCGGAGATCATGTGTACCTGCGGGTAACTCTTCTGAAGGGAACCAAGCGTTTCCATGTCAAGGGGAAGCTCGCACCAAGGTTTATTGGCCCTTTCAAGATCACCGACCGACGAGGAGAAGTGGCTTATCAGTTGGAACTACCACCTGAGCTATCCGATGTGCACAATGTGTTCCATGTGTCACAACTCCGGAAATGTCTCCAGGTTCCAGACAAGCCCAGTCTCTACAAGGATGTGGATCACCAAGCCATTGATCTGCAGCCTGATTTGACCTATCGCGAGAAGCCCATTCGTATTCTGGACGAAGCAGAACGACGTACGCGAAGCCGTACCATCAAGTACTTCAAGGTCCAGTGGAGCAACCACACCAAAGCAGAAGCAACCTGGGAACGAGAAGACTATCTTAGATCCGAGTTTCCCGACCTCTTTTAAGCCCTAGTTTAGGAATCTCGGGGACGAGATTCTTGTAAGGGGGGTAGGTCTGTCACACCCTGCATTTTGTAACATGTTATTTGTAACTTTGAAGCATGAAAATTTGGACTAGCAAAAATTTTTAGCATCATTTGGCTTTTATTTGGAATTGAGTTTTCTTCAATTGCTTTTTCATGTGCTCATTAAAAGTCAACTATGACCTCTCATAGATTTCATCTCCACACCCAAAACTTCTGCCCAATGATCATGCCAAGTGTTATATAACAGTATAGTATTTTCTTACAAAATTAATTTGGCCAAAAAGCATTTTATAAATCTAGTTTTCCCAAAACCCCTGAATTGAGATTTGCACTGCAAGTACTTGATTAAGGGTGTGAAAACTTTTTAAAAAGGCCTATTTGAGACCTAGTAGTCATAGGACTCCCATAAACCACAAAGGTATAATTTTAAAAGTTATTTTCCTATTTTATTTAAAGGCTTTTTCTTAAGGCCAGAAATGGTCTTTAATAGGGGAAAATTATTTAACTGTTTCAAAAATATTTGCCAAAATTCAGAGAGACTCAGAGGACATATATTGTCCATATATAAGAGTTTCAACACTTGGTCATGTTCAAAATAATGGGCTAAACCCTCTAAAACCCTTTCTGGATATTTTAAGCTTTTGAAATATTTACAAAGGAATTTTTCTCCAAAAATTCCAGGGAAATTCGATCATGTCATATATGACATATTTGATGATCTTGCAAAGCCTCATGCATTGGAGATCAAGGAAACCTCCTCAAACCTCTTCATAACCATTCTGTCCATATTTGAAGTTTGAGCAACTTTACATTGCCAAACTTGTCCAAATGCCCTCAAACTTGGTGCACATGCTAGTATGACCTAATAAGGCACCTAGACCAAATGGCACAAGATTTGGAGTAGAGCAACTTGATCAGATCACCTCAAAACCCTTTCTGTTCAAATGCAAATTTGAACAACTTTACATTACCAACTTTTTATCTGGAGCCTCAAACTTTGTGAGCATGATCAATACCCCAAATGAGGATGCTACACTAAGTGGTGCATCCAGGGGAGATGATTAGCTTGACTCAATCAAGATGAAACTGTTTCTGTTGATTTCTAGGGTTCACCAAAGTTACATTGGCTAGTTTCTTCAAATGAGCCCAAATTTGGTGGAGCACCCTATTTTCTCATGTCTTTCAACCCTGTCAAGTGCCATGTCAATTGGACCTCATTTACTTGATCAAACACAGATCAAACACCTTCTGCAGAAATCTTAAAACCTCCATTTTTACCCCTTTCACTTTTCTCCATAGCCTCAGCTCTTTACCACAGACTCATTGGGTTACTAGCAAACCCCAGTAACTCCCCCAGCACCTCATCTCCATGATTGGGGGGTGAAACCCCAGCTTTACCTTGCTGTGCACCCATCTTTCACCATTTTTACCAGCACCCTCCCTCTCTCTCTACACCACAGAGCATCCAAGGCCTCAGGGCATTTCTTTAGTCCTCCCTCTACTCACCAGACACTGTTAGGCACGCTGGAACGGACCAAGCCGGCGAGAGCATGCTGATGCCAGCCATACGCACGCTCCAGAGCGCGTGAACAGTGCAGCTCACACACTGGCTCGGCCCAATCATCGATCCCCGACAACCTCGAGCCTCCCCCTCGCGCCTCCCAACGTGCCTCGACGTCCGCAGCCCCCACCGGTGCTGTCCCCCTCCTCCTGCGCCCTCCAGTGGCCGTCGCCGCACGCGCACCGGCCGCCCGCTTCGGCCACTCCTCTGCTCCACACGCGCGCGCCTCCCTGTTGCTCCCCCGCTCCTCCTCTTGCCTCAGCTGGGCGTGGGACTCGTCCAGCAACTCCCCTGACTCACTCCCGCAGCCTCCCGTGCGCTGTAGCGACGAGCCGGAGCTCGCTGGCGCACTGGACCACGGGTCCTCGTCGGGGCCCTATAAATAGGCCTCCCCGAGCTCTTCCAACACCACCACCAGCCTCACCACTCTCCCCTAGTCCCTCCTGCACCCTCAGTTCAGCCCCGGAGCGCCCCTGTGCTCGGGATCGACCGGAGCTCCGCCGCGTCGGGCCGCCGGCGATCTCGAGGTACAAGCCTCCCCGGCCGCTCCTTCCGCCCGTTTCGGAACCGCAGCACACCCCTGACCCTTTCCCCTCTCCTTCCCCCTCTGTTTGCAGTCGGAAGCAGCCGCTGCAACGGACCTCCGACGAGCCTCCGCCGTCGCACCTCGTCGCCGGCGAACCAGGGCTCCCCGCCGTGCCGCGCTACCACCGTTGCAACCGCGACACGACGCTGAGCTCGACCCTGCCCTCCGTTGCCGTCGCCGTGGCCGGAGTCGTCGCCGGTGAGCTCGTCGCCGCCGTGACCACGGGGTTAGAGATGACAGGCGGGCCCCGCCTGTCATCCTCCCACCTCTCTCCCCTCCTCTGAGCCACTGACCCACGGGCCCCGCTCGTCAGATTTGAAACCTGACATGCGCGCGCGCTGGCTCCGTGCGGCCAGGCCGAGCCGTTTGGGCCGTGCACTGTGGCCACTTCTGGCCCAGTGCACAGGAACCCTTTTCCCTTTTTTCTTTTCTATAAATGATTCAAACATTTATGCAGAAAAGAATATTGATCCAAATTAATTATTTTCAACTCCTAAAATCTTGTAATATTCCAACCTATTTAATGGTACTACTTTCATTCAAATCCATGAAACTTTTCTGTACTGTTCAAATTTAAATTCAAATTTGAGCAGTATAACTCCTGTTCAAAAATCAATATGTCCTATTCTGCAACTCCAAAACTCCAACTAAGATTTTTCCCCATCTTAGGAAACCCTCTAGTATTTTACAAAAATGAGTTGACATTTTTCTGAGCACTTTGGTTTTTCTGTTTTATTTGTATTCTTATTTTTCCATTATTATTATACGACGTATAGATCCCGTATTTGACGAGGTTGCTGTGGAAGAAGAAGGAGAAGGACTTGAAGACTTTGAAGACCAAGCCAATCCAGGCAAGCAGCCCTTTGACCATGTTACACTTGTTCTCGGAACACATTTGTTTCCGATGCACGATGATTAGGGTTACGATGGTAACCTAGATGAACCACCATATGATGCATGCCTTATTGTTAATCTTGCTATATGATAGATGAGATGCAATATGTGGACATGATGCTTACATAATGCATGACATGATTTTGATCTTGCTACATGCTAGATGACTTGCATATGGATAGTAGTCTTGGAAAGTGATGCACGTGTGACATAAACCTTCATGGTTGAAGTCCTTGCATAAACCCCGTCGGGTGCCATTTATGCCCGAGGGAGATGATGATAATGAGATTGGGTGACCACTTGATGACGAAGTGGTGTGCCAAAGCAAGTGTGTGTGTTTTTCAAACGGATTGGTTGAAGTTGCGACCGTTATTCCAACCATACATGTGCAACCACACTACCCCTTATGGGACGGGGCTTTATTGATTACTTAGGTCGATACTAGCATGGTGCCCGCATTACTAGTGACGGGAAGACTTGAGGTCTTTCCCGGGACGGGGTCGTGCTTGGATAGACGGCAATGACTGTTTTTACAGGGCACCGGACACACCGTTGGTCCCTTCGGGTACGTGTAAGCATTGAATTAGGGCAAGTCCCGTAATCTATTGTTTGTACCCCAAAGGCCGTGTGCCAACGAGTGGACTCTATGTTAGTGTCGTCTAAGGAAAAGTAATGACCGGGTGCTTACCCCGGGTACTTGAGGTACCGCGGGACGTGGATGACACGGAAGTTCCCCGGATCTTGTGGGTAAAGTGCGCAACCTCTGCAGAGTGTCAAACTATTCGAATAGCCGTGTCCACGGTCATGGACAGTTGGGTAACCGCTCTTGGGCTACGTCCAATGTTTGTGAAACCATGCGTGTGTGTGTGTGGGTCAAGGTGGTGACTTGACTCGGTGAGATGAATTATATCCATGTTGATGTCGGTAACCTGTTCTCAAGGTTACACGAGGTTATTGATGCATAAGCTTGATGATAACATATTGCTCTAGCCTCCTGCTAGATCGTTCATTTTTATTCAATTGCATTGTTACTTGAACCACATCATGGGTTGCTTGCCAGTACATTCAAAGTACTCATTGGCTTGCCACTGGTTATTTAATTGGCCTGGCATGGAAGAGCAGGATTATGAGGAAGAGTTCTTTGGAGACGACCATGCGAACTAGGACGCTATCCCAGTCAGAATGCATGTAGGGTTAAGGCAGATGGCATGGGTTCTACCCGTTTTATCGAAGACTTCTGCTATTTGAGTATTTGCTATTCAGCCCGTGAGGCTCTATATATGTAAGACTTGGCCATAATGGCCTTAATTCGTGTAAGACTATTTGTATGGATGTAAGACTCTTGTTATTTCAGCTTATGTGTGTTCAGTGAGCATTGATCTCTGGGATCACTGTACACGTGCATTCGGTGATCTCGACTTCCAAGTCGGGGTCCCCACACTGTGTGTGCGCTCTGCGTGCAGTGGCCGCGACCAGAGCGTTGCTCCTGCCTCGGCTGCTCGCCCCTCGTCTTCTTCGAGCTCATGAGCCTGTCCCTTGGCCTCGCCTCCCCGTCGCAGACCCCCTGGACCCCTCTCCCCGTCGGCCGCTTCCTCCATCGACGGCCACCGACACTTGCCGACAATCGCCGCCAAACACAACAGTGGCCACAGTGCCCTGTTTGTCCCTGAGCCTCCCTCGGCTTCTTCCTCTGCTCCCCGACGTCGTCTGCCTCCCCGTGAGCCCCTCCACTGTGCCGACTCGTCGCCTGCCTCCGAGTTCTCGGGCGTGGACGCATGCCCGCGGTGATGCCAGCGCAGCTCCCCCTCCCTTCGCCTATATAAGCCCCTGAGCGCGTCTCGCTTTACCAAGCTCCTCCACTCGCTCCACCTCACCTCCACAGCTCCTTCCCCGAGATCTGGAGCTCTCCTGCCCTCCCTCCGTCGCCATGGCCGCCGCCTCGGCCTCGCCTAAATTGGCGGCAACCAAACCATCCCCCTTCTCCTAGCCATGCCAGTGCACTTCACCGCATCCCCTAGAGCCCCTCTGCCACTTCCCTCTCCCTCCGGTGGTCCCTAGCCGCGGCGCCCAATTCCCACCCGAGACCATCTCCGCCGGAGCTCAAGTCCTCGCCGCTTCAGCCCTCTTCGGCCGTGCCCTACGAGGACGGGTGCGGCTCGGCCTGCTGATCACACCGGTAGGCCGCATGGGCCAAATGGTGGCCGGAGCTGGCCGGACGGTCGCCGGAGCCGAGCGCTCCCTTCTGCCCCGTCGGGCGGGCGGGTGGAAGAAGACGCTGACCTCGCCCCCTTTTGACCATTGGGCCCTGAACCCTCCTGGCAGCGGGCCAGGCGTTGACCCCGGCCGCCTCGCTGGATAAGTGACGCCCCCCCCCCCCCCCCCCCCCCCCCCCCCCCCCCCCCCCCCCC
>LR738711.1:529106498-529145254 GCA_902687465.1 Secale cereale | reverse complement strand
CACGTCAGCGACCCAGCCCCGTGGGACCCCTCTGTCAGCCACACAACGCCCCGATCCCGCCTCTGCCTAGTCAGATAAGTGGACACGTATATTTGGTAATACGTTTTCCTGATGCAAAAGCGTACTTTGCCTCTGTTTCGGCTAAGACTATGTTTTCTGCTTGTAGTCCAGAGAAAGGCGTTTTTAGTTTTTCTGTTTTGGCCCAGTCTATAAACTTTTGTTACAGATAGGTCCCTGGCAGAAAAACATGCATAACTTTTTACCCACAACTCCAAATGAGGTGAATCCAAAGCCCATCTCTTCGTCTCGTCAAGCCCGTTCTGTTAAAATCATTTTAATTATGTTCCAACATTCTGAAAATGACCATTTTGCCATTGCCGTTAAACAGCCCCCTCCGGGAGAGAACGTTTTCCGGCGATCTTTTTCGCGAGTTTCTCGCACTTTGTCCCGGTGATTTCTTCCACCCCAGGCAAGCCACACCCTCCACTTGTATGATTGCAACGCAGTGACATGGTTTCTTTATTTGAACTTATTTAAAATATTGCATAGCTACGTATGATCTTGTTCATGCCATTTCTCGGAGTTGCATTTTGATCTTGTTATTGTCATGATATTGCTTGGAGTTCTAGGATTTATATTTTGATGATTATGTGGATGCCTTGCTGCCTTTGGACTCTTAGTGGCTATTTTCATGCTACTATCTGATATTATTCTGGAATATTGTTTTGGACAGCATATTGCCTTTGGATTCCTAGTGGCTATTTTCATGACAGTATCCGTTATTATTGGAGTATTTGCTTTGGATGTCATGTTGCATTTGGATTATTAGAGGCTATTATTATTTTCATCATGATGCTAGTTAATATTATGTTTTGGAGTATGATGCTTGCATGTAGATCATAGCTTGATAGTTAGTTCTTGATATTTGCATAGTTGTGTTCTCGGATTTTTTCATGATAGAGATATTATGCTATCCTTGGAGTATTTTGTTATGATGTTATTAATCTTTGGATTATTTGTTGGGTATTAATATGACTTGGATTATTAGTTGATAGTTAATATATGAGTATCTGTATCACAACTAAATTTTTTGAGATAATCTCCGTCATTAAGTTGGTCAGGTGCCACCGAACCGGGCTTTCCCCAGTGCAACCACATTTGCCTTTATGGGAAGGCCCTAATGCGATGCTATTGTCATACCTCTCGCCGGCGCCTCCAACCAGGGAAGGTTATGGGCATGCACTGCCCTGATCAGGTAGTCGGACATAACCTTGTGTGCCCGTAGTTGGATGATAAGCGCTTTTTCCCCGTTTGGGACTTTTATTTGTTTTTGCCACGACGGTGGCCGTTGGTGTGTTTGGTAGACACGGGGCCACCCAGAACAATCCCAGTGGGGAGTGAGTCGGAGTGGCCGGGAGAGTGTCATGACAGTAGATCGGTCTTGTCGAAACACCGTTGATCCACCCGAATAGGAGAAAGAGGCCATGGGTTCTGTGGTGTGGGTACAGTGCACTACCTCTGCAGAGTGTATTTAATCTATCGATAGCCGCGTCCTCGGTCATGGGCATGGGTTCGTACTAGGTCACACCGTTTGATCAACACTCAAATGACGGAATAACTAAACTGAATTATAGGTGTATTATATTTATATTGTTATGATGAGCAGTGCAGAATATTGATGATATTGTTGGAGACCAAGTGTTGGTCATGATAGTGATCGCGGGAAAGATCACGTTTGGATTTCGATCACGAGGTGATAAAGATGGTTTATTACTTGGCCGGTTAGCCAAGAGAGATATTATTATATAAATTGGAGATAGTGATTTATCAGTATTGTGTTAGTTTCATACCATGCTTAGTAGTAGTTTCATCATGATAGTTGTTATTTAATTAACCTGTTAATGATATGTTATTGTTTTGCTTTGATGCTTTTGGTTGTTGTGATCTTGCAAGTGCATTCAATGTACTGACCTGGCATGTCATGCCAGATTGCAGGTGATGACATGATTGCTTGATTGTTTGTCGAAGTTGCCGTGCATGCGAGCTAGATCGTGTCCCAGCCAGAGTCCCTCCGGATTGGAGTTCACCACCTTCGTCGTTGTTTCGCTGCTACGAGTTGTTTCTCTGCTAGCATAGAGCTAGTGTAGTAATGTCGGCGTAGTGTCGCCGTGCTGATGTGCTCCTTTGTAACATCAGACTGTTGTGATTTTATTCTTGTAAGAAGAGCTGATTTGTTCTAGGCTAATCAGTTCTGTATTCCAGAAGACTTCTCCTCGATCTCTGGGCTGGAATACCGGGCGTTCCGGTTTCTCTTAGCCGGGGTGCCATAGCGCTTGGTATCTGAGCAGGTCTGGCTATAGGACGCTTTAGTTAGCGCGAGCGGTAGAAAACAGTAGTATAGGGTCTGGCCTTGTTTGTAGCATTTGGTTGCTGCATTTGTTTGTTGCATAGCATGCACATAGCCTTATTATTTTGTTATTAACGATTTATCTGGTGAGTGTAGGTGGCATCGGTTCAGATCCACTACATCTTAGCCTTTGCATTTGTCCAGTTTTATTTTCTTGCTAATTCTTCGGTGTTTGGTGTCATTTCTGTCCCAGCAGAGTGATGCCAAGTGATCCTGACACGGTTTGCAAAAATGGTGATCATGTATCGCTCCGAATTCCTTCCTTCAGCCCCATTTTGTTTCGATTGTAGAAATATTTTTACCCCGGATCACCCTTTTTATTGTTGTGTTGGCAACCCTTAATGGTCTTAGTCATCAAAAAGGGCAATGCCAACAGACTCAGTTTTCTCCGCTATCCTTATTTCTTGGACGAGTACGGATATTTTCTGTCGGCTTGATAATAACATGGTTGCGACATTCGTGTCCTGCTACATGGTTACCAAGTACGTCCTCTCCTCCGAGTTAGTCCAGGTTGCTACCTGGCTAAGCTAGCACTTGGTGTAGCGCTGTTTACACCAATCCTTCCACACATTTATTCGTCTTCGTGCACATCGTCACAGCATGCTAGATCGTAGAACCGGAGTGCAAATATGATAAAGTGATATCTCGCTTGCCCCCTTTAGTTAAGCAAAACATAAATGCAGGGGCACCTCCAAGGTTTAAGTGATGACTAGATACAATGATTTCAAAATAAACGATATCACAATCATGCAAAAGACAATGCTACTTTGGGACAATGCACATTACACTCAGAATGACAATCATGCTCTCAGTAGTTGGTGCTTTAAAATAAGGTGGAGACTCTCGAACCGTGGCTTTTGTTGGCAAGGTTGAAAACCCGTAATCGGAAACAAAGACAAAACATGTACCAGAGCTCTTGGTTTTAAAACAGAGGTAATAATTTTTTTTAGATCATGCATGTTTCGTCAACGAATGCTAGCAGACAACTCAATCACTTTTTGAGATGGACAAGTTTCGAGGAACGGCTCCCGAATGAGGACGATCACATCCTCTTAATCTCCTTTGTTTATCACTGCCAAAGTTTTCTGATTTCTCATGAACAAAGCGTGAAGGAGGGTTTGTTTGTTATATTATCTTTTTGAGCCGGGCGCACTCAATGCCGGTTTCTTCTCGTATTATGGGTTTGCACATTATACATGCAATCCCGGGGTGAAGCTTGTCCAACTTAAAAAGATCATGAATTAACCACTACTTCCTCATGAACTTACAACAGAGGCACAAAATAAGAATGCTTTTTCTTTGAATAATTTCGAGATGGCACATGCAAGTCTCCGTTAGGAATGGCAGGTAAATACCATGTAGGAAGGTATGGTGGACTCATATGGCATAACTGGATTAAAAGGATGTGGATGCACAAGCAGTCAGTTCGCTTGGTACAGGTGGAGGTTAGCAAAAGACTGGGAGCGACCAACTAAGAGAGCAATGACGGTCATAATCATGCAGAGCGACAAAGCAACATTGAATCAGGCATGCAAGTTATATCGCTACTCAGAAACAAAATATCATCAAGGCTTGACAGACTTTCTTTACAGTCTTAAATATGCGTGAGCATACGCCAAGTCAATCAAAATAAATTCTTTGAAGGAAGATATTACTATACCATACCACATCATAGGCAAACAAATCATGTTGGTACTCCAATAACACATTGGGAATCCCACAGCTATTTGAGACTAACCATAAGAAAACCTGAACTACCAAGCGCCATTATGCACGTAGCATCTTTATCATAGACATATCAACCAATGCAACGGAAGGAAACTCTCTTAATAAGATAAGCATGATAACTAAAGAGAGTTCAAGCAACCAACTAAACGAAAGCTCTTTGAAAAGATAAGCATGAATACTAAGAGCTAAGCATGATAGTAGCTATTAAAAGACAAAGAACACACACAGCAAAGATAGACATGAAAATTCTATGTTATGTTCTAGGTAGAAGTGGAGCGTGTTTCTCTCCCACATAAAGAAAGCTGAGTTCCGACTCGTTATGAAAAGCTAAAGAAAATTAAAAACAAGACGCTCCAAGCATAGCACATAACACATGAAGTGATTAAAATATAGTGGAACGAAAGACGAATTGATAATGTTGATGGAGAAGGGGATGCACGGGGGCATCCCCAAGCTTAGACGTTTGAGTCTCCTTGAATATTTCTTGGGGGTGCATGGGGGCATCCCCAAGCTTGAGCGTTTGACACTCCTGAATCTTTTTATCATCTTCCCTCGCACACTTGAAAACTCCCTTCATACTTAACTCATCATAATCTGATTAGCGAGGTTAGTACCCATAATAAAATAATTTTTCCTTGCTGGAAATAAAGATATTCTTGAAGTTCTACTGTTTCTCAAGATTGCCAAAAGGTTTTTGCAAAGAAAAAGCAAGCTCTAGGTTTCCAAAATGAAGGAAAGGCAAAACAGGACAGAATCTGTGAAAAACAGAACAGCAGGTAGTAAATGATTTTTCCGGGGCACTTCTGCAACTCTAATCAAAAAACTCAGAACAGACGCACGAAAGACAATTATATAGAGCACGCTGTCGAAAAAATTCAGACCAAAAAGATGATATGGTGATTTTATATGAATTTTTCTATCCAAGGACAGAATCTGTTTCCTGGACAGCACGTCACAACTTTTGAACTTTCTTGCAATCAGAGGCTATACTTGGCACAAAATTGAAAAGCAAAGATACAATGATGATGCTACTGTAGTAAAAAACATCAAGACCACTAAAAACTGAAAGCAAAGATAACAAGGGTTGTCTCCCTAGAGCTCTTTCTTTATAGCCATAAAGATAGGCTTAAGACTTTAATGATGCTCTCGTAGGAATAAGAGCTGAAGAACAAAAGAGAGCATCAAGAAGCAAATACCAATCACATTTAAGCCTAACATGCTTCCTATGCATAGGAATATTGCAAGAAAATAAATTATTGAAGCATAAAGCAACTAGCATAGGAAGGCAAAACAAGCATAACTTCAAAACCTTCAACATAAAGAGAGGGAACTTAATATTATTGAAATATCTATAAGCATATGTTCCCTTCTCATAATAATTTTCAGTGGGATCACGAATAAACTCAACAATATAAGCATCACATAAAGCATTGTTACCATGATCCACATGCAAAAATGTACTCTTACTCTCCACATAAGCATCATGAAGAGGATAAAACTTAGTATAAAAGAGAAACATAAGCTCTTGCCAATCAAGCAAGTGCGAGTTATCGAGAAGCTTATGCCAATCTGAAGCTTTATCTATAAGTGATACGGCGAACAATGTCCTCATGACAAACTCCCTTGATACACCTGCAAGCTTAAATAATGAACATAGTTGTGACAGATATAGCAAGTGTTCACCGGGATGTCTGTCTCCTGCATAACGATTAGCCAAAACATAATCGATAATACCAGCTGGTATTTTATAGGGCACAATTTCAGTAGGGGGAGAAGCAGCCACCACAGGTGTGGGGCGTCTTCCCACAAGCAACAATCCAATAGCAAGGTTGTCCATAAGCATAACTAGTGAAAAGACATAAAGAAAACTGAAAGGTAAACTAACAAGACTAAAAAGCAAAGGTAAAAGATAGCGTGCAACTCCCCTATCCTGAAGAGTGGAGTCCCCGGCAACGGCGCCAGAAATTGCTTTGCTAGGTGGCTTCTCACCCCTCGTTGGTTACCCCAAGTGTAAGGTTTTGAGATGCAGTGTAGCAGAAGATTTCCCTTGGCAATACCAAGGATCGATTTCCCTGAGACTCCCAGTTTTAACAAGAAGGTGTCAACTGCTAACGGCGCCAGATATTAGCAATCAACATGGACCTGCACACAGATACAAATAACTTTGCTCCCAACGAGTACAGAGAGGTTGTCAATCCCTCCGGCCTTGTAGTTTACAAAGGATCAAACGCAAGTGATAATAGTGATAGATATAATTGCAATAGTAAGTAAATAGCGGAAAAGTAAATAGCGGATGTGATCAATGATGGTAATATGGACCGGAGTCTCATGATGTTCACTAGTGATGTCTCTCTCCCAAAAGACGATAAAACAGCTATGTGAGGTAAACGAATTACAGCTGGGCAATTGACAGGACCATGTGCGCACACCAATGCTGACTACATTGCAAGAAAGGTTGAGGTTCAAAGCATGGGCGGTACGCCGAGGTAAGTAGACCGAAATACATCTGCATCTACTACTAATCATCCACCTTGAGATATGTATCCAGAACATCTCGCTGGTAAAAGTTGCGAGTCCCATCCATAGTGTAAACTCAAAGCAACAGACAATTGCATTAAAAAAACTTTGCATAAAGTAAACAATCCTTGCACCCGCGGGCACAAGCACCGTTGTTTTCCCCATTGTGGCAACAACACATCCCCTAGACTCATGTTTCTGTCACTCAAGCTAGTCATCGAGGGGCATGAACCCACAATCAAGCATAACGTTCCCTCTTGGAGTCACTACCTACTACTTGGCCAAAGCAATAAATAACAACGGAGAACATGCAAGAATTACTTACGAACATAAATATAAAAGAGGTGAATCAAATATATTACTCAAACACAATCTGAACATAATCTCATAATCCATCGGATCCCAGCAAACTCATCATAGCAACAGCATAAGGATTACATATGTGCCTCGATCATGTAGGGCGGCTCACGAGGACTAATTAGTGAAGCACAAGAACGGGAGGAGAACATCACATAGCTACTGGTGATGGACTCATGGTCCAAGGGAGACTACTCACAACTCATCCGGGAGGCGTCCATGGTGGTGGAGAAGCTCCTGGTGGTGATCCTCCCCTCCGGCAGGGTGCCGGGAAGAGTTCTCCTGGTGCTCCCGATCTTGGAAGCGGCGGCGGCGGCGGAACAGAGATGAGATCGCGAAAAAGAGTTCCCCTCTCGAGGGTTTCGGGAGACGCTTTAAATATATGCCAAAGGGGGGCATCAGCGGAGCCTCGGGGGGCCCAGGCGCCCCCTCCGACGCGGCCCAGGGGGGGCGCGCCGCCAGGGCGCCTGGAGCCCTGGTGCCCCCCCCCGGCTGTACTTCGGGCGCAAGGTAGCTTCTGGAATGCTGATTTTTTATATAATTTTTCTGGATTTTTCCTGGCAGTTCTCGTAATGTGAAAACCTGAAATACAAAAACAGTCGAAAACAGAAACTGGCACTGGGGTGCACTGAGTTAATAGGTTAGTCCAAATATGATAAAAAGTGTATCGAAGTATATAAATATCATAGCAATATCACCCAAAAGAGGCATGGAGCAAGCAGAAATTATAGATACGTTTTGGACGTATCACCACGCTGGAGCGACTTCTCTCTTTTCTTTTTTGCTTCTCTCATAGCAGCAGAGTCTGAAATACCCTTGCATAAAAACACAATACTGAGAGTATGGGTGAAGTGTGTGCAGAACTATGCACTGTAAAAGTAGCAGATAGCAAGTGGCTAAAAAATAAATGACAGGAGACATATGATAGCTCTACAACATTGCATGGCAAACAAAATTAGATTCTACTCCGTATGATTTCGTAATCTATGAGCACATGAAATGCAGGTACTCCTCCAACACACCACCACATGTTGTCATATCAAGATAACAATCGACTGAAAATAAATAGGTCAGTAATTTTTTTTAATGAACCGTCCGATCTATATGGAATGGGAAGATGGCCTTCGTCTACCTCCCGCCAGTCACTGTTGACGATCTTTTTCGAACCGCCGGCGACCACCGGCCCAGACCCCTGCCTCCGCCGCCCCGCCCTCCCCTCGACCTAACACCACCGCCGTGCTTGGCAGCGCCCCCAGGCCATCCCTTTAATCTCGGCCGACCTCCAGATCGGGCGCCAGTAGCTCTAGGCCCCACACGCCCCTAAGATAAACACCGAGGCGCTGCTTCCCTGGTGTAATAGGCGGACTAGCGCCTGTTACCCCGGGGAATGCTTCCGTTAATTGGGAAACAAATGACCAGGAATTAAAATTCAGGGGGGGCGACGGACCTCTAGTTAAGGTGAAATAGTATATGAGGAGAAACCTTGTGCATTGCGAGTTACTAGGAACATCTAGTATCAAGAAGAAGCGGTCAACTAGTGTCTTCTATGGGATGAATACCGTGCAAGCAGACACGTAAGATTTGCACGAATAAGGGAAGAGGATTACCATTTTCAGTTGCTAGTGTGGTCGCCTCCACATGTCGCGCCGGTCTTCTTCTTTCTGTCGAGGAAACCGATGTTCTAGAGGAGGGTGCATGCTTGGACGAACCCATGGCCAAGTTGTTGACTGTGTTGCTGTGGCCGTATGTTGGTGGAGGTGAAGCAGATCCGAGGTAGCGAAGGATGGCGTAGCAGGAACATCTCCGGTGCGGTGGAGGGTGGCGAAGTTGGAGCAGCGGCGGTGAGGCGCAGGACGGCGTGGTTGAACTGGCTTGGGTATGGACGGCTCGGCCTCGGCTTCAACTACTAGCCGTGGAGGGCGTTGCGGCTGAGGTTGCGGTGGACGACGACGTCGGGGTATCGGCTCCGGCATGATGGAGGAGGGCGGCGGCTGATTGGTGGAATGGGGTGGTGGACGGAGGACGCTGGGGTTTCGCGGCTGTGGAGAGGTAGTTTTCGCACCCACAGAGAACGAATGGGGAATCAGACGGGTGGGCGGGGGGGAGAAGCATGTTTCCGGTCTGGGACGCGCTTGTTTTTGGCTTTTTTGAACAGAAGATGGGACACGCTTGTTTGAAATTTGGGGAAAGTACAAACTTTGCCCCCCTCTTAAATTTAGGACCTACTGCCGGTCGGGGGTTGGATGGTAATCCCAGGTGTGTGAAATAGTGGGCGGGAGTGATTTCGGCCGCGCGCATGTGTGCTTAGGCGGCCATTGTGTATGACTATTTTTGGACGCGGTTGCGTGGCGTCTAGATGAAGCTACAAACCTACCCCGGTTTAGACCTTTGGACGTCGGGCACGTAGGTTTCACGGCTCGGAGTTATTAGAAAAGTAATTTCCTTGTACTACCAAACATTGGTCTCACACGGTTACGGGCGAGTAGAGGCTCTTTTGGCGCTTCGTTTGAAATTTCGAAACACAAGCATTCACGTTTAGAGTACTCTTGAACTTTGAGGATTGACCTAAATAGACAACGTTAATTTTGACCTTGTATGTTTGAAAACCACATTAAATTATCCGCTTCTTTTTTAATTTTTGACACTTGAAAATCCTATAACTACGATTATTTTGGAATGGAGGAGCTAAATTAGAATATATTTTGTACACGACTACATATGCTATTATGTACAAAATCAGAGCAAAGATTGGTGCCCCCATAATTTAGGTATGATTTACAAATGCCATGATATCAAATTCAAGTAATTGAATGGACTTCATGTTGAATTCGATTTTTTAAACCACCTTAAGTTGAATTCAAATGTATGCTAGTCCATAGGTAGCTATTTATAATGTTCATTGTGTAACTTTCGTATGTCTAATGTGCTTTACACACACAACATGAACTATACTCACGTTTATATTCGATTGCTAAAGCGATGCATTGTCCAGAGTTCAAAATACTAACAATGTGGATCAATTGTGTTGAATAATAACATAGACATGCTCAAATTTGATAGAATCTAGATGTCTGATGGATCAATGACCGTTCCTTACGCGAATTGCAATTATCATGATCCCATCCTAATATTTGGATACAATTTATATATTTAATCTATGTGTACAGCAGTCTTGTATGTGTAGTTTCACTCTCCATCGGTGGTCTCTCACACATGCTCACACACTCTCTCCCGAGGTGTCTTTCTCGCACACATGCTCTCGATATAACCCTCCCTCCGTCTCGTAACCATTTACGACTGTTTTCACTAACCTTTATCACAAGCACTCTCCCTCTCGCAAGCATACACACGCACAATACCCATCGAACCTTTCTATATACATGGACCTGCCTATGTGTCTCCTGTACGCACATTATCTTTAGGCCTGTCTCTCACTCATTGTCTCACACCTCTCTTCCTAATCGACGAGTATGATTCTGGCAGAGAATTCTGTAGGATGCCCCTTAAAGTTAGGTTGGATGAATAGTAATATCAGAGATAAAGGGGTTACCTTAGTCCGATAACCTAGGGTTACAAAACCTAACCAGCTTTGTCAGTGGACATAGAGTCCTTCACAATTATGCTATCTCTGTCTTGTACGACTAGTCATCCATGGGTCTCCCTAAATGCGTCACGGGCCGACCAATGTGGCACGGGACGGAACCAAACGAAGGGCCTCACCTTGACCCACCGGACCTCATGTGGTGACACACCCTATGCCCCCACGTCTCGTTATGTTCTCACACCAACACATACCAACACAAACACCACACACACAAAAAATATGCTCCTGGTGCCTCTATCCACTCCCCCTTGCATATACACACTCAAGGGAATCTCTCGCCGTGACATCATATTCATCTCTCTCTCTCTAGTCCACTCTCATTTCTCGTGCTATCTATCCCATGCCCCCCTGCCGGCCCCTCTATCCATGCCTCTCTCGAATACGTAATACACTGATACGTCTCCAACGTATCTATAATTTTTGATTGTACCATGCTATTATTTATGAAGTCTTGGATGTTTAATGGGCTTTATCATACACTTTTTTATCATTTTCGGGACTAACCTACTAACCCAAAGGCCCAGTCCAAATTGCTATTGTTTTGCCTGTTTCAGGGTTTTGCAGAAAAACAATATCAAACGGAGTCCAAACGGAATGAAACCTTCGCGAGAGATATTGTTGGAGAAAATCATGCACGGAGAACTTGAGAACCACGTCATAAGAGCCACGGGCTGCCCACGAGGGTGGGGGGCGCGCCCCCCTTCCTAGGGCGTGCCCCCTGCCTCGTGGGGCCCCCATGACTCCCTCAGTGTCCTATTTCCTCCTATATAAGTCTACGTAACCTGAAACCATCAGCAACAGAGAGAAAACCCTAATTCCACCGCCCTAACCTACTGTTCCCGTGAGATCCCATCTTGGAGCCTGTTCCGGAGCTCCATCGGACGGGGATCCATCACAGAGTTCTTCTTCATCATCATCATCGCCCTCACCATGAGTTGTGAGTAGTTTACCACAGACCTTCGGGTCCATAGCTAGTATCTAGATGGCTTCTTCTCTCTCTCTGGATCTCAATACAAAGTTCTCCTCGGTCTTCGAATTATTGGTTTGGTTTGGCCTACTAGATCTATAGTTCTTGCAATGGGAGAAGTGCTTGGCTTTGGGTTCAATCTTGCGGTGTCCTTTCCCAGTGATAGTAGGGGCAGGAAGGCACATATTGTATTGTGTCGCTGTATTTGATCGACACCTATGGGATCACAAGAATCCCTACTATGGTTGCGGGGCACGGGGTTGAGAGAAGAGCGGATCCAACAGTTAGCACACGGTTCCTTTACCCAGGTTCGGGCCGCAAAGATGCATAAAACCCTACTCCTGCTTTGGTGGATTATATGTTTGTGTTCTTCAGCTGGCTATGGGGCGTGAGGAGCTCCAAAAAGCCGAGTCATGAGGAGTTCTAAAGAGCCGAATCCTTCTCCTGGTCGCCTCGGGCCTCCTTTTATAGGGAAAAGGGGTTGCCACAGTGGCACATAGGAGGTGGAAAGGGTACAGTGATGCGAGGTTATCCCTCGCATTACATGACAAGGCGCATTTAATGCGCTTAGCTTAGGTGTCCTTGCTTTATCAGGGACGGGGGAGACATTCATCTTATCCATCGCCGATCCTTCTTGCGTTGACACGCGCCCTGGCCAGCGATGCCTGAGGTGCCATGTAGGCAGGCAGGCAGCTGAGGTGGCACAATGGTGGGTCTCCACGAAGATCTGCATGTTGCCATGCAGGTGCCTGCCGAGCTGGTTGGGTCGGCAGCTGCATGGGGCGGGGAAACTCAGTTGGTGCGGGCCTGATGGTGGCCCTGCGGGTG
This sequence comes from Secale cereale, assembly GCA_902687465.1. Classification (NCBI taxonomy): domain Eukaryota; kingdom Viridiplantae; phylum Streptophyta; class Magnoliopsida; order Poales; family Poaceae; genus Secale; species Secale cereale. Next base: position 529,132,846 of record LR738711.1, on the reverse strand, counting down.
TCCTCGGCAAGGGCCTTGCCGGGGCCCCGGCAAGTGTCTTGCCGCGGCGCCTGCTGTCATCCCCGGCAAGGTGCTTGCCGGAGGTCTTGTGGTCCTCCTTGGCTGGGATCCCGCCAAGGGTCATCGTCTTCTCAGTGTGTGTATCTGTCCTTGATTGTCTTCACAAAGATCTGCATGACACCATGGGGATATCTCCCGAATCCTTGCCCCATGGGGGCAGTGGACTCAAGGGTGATCCGCTCCGTAGGCGTGGGGCGAGCTGCCGCGGCAAGGGTCTTGCCGGGGCTGCTAGAGCCGGCCCCGGCAAGGATCTAGCCGGGGCTGCAGAAACAGGTTCCCGGCAAGGATCTTGCCGGGGGAAGCCGCTTCGTCCCTTTGCTCTTTGTGGTCTTGTTCTTGGTGTTGCCCCAGTTCCATCGGGCTTCGGTCTTACCCTGGCTCACCTCCCTTGCCATGCTTGGTGTGGTGGTGCCCGTGGCTCAGACTGCCCGTGCACAGTCATAGGGGTACGAAAAGTGTACCCCTCTTTTTGTACACCGACAGGAGCCCCCGGGCCTGGGCCACACATAAGCGCGACGCGTTGTTGGGCTAGGCCCAGAACGGTGCGCGGGCAGGCGGGACGGTTTTTACCGAGGTAAGATTTTCAGTGCGCTGCGCCCCCCACAACCCGCACGCATGGCGCGGGGTGGAGGGGCGTGCGTGACATGGGCGGCATGCGCGGGGCGGTTTCCGTAGGCATGCGTCACGTCGCAGTAAATGCGAAAGGAGGCGGCCCGCGTTTCCCCTCCAAAAGAAGGAATAACCGCGGGCGCGCTGCTCACTTCCTCCATTTTCCTCGCGCCTCTTCCAATCTCAGAGCCGCTGTTCCCTCTCTTCCTTCCTTCCGAAGCCTCCGCCGTCGCCTGCCGTCGTTGCTTCGCCATACCTCTTCCTCAGCCCTCCAACTCAGCCGCCATGGCGTCCAAACCCGCCAAGGGCAAGGGGGTGGCCAAGGGCGCCGGGTCTGTGGAGCCGCCGGAGGGCGCGTTTTCGGGGACTGGACGAAGGCCGCTTTTTTCATCCCGTCGTCGGTCGACGTCTACGAGCTCTGAGCCGCCTTCAAGCCCCTTTGGGGGGTGAAGACGGGGGGGAAGAATTTGGGGCATCCGGCGACGCGCGTCATTCCGGCCACTTGCAACGAACCTGGCCCAAATCGGTACCCCTTCTTCGTCGACTACTTTTCTTGCGGGTTATGTCCCCCCTTCTCCGATTTCTTCTGTGATGTCATGCACACCTTTGGCTTCCGCCTCTTGGATTTCACTCTGAACGCGGTGGCGTGCATGGCTTTCTTCGCGCAGCTTTGCGAAGGCTTCGTCGGGGTGCAGCCCAACACGGCGCTCTTCCGCCACTATTTCACCCCTCGGATCCAGCCGGGAGGTGCCGTCTCCAGATGCATCACCTGGATTCCGAGATCCAAGGGAGTGTACCCGGACGGCGCTGTGAAGGAGAGGTGGGATGAATGGCGCGGCCGGTGAAGCTAGATTGAAGAAGAAGAGCCGCCAACATTCTGCAGGGTCCGCCGGGTGCCGTCGGTCCATGGCAGCGACTGGGGCGACGTCGACGCCGCCGACATGAGGCTCACCGTCGCCACCACCAGGATCCACCGGCTCACCCAGGTCGGGCTCACCCTTGAGATGATCGGGGCGGACTTCATTCGCCATCGGATCGCCCCGTTGCACAACAAGGGGAGCCCAGCCTGGCTCTTTAGGAACCCGGCTGACATCATGCAGCTCCGCCCTGGCCTCGACCACAACCTCACAGTGATGGGACATGCCCATTTCTGCCAGCGGCTCTTCCAGCTTGATGTGGGTCGTGATGGCGAGGTCGAACGGACCGGCAAGGCCGTGAAGGCTGCCGCAAAGGCCGGCAAGGCCATCAAGGGGCAGCTCTTCAAGCTGCCAGCGAGGGTGGTCCCGCTGTGCAACAATTCGCACCAGTCCGAGATCGTCGCCATGATGCCGGAATGCATTGCGCACGGCCCCGTCCCGAGCTGGGAGGAGCCGGCGGACGAGGTCGTGCAGCGATTCTTCGACTCTCTGGTCGAGGTGTGCATCAAGCCTGACGCCGAGCGGTGGCTTGTCAAGGACACCACCCAGGAAGAGCTGGACTACATCGCCGCTAGGGCGAGGGAGGCACAGCTCGTCATGGAGGCCGGCAGCGCCGGGGGTGTGGAGGACAAGGATGCCACAACTGCGGAGGAGGAGGAGCTCGCCCAATGGGCGGCGGTTGCCGGAGAGGCTAGCAGCGCCGACACCGGAGCTCCGCTGGTCGAAGACGCGGCCGATGAGTCGTCGGAGGAGGAGGGCGTGGCGGCCAGCTCGGCGCCAGCCAGGGGAAGAGGGCGAGTCCTGCGGCGGGCCTGTTCCGATGAGCCGGTCCGGCCCGGCAAGGCTGCGCAGCCTCAATTGGCCTTGGAGGGGTCCGGGCGCCACACGAGGGCCACGGTGGCGAGGAGGCTGACGAAGGCCGCCGAGAAGAAGAAGGCGGCAGCCCTTTCTCCGTCTAGGCGCGCACAAACTCCGCCCCCTTCGCCTCCCCCGGCAGATGTCGACTCGGATGTCGACGCAGAACTCCCCTTTGATATCGGGCCTCTCAGCCCGAAGAGGAAGAGGAAAGCGGCGGAGGAGGAGGAGATGGACGATGAGTAAGTACTCCATTCCTTACTGCTATTTCCATCCTACTGAACCACGCCACTCATCTTGATCCGTTCTTGCTTCTTTAGGGACGCAGAGATGTTGGCCCAGAGCATAAAGAGGGCCAAGGCTTCGACGAGCAGCCAGCCCCCGGCTAATGCTTCAGGGACACCGCTAGTGGTGCTGAGCAGCCCATACGGCAGCCCCCGGCACAACCCCCAGCGTAAGTTCATCATCCTCTTCTCGCTCGACATGCAGTAGGTGTTTGATGCTATGGTGCTGACCTTGCCGGTTTTGTTGGACGGGAGCAGCAGTAGGAGGAGCCGCAGGGGGCAATCCCCCAACACGCCAACCCCATCGACTACGCCGCCGCGAGGGGCGTCCCCGGCAAGGGCACCAAGCATGGAGCCCACACGCATGGAGGAACAGGGGAACTTGGGCGCTGGTGGCTCTGCCAAGACGCTAGACGCTGGCGGGGAGGGGACTTCTGCTTCACAGCCCGGCACTGGTGAGTCGCATGTCTTCTGTCTTTGCTTTTCCCTTATCCTTTTTCTTGGCTTCATCATCCCCATCACTGCCCAGGCCCTCCTTCAACAGATATGGAGGACGTGGACACCGTCATCGGGGAAGTTGCTGAGGAGGCCGCGGCGGAGGCCGACAGGATTGCCGCCGAGGAGGCCGCCAAGGACGCTGCCGGGGCCGCCGCGGATAAGGCCACCGAGGATGCCACCAAGGGCGCTGCCGAGGGTGCCGGCGGTCGGCCTGCCGGGGAGGCCGGCAAGGCCACAGCCGAGAAAGAGGCGATTGATGATCAGCCTTCTTCCTACACAACCTCGGGCCCTAGCAGGTACCTGAAGGTGGGCGGCGATCTCTTCGTCCATCTCGCAGGGGCGTCAAGCTCCTGAGCGCCCGCCTGAGGGGAAGTCTTCGACGGCGAGGTGCTTGCCGCCACCGGGCTCGAGGCTGTTGATGAACCGGGCGCCGGCGGCGATGGCTCTCCAGAAGGGCAGCTCTTCCGTGCCATGGGGGCCAATTTCCGGAAGCTCCAAGCGCTCTACCGTGCGCATCTGGACAAGGTCATGTCCAGGATGGCAACGGTGGACGAGGCGGAGGTGGACTTCCAGGCGCGCGTTGCTGAGGCGCAAACCTCGTTTCACCAATCCCGCGAGGAGCAGAGGGCCTTCCAGTTAGAATTGGCCAAGCGCGACGCAGAGCTCATCATGAAGATGTCTGACGTCGAGAAGGCCCAGGAAGAGGCGGCGAACTTGGCTGCCGCGGCCGAGGCCGGCCGGAACCAGCATCAAGCCGCCCTCGATTCCCAGGAGGAAGACCTCTCCGCGCGTGAGGCGAAGCTTGCCGCAATGCTCCGCGGCAAGGATGAGGAGCTCGAGGTCCTTGTCGAGTGGCGGACTCGTGAGCTGGGGCAGAGGATCAAAGAGGCACTCGATGCCCAGGTTCTGGCCCATGCCGGCAAGGTGCAAGAGCTGGAGGTGGAGCGGGACGAGCTGAAGGAGCAGGCCCTCAAGTTGACTGACGAAAAGAACAGGCTCAACTGTGCCTTGATAGAGGCGCACGGAGCGGTCATCAGCAGGGCTGGGGAGCTATCCGAGGCGCAAGACTCCATCAGAGATCTCAAGCTGAGGCTGGAGAGTCTCGAGAAGATGTTGTCGGCGAGCTCGGCTCGGGAGGAGGCCTTGACCAAGAGCCTGGAGGAGGAGAAGCAGCTACGGGCGGACGAGGGCACCTCCCACCAAGAATACATGGCGGGCGAGAATAGGTGGATCAGCCGGCTGGAGGACATCGCTGGCAGGGTTACCTCGCAGTTGGCCCTCATGGGGATGCCAAACGTGAGGTATGCCCCTGAGTGGAGCGGGTCCGTCAACGCCAAGCTGACCCTGTTCTTCGAGGGCGTCCTCAGCGCCTTGGCTGATCTTCACTCCAACAGAATGGCCATGCTCGCCGGGGAGGCCCCGCGGCTTTGCCGGGGGGTCATGACCAAGGTCCTCACCAAGATGGCGTTCTGGAACCCCCACCCTCGACTTCGAAGCCGCGATGGACAGCTTGCCGGTGGATGCTGACCTCACGGTGCTCAAGGAGCGCATCAAGCCTGTCATCAGCCGCATCGACGAAATCAAGAGGGTGGAGGGCCAGCGCCGGGATTAGGCATCCCGTTCTTCTTCGCCGCTGCGGGTTCATGACCAAGATAAATTTTATCTTTAGTTAGAACCGCAGCGATGACATGATGTAATATAACTTTGAAATATCTTTGGAATTATGCATGCTATCTCCCTGTTTGCTGCCCCTTTGTATGTCCACCCTACGCTAGCTGGGTAGGCTTGCCGGCGCGAAAAACCCAGGGCGACGTCTTGGGGATGGGTCCCCATTGGCCTCCGTGCGAGGGTGCTGCCGGGTGAGCCACCTTGCCGCCCTTAACGCAGCCGCTCGAACTATCGAGTTTGACTTGAATCAGAGTCGAGAGCCTTGCCAATTGTGGAAGGCTACCCTACCGTTTCCAACGCAGCCGTTTGAACTGTTGAGCAAACTTGAAACATAGCAAAGGCGTTGCGGATCGGGAAGGGCCCCGTTTGCGTGCAGGTTTCTTGTTGTACAAAGAACGACAGCTCCGACGATAATAACCTTAAATAATAGGATAGAAATATCCAGGGTTCGATGTAACTTAGCTTCTATTTGTAGCCGCTCGAGCGCAGATCTTCTGGCCTCCTTCCTTCTCAAAGGGCCACGAAGACGAAAGAGCGTTGGGCCAACTGCTAGAGCCGATTCTCACAACTGCGCCCCCTACCTGGCACGCCAAAGATGTCGGTGTATTTGATCGACACTTATGGGATCACAAGAATCCATACTACGGTTGCTGGGCGCGGGGTTGAGAGAAGAGCGGATCCAACAGTTAGCACACGGTTCCTTTACCCAGGTTCGGGCCGCAAAGATGCGTAAAACCCTACTCCTGCTTTGGTGGATTATATGTTTGTGTTCTTCAGCTGGCCATGGGGCGTGAGGAGCTCCAAAAAGCCGAGTCGTGAGGAGTTCTAAAGAGCTGAATCCTTCTCCTGGTCGCCTCGGGCCTCCTTTTATAGGGAAAAGGGGTTGCCACAGTGGCACACATGAGGTGGAAAGGGTATAGTGATGCGAGGTTATCCCTCGCTTAGGTGTCCTTGCTTTATCGGGGACGGGGGAGACATCCGTCTTGTCCGTCGCCGCTCCTTCTTGCATCGACACACGCCTTAGCCAGTGATGCCTGAGGTGCCATGTAGGCAGGCAGGCAGCTGAGGTGGCGCAATGGTGGGTCTCCACGAAGATCTACATATTGCCACGCAGGTGCCTGCCCAGCTGGTTGGGTCGGCAGCTGCATGGGTCGGTGGAAACTCAGTTGGTGCGGGCCTGATGGTGGCCCTGCTGGTGTCCTCGGCAAGGGCCTTGCCGGGGCCCCGGCAAGGTCTTGCCGCGGCGCCTGTTGTCATCCCCGACAAGGTGCTTGCCGAAGGTCTTGTGGTCCTCCTTGGCTGGGATCCCGCCAAGGGTCATCGTCTTCTCAGTGTGTGTATCTGTCCTTGAATGTCTTCACAAAGATCTGCATGCCACCACGGGGATATCTCCCGAATCCTTGCCCCATGGGGGCAGTGGACTCAAGGGTGATCCGCTCCGTAGGCGTGGGGCGAGCTGCCGCGGCAAGGGTCTTGCCGGGGCTGCTAGAGCCGGCCCCGGCAAGGATCTTGCCGGGGCTGCTGAAACTGGCTCCCGGCAAGGATCTTGCCGGGGGAAGCCGCTTCGTCCCTTTGCTCTTTGTGGTCTTGTTCTTGGTGTTGCTCCAGGTCCATTGGGCTTTGGTGTTACCCTGGCTCACCTCCCTTGCCATGCTTGGTGTGGTGGTGCCCGTGGCTCAGACTGCCCCTGCACAGTCATAGGGGCACGAAAAGTGAACCCCTCTTTTTGTACACCGACATATTGTTGCCATCGAGGATAAAAAGATGGGGTTTATATCATATTACTTGAGTTTAGCCATCTACATCATGTCATCTTGCTTAAGGCGTTACTCTGTTCTTATGAACTCAATACACTAGATGCATTCTAGTTAGCGGTCGATGTGTGGAGTAATAGTAGTAGATGCAAAATCGTTTCGGTCTACTTGTCTCGAACGTGATGCCTATATACAATGATCATGCCTAGATAGTCTCATAATTATTCGCTTTTCTATCAATTGCTCGATAGTAATTTTTTTACCCGCCATAAAATATCGCTATCATGAGAGAAGCCACTAGAGAACACTATGGCCCTGGGTCTATTCTCAACATATCAATCTACATCTACTTTACTTTTTAGCGCTTTTACTTTCCGTTCTTATAAACAAAAATACCAAAAATATAAACTATCATCTCTATCAGATCTCACTATCGTAAGTGACCGTAAAGGGATTGACAACCCCTTATCACGTTGGCTGCGAAGTTCTTATTTGTTTGTGCAGGTGCGAGGGAGTCGCGAGTGGTCTCCTACTGGATTTATATCTTGGTTCTCAAAAACTGAGGGAAATACTTACGCTACTGTGTTGCATCTCCCTTTCCTCTTCGAGGGAATACAACGCAAGCTCGAGAAGTAGCATACACACACATACCTCACTAGGCCCTGCCAAATGCATCAACTACACATTCACACATGTTACATCACGTACCCCATTGATCTAAAAATCCCTCTCTTCACGTCTAGTTCGCATACAACATTCCTTTTGAATAAAGTGTGGCCAAATAATATTTTAGAATTTCTACATATATACAACATTACAAAGTTGTATGGAGGAGTATGAACGCTTGCATTGCATGGTGCCCACAATGACATTTATTCCACACTGTGAATTTGTATATTTTTATACTATATATAAAGTTAGACATACGCTCTATGAAACAAAGAGCATCTCTCTCTCCATCGCATACCCCCCCCCCTCTACACCCCTTTCACATACGCACACAAACTATCTCCAGGTCCTCTAAAAGTAAGCCTCCAGGACATTCACGCATGTTTCATCTTTCTCTGGCGATATATACAATGACGATTATTGTATTTGAAGTGAAAGCACGATACGTACATTGGACTTCAGAATCCACTCATTACGGTCACCATTTACGTTTTGTGGTTATTATACAGTCACGGGCTCACCGTACAACTCTGTATTTTCTCATGACACGACTAGTTTACCAGTTAAACGCTCCACATGGCACCTCTAGTGTTGCATCACATTATCTCACTACCATCAGGCCCACCTGTCGGCTTGTATCTACTCTACATCTACACTCTTATAAAATACTAGCAAGATGCCCATGCGTTGCACAGAACATCAAGATGCACTTGTATGAGTAGTTTATCTTGTGGGAGAAAAGGATGAACAAGGGAAGGCCTTATATGCAAGTGTGGAGAGGGGTGTGGGTATCTTTTTGCAAAATTGCCATAGTTTCCTTCCTATCCGTCAGATATAGATCGGACGGCCTATATTGCAGGATGGCAGGCACACGATCATCACCGACTATGCTTTTTATAAGAGTAGGGATAAAATACACTCTTATAAAAAAATGGTTGGTGATGATGGTGTGCCTGCCATCCTGCAATATAGGTCGTCCGATGTATATCTGACGGATAGGAAAGAAACTTTGACAATTATCCAAAAAGGTACCCACACACCTCTCCATATTTGCAAATAAGGCCTTCCCTCGTTCATCATTTTCTCTCACAAACTAGTCATACAAATGCATCTTGATGTTACGTGCAACGCACGGGCATCTTGCTAGTAAGAATGAAAACAAACGGCAACAAAATATTGGACGGTGGTTCGAAGTCATGACCGCGGGCACAGCAGACAAGTTGGCCTTGTATTGGTATGCTGAGCTGTCTGTTTTAACACACAGGAGCTGGTGTGGTGATTATACACACACGCACGCATGCACACAAACTGCATGCACGCAACACTCACACGAACACATGCACCGACGAACGCACTCAACACTCACACGTACACACGCAGCCACGCACGCACGCAACACTCACACGCACACACGCACTCATGCATGCACACACCAGTACACCACACGACCAACACACACTCTCACGCTCAAGTGCTCAACCTACACGTGCATGCGCACACACCAAGCCGTGACAGACACATACACAACCAGGTGATTCCCGCGTACGGGGTGGAGTCTTGTCGCGCCTGCGGAAATTTGTGTTTATCTGACCTTTGCCCTATGCGAACTGACATGTGGGACCCACTAGGAACATGTTCAATTTAACTAGTCAACATGGTGCCACGTAGACTATTTGGCCGGTCAACAGAGTGCAATCCCATGCCGAACCGTGAGCAAGTGACCGTATAATCACCGCAAAATGTATATAGTGAACATAATCAGCTTATTCTGATGTTCGGTGAACTCATTACCCTTTTCTCTCTGTAGGCCCTCCAAAACTTCATCTCTACACGTTCTCGCATGTTACATCTAACAACTATGCAATATAGCACCACTACTACACTCTAACGCAATAAATCATATGTGTTTTTAGTTTTACTAGATATCATATTGTTACTTAATTATTCAGTTTGCATACATTAAAATTTCCTTTGAAATGTATGGCCAGTATCATATACCACGCGGGAAAAATCCCGCCCTTTCCTGTTTAATCGGGTTTGTATTGATGGATTGTGCGAAACAACAAAACTATAGTACTATATACAGTACAAAAGACAGTTCACTGGGCCGTCGTGTCGTGTACTCCTCCATCGTAAGAGTGGAGCGCTCGCTTTCATAAATCTTCTAGTACTTCTCTCTAACATGTGGGGCATCAAGCTACCGGGTCAACGTGCCATACCGGAATACAGTGCAGAGCAGTCGGGGTGAAGCACCTAGTCATGGCGCCGGCGTAGTTATGAGCAATGAAGCGTCAAATCACAAAGCTGCACCTTTCCCGCAGTTAAGTTGGAGGGACGGAAGTAATAATTCTAAAAAAGAAGAAGTTGGAGGGACGGAAGTAAGAATGCTAAAAAGAAGAAGTTGGAGGGACAAAGCAGCCATCATTTCACTCGTTGCTGAATCCGCTTCTCCCTCATCTTCTTCAAGTTAACCACGTGTTGTTTCTACCGTTGTTCTGCCTCATGTGGGAAGCGGATCGGCTTGGTGAAGCACTGACACGTGGGACCGCATGTTAGCAAACCGCCAGGACGATGTCCTCTAAATATAAGAAACCTCCCCCGCCATCCGCGCGGCAAAATCACCTCCTTTTTACTAATCTTGATTTAATAATTTTTTAGATCAATATAATTGAGATTTGTATAGATAGCACACATGAGCAAAACCAAGTGGTACATTTAAGGGCATCCACAATGTGTAGGAAAATGTGAAAATAGCTTTTGGCATCGTGGAAACCATGGTGGACGGTGTTTCCAAAGCCAAAAGGATGGAACCGAAGCTCCCTAATTGATTGATTGAAGGAATAGAAAAATGCAACGTCTCTCCTCTTTCTCCCGTGCTTGGACGCATGTACAGTATAGAGGACAGAGTCTACTCCCTGTCCCTTCTATCACAAATCACAAAGCAGTGAGGCATCAAATCACAAAGCACGGACGAAGCAACCATCATTTCACTCTTCGCTGACTCCGCTTCTCCATCGTCTTCTTCGCGAAACCATCTCACCGCACTAAGCTGGACGGACGATGCTATTGTGTATGAGTAGTACTAGTACATTTATGCGTCCTTTGGTTCAACGGACTTCCTGGATGCAAATAAGGCGGTTGTCTCGGCTGGCAGGCGGCACTTGCGAACGACTTACCGTGGTCTCCCTCAATGGTGTTCTCGGTCGAACGCACTTCGGCAAACCACAACGTTCGAGATATCGTCGACGTCACCGCAATGGGAGAAGGAAGTTCAATATAGTTACTACCTCCATTTTTTTGTACACAAGGCCAGTATATCAAAATTACAATTAGCAAAAGGCCAGTAACACTAATCGAGGGAAAATTGATGGGCTTTGCCTCGTACTAGCAACCAAGGACATTAATATCCCCTGCATGCATGCGGAAGTGAGAAGGTTGGTTTGCATGGCGCTGCATTAATCAAGCGATGAGGAGTGAGATGGTTAGCTCTTTGGGCTTTGGAGAAAAAATATGCATTAATCGACATGTGAAACGAGGATTTGTACTGATTAATCCCACGAAGGAAAACCCCGCCTTTCTTTTTTAACACTAGTACTCCTAGTATGTAGTACTACTACGTACTTATCTTGTTTGGGTCTAGGCCTTGCATTGCCATACTTCGCCACACATTTTTGCCAAGCTTGCCTAAAGTTTTCAAAATGAAAAGGAGGTACACTTGTGCACGGCTGTCGCGGTCGCACCGCACACACACAAGGTCGCTCATGCACGTCGCGGTCGCACCGCACGCTCACATGCACAGTCGCTCCTGCACACCGTAAACCCAACCAAGGGAACGCATGATCACCGACACGTGCTGTGGCATGTGAACAAACCAAACTCAGCCATCCTACTGCTGACACATTATTTTCATTCATAGAGTATGTTTATCCAACCGCATGTTGGGGAGTATCCGTATGGCCCGTGCGGTGGTCTGTTGGGGAAGAAGAAGAGGTGAGGAAGAAGGGTTAGGAGACGTAGATTATTCATCCAACCGCCTGAAATGGTAGACTGACCCAAGTCAGGTGACTTGCATAACAATATATGTTTTTACACAACAAAAGGTCCATAAAACAACAACAGAAAGAAAAACTATCACTACTCGCGGAACGAGACAGCCTTGTCGTCTTTGGCTGCCGGCGCGAACCAGCCGTAGCTGCCGACATGTGTCTCCGCACCGTCATTGTCCTCGGCCTCCAGCTACTCGTTCACGCGGAGCGTGCGGGCTCTCTGCACGGACGAGAGCACCGCCCGGTTCAAGTCGAGGACGTCCGGTTCCGCCTGCAGGAGGGCCTCGATGGTAGCGGCATCCGAGCGCTCCGCGTCGAGTCAAGACTCCGCCGCCCGGTTCAAGTCTAGGATGTCCGGTTCCGCCTGTAGGCGGGCCTCGATGAGAGCGGCATCTGTGCGCTCCACGTCGAGTTGAGCCTCTACCACCCAGTTCAAGTCCAAGACGTCCGGTTCCGCCTGCTGGAGGGCCTCGATGGCAGCGGCATCCGCGCGCTCCGCCTCAAGTTGAGCCTCCGCTACCCGGTTCACATCCACGACATCCGGTTCCACCTGCAGGAGAGCCTCGATGGCAGCGGCATGCGTGCGCTCCGCGTCAAGTTGAGCCTCTGCCTCCCGGTCCTCCTTTAGTATCGCCAGGTTGAACCGCTGGTCCGCCTGCACCATGGGGGACTCGGACGCCGGCATGAAGTCGACGTCCATCGTCTCATACCCATCGGGGGCCTTCTGCGTCGCGGCCTCCGCCATGAACATGGGATCAGCTTCCTCCTCCTCGTAGCTTGGCTCGAGAGAATTCGGGGATTGGCCCGCCGCAAAGCGAGCTTGGGAACGGAGGTCTCTGGCGCCGACCGCCGCCATGATTTCTGCGCAGCGCTCCGGCGTCAGCATCTTGTAGTACGTGATCTTGCGGCGCACCATGGCTTTTCGACGAACTAGGGGACGCTTGATGTGGGCTAGGGGATCGAAAGGTGGGGGAAGGGGCTGGAGTAGGCTGAGCAGCGAAGGTTCTGGTGTGAATAGTGGTTCCGGTGACGACCGGTCAATCGGTTTTGACTGTACATCGCTCTTGTCGCGTTCGCGTTGCAGCCCGGCACGCTGGACCCTCCACGTCGCTCACCGAATGGAATGCGCTTCGTCTTGCGTTTATGCTCGCTTGTGGGACCGCAGTCGAGAGCAAACCAACGTCCCTCCCCCTCCCCCGCCCGCGTCATTTTATGTGGAGTAAATAAAAACAGAGGGAGTATACTACGGATGAGGATCCCCTGACGTGGCTGAACCAATTGAGTAACTGACATGCGGGGCCTAGCAAGCAAGGGGTCCGCCAGTAAGTGACCGAAAGGAAGGGTAAGGCAGGGATACGTATGTGAAAGGAGCTTCCAAAGATATAATTTTCACATTATACATGTCATGTACTATTAATCTTGTCAATAGTCAAATGCGGTTTTGAAAAACGCATTAGAGCATGGTTAATAATATAACCAGTCGATGGCTATAAGGAACTGCCACGTCATCTATCAATCTCGTCAACATGAACCGAATGGGATGTCAAAACTAAGACGCGAAGCGACACGTAGTGGAGGCAAAGTGAAACTTCAAATGAACCGTTTGTTTGTATGCATGTCGGACAAATTACAAATAAACATTAGCAATACAGGCATGGTCTAGGCCCACATGCGAATGATACTCGGCGGAACGTTCAAATGAGGCATGTGCGAGGATGGACTCGACCGGAGGGCGACATGATCGATGGAGAGGAATGAGAAATAAGAAAACTCCACATGATTATACTTGAGTGGCTTAAATAAACGAAAAGTTTTCTCGCTTGGCCTACATAGTGAAAGGCCTAATGCGCAATGCGGAGCACTGACGCTCAAATATTGCCAGGAAAATAGGGAAACCGACATGTGGGGCACACCTCTCGAGATGATGTAGCGCAAACTAGTCCAATGGAGGAGCTAGCCCACGACCTCTTCTCCACCGGCAACCGTTCATGTGGGTCATGGGGGCCAACAACGTAGTGCAGCTCTAGCATCGCCTCTGGACATGGCGACCGCGGTGAGTGACATGCTCATCGTCGCTAGACACGGTCGGTTTCAGTGTGCCGAGGGTGGCGTTAGTGTTGTGGCACGACCAACAGTATGTTTGGTTTGTGCCCAAGGATGCCCCATCAAAGCATTGGGTAGCCAAAATTTTGGTTGAGGATATGGCTGCCCATGATTTGGCCGACATCGGCAAGAAAAATGTACTAGAGTTGGCTACAGTTCATTGGCATGCCAAAAAAATCGCAACCATCCAAACAAAGACCAATCTTTGGGTCATGACCAAAATTTTGGTAAGGTGCACTTTGGCCACAATCCAAACACATGCCAACACCCGGCTCGTCGAGGATGCACGGGGCGCCGGGACGCATCCACGGAGTGGTGCAGCATGGCCAACTACATCCTCAGGACCTGAGACCATGCCGGTTCGTCTTGCTTTTTCAATGACATGCGTCGATCGCATGTGAGCAAAGGGCATCTCCAACGTTGCCACGACCGCAGCTAACTACCCTGGCACACCAAAAACCCTCGTCCCTCGCCACGTCGCGCAGTGCGTTCCCAGCCGGCGCCAACTGCCCGCATTCATGCCATCCATCCGTATGCCGTCGTTAAGAGGCTCGGTGCCCGAGGAACCAACTCCGGTGACTTAATGACGCACCAGGATGCTTGTGTCGGGGCCGGATTTCGGGAACACAATATTCCAGAAATTAACCCCTAGTGTCATCACCAGCCCAGGATTACCGTTACTGGTGGACACATCCTTGTTACAGATTACCAAGCATTTACAAGAATTTGATACAAGACCATATAGGTCTACTGATACAACAATGACTCCGGTGGTGGATGAAGGAATTGGCTTGTGGATCTCCACATCGATGGGGCTCCATTCCCATAGGAACAGCTGACCCGGATAACTCCTATCCCGCGTGGCCGTACTCCTAGGCTTCGCACGGACGTCACTGTGGTACTTCTTGTAGAACCCTTAACCTGGCCAAGTAAATAGCCAGGGACAAGCCTGTGAGTACGTTTGAATGTACTCGCAAACATCATGGACAAATGATATAACAAATACATCAAACAATTATATGGTCATGATGAATTAAAAATATATACATATGCTCATGATGGACTTATACTAAATGCATGCTGACAGGAATTAAAATATGGCATGGTGATTAATGGTTAGTGCAGGAAATAAATATTAGCATCAATAAAATATAAAAGAAATGCCGGTCGGATGTCAAGTGACACCACGGTCGGTCTTGAAAAGAAATGCCAGTCGGGTGTCTAAAGGAGAAATCGGACGATACCATCCGAGAATTAAGGCGACGCCACGAAAGGACTTGAAAAGAAATGTCAGTCGGGTATCCACAAGAGTAGTGGCGTGATAAACCGCCTGACACTCGAGGGACGCCACAAAAGGACTTGAAAATAAAAACGAATGTCCGGGGTAGACTAGCCAGCCCCTGAGACACTCTGGAAAGTAAAATAAGAGCAGGGGGTTAGTTCACAAATATAATCATATCATCAAATATACTAATGGTAATACCAGTAGCAACGATAATTATCCTGCAAAATAACCATGCTCAATTTTTAAAATATTTCCTCCGGAGACCGACTCTAAGACCGACACTTGACCAACCCAGACTGTAGTCCTTAACCGCGGACACGGCTATTCAAATAGATACGACTCTGCAGAGGGTGTACTCTTTACCCACAAGTATAGGATTTCTTTAGTCAGTATCGGGACACTGACTAATTCCCATTATGGTCTTTGGGTTGAAAACACACCTAACCAGCACACACCAGCTTATCTTTTCTGCTGCCAGGGATCACCCAAAACAACAGTTAAGTAAAACTCTAAGTGGGAAGGCTACAACCTCCAATAGCATGGGATCACTATTTATACGCGCGGATTACAAGGGTACACTCCCTCTCGGCATCACGACAGCCGGAAACACCCATGCCCCCTTGACCCGATGACTGGATTTAGTCCAGGGCCCTGGAAACCCTCATCGTGGCCCTCTGTACGGTGTGTGCATGGAAAGGGGTTAACAACTTACTAAACCATACCTTACCCGAGGCAGGGACAAGTGGTAGCACGAAACAAGTATGGGGGTTACCGGAACAAGACTCGATCTATGGTCGACTCAGGAGGCTTATGTTCCCTGCGGTGGTTAGCACAACAAAACATTCTTTCATAGTATCACCAGGACAGGGCCACAACCCTTGCCTGCTTCCACAAATATCTCGTGACACCACCGTGTCAAAAAGGGCCCGTGCTCACCGGCACGTCCAAAACAGGAGCACACTCCTGGATGCTCACAAACTATGCATGTTGCAAAATGCATGCCAGAGAAAATAATTATATGAACATGCATGCATGAAATATTCCTACTCATATGCAGTTTTTATTAATAGTATCAAACCATGCTCAAAATATTCTAGTCAACAAATTATCAAACATTCACCATATCAAGTGTTCAAGATGCTTGCCTTGAACATGCAGCAATATTGGGTGCACTCCAAAAGTTTGAAAATATTCATCTTTCCTCCAAAACCTAGTTTCAAAAATATCTAAATCACCACATAATTCTAAAACAGTGCCAAAAAGTATTTCAAATATTTTTGAAATAAATACTAAAATAAACTAGATGATATTTAAGGAATATCAGAAAAAGAATTAATTTATTTAGAGTATATTTGAATTACTCATGGAATTACTAAGATGGAAAACATGATTAAAAGCAATATTAAATTCATTAAACAGAGACTATGCACAGTAAAAATATTCACTTAATTTAGATAAGTAGAGCATGATTTTAGGAGTCTAAATAAATTTGAATTATTAAATTTGGATGCAAAGTGATTGCTGTGGGAATAATGGAAAACTATTGATAAAAGAAAAAGAGAAAGGCAGAGAGGCGCCCTGAGCGCGACTTAGCCGAGCGCGCCACTGGGCCGAGCCCAGCTGCTTCGGCAGTGTGGGACGCATCGACGTCGAAGGCGTATTAGCGGAGTACGCCTCCACTTACGCCGAGCTGGCGCGGCCTGTGGTCACTGACAGTGGGCCCGCCTGGCCCACTGGTCAGGTTTGACCAGGTCCACGCGCGCGTCTTCTCGCGGCAGAGCAGGGGCGGCGCTCCGGCGGAGCTCGCCGGCGAACGGTGGCGCCGTTTGAGGAGCCGAGGGCACCGTTGTGTTCAGGAGGGGAAGGCGGTTCGTCCGGTGCTCTCCGTGGTAGCTGGGATGGACGGAGTTGCCGGCGACGAGGTCCTCGGCGGACGGCGCCGTCGGACGAAAGGGGAACTCCGGCTATGGTGCAACTCCAGTGGAATAGAAGATGGGGACGGGTTCGTGGATGCTCCAGGAGGCCATTGGTGTAGATAGTAGGGAGGGGGAGGCACTGGAGGGGTGGGAAGCTCCGTGGATAAGGCGGCGGCAGTGGCTGCCTGAGACGGAAGGGATGACCTCGTCCGGTCGATTGGGTGCACGGGGGAGATTCTAGAGGAGTGGGGAGAGGTAGTGATGGACTGAGGGGGCTTGGGGTTGGGTATTTATAGGCGGGGCGACGCGGTTCGGCGGGTTCCAGAAAACGGACACGGTGGCGATCGCCATTACTCCGGCAGGTGAGGTCGTTGGGTGGCCGGTGAGGGTCGGTGAGGACGGTGGCCGGCCGGAGTTAATAGGGGAGTGTGCTGGCGGCTCGGGGAGGTGCCAGGTAATTTGGACGGCGCCGTCCACGGCAGACTGCGGCGGCGGCCATTAATGGCAGACGCGGGCGGTGGCGAGGCCGGTGGGTAGGTGCGGTGGTCGGCGGGGTCGGTGCGAGGTGGATGGGCTCGGGAAGCACCAGGTGGCCGGGTCGGTGCGACGTGGCGAGGACGGTGGCCGCCGCGTATGAGATCGGGTAGTTAGGAGTTAAGACGGGGAGACGTGGCCGAGCGGAGTTCGTCGGGCGGCAGTGAACGGCGGCGGTGGACGGCGCTAGGAGACAAGCGGAGGTGTCGGCGAGCTTCGGGGTGATTATGCTGACCCAGGGGAGGACCAAGTCTAGAGGGGGAAGCAGCAGGAGATCGCCAGGAGCGCGATGCCGGTGGCTGCAACACACGTGCTCTGGTCGCGCTCTGGACACGCGCACCATGTGTTCGGCAAAATGCCAATGGCATCTACAGGCATTCGAACACGTTGCAACTTAGCAGGATGGTGCTTCTAGACATGAGAGGAATGATGGACATGCTAGTCTGGCTAAATGATCAAGTGTCCATAATGGTTTAGAAAGTGGCAAAATTTCTGTTATGCAAACAAGGTGCTCGACAGAATGATAGAGCTATCTAGGCAACTCTGTTGGAAGTGAAACTTGGCAGAGTTGTGTCTCCTTACAGATAATAGATGATGGTGGAGTTGGTTTGGAAAAAGGAAATACTTGCTAGTGCAAGTTTTGGAGGATTTCAGTTCTGGACAGAAACTTGGGGAATGTATTTGGTGCAAATAAAAGAGGAATTTGGAGCTGATCTTCTGGAGTTAAGGGTTTGGTAGGAGGGACTAGAAGATGGCCAAGTATCAGAATTTTTGGAGCAAGAAATAATGGGGTTGTAGTAGAAACCTAGAAGATGGACAGAGATGAAAAAGAGGATGGTTCACTTAAATTTTGCAAAACACCAAGTTGGGTTTTTGCACCAAAGTGACATATAGGCATCATAATACCTCTCAGAATTATGGTGGAATTTTTAGAGATTTATTTAAATTAGTTGTAGTGCAACAGAAGCATTTAAAACACTGCAAAAGATATTAAAAGAATTTTCTAAGGCAAAATTTTATTATGAAAATAATTTCTAATGTTATCAAACAAATAATGAAATGACCCAAGATACAACCAGAGCCCACAAAATTATTTCCAAAAATTTTACTATATGAAGAGAAGATTTTCTAAGACAGGAATAGAAAAGGCTCTGAATATTATTAAAGAACCTAATATAATTCAAAATTTTATTTCTAGCCAAATTTTAATTAATGAAAAAGTAATTAAATTTTTGGGGTGTTACAAACTCTAACCCCCTTAGAAAAATCTCGTCCTCGAGATTTGTTAAGGGCGGAAGAATAAAAAAAAACATACCACACAAACAAAACACTCATATGCAAAATGCAAACAGGGCAATACATTCATGACATTCAAACAAAACAAGATCACAACATGCAAACAAGCACTACATGCTACGCAAACGCACTCACGACCGTCTACGGTCCGAAAGCGGGATCTACGGGGTCAAGCGGAAGGCTTCCCGGTGTTGGAACACGTCCTTCTTCTTCCGGAGGGAGTGGAGGAAGTGGAGGGAGCAAATGAAGAACGTGTCCCTCCTGAGTTGGCAGAGGGGGTCCGCCAATGGCAATCCGGGGATTCAGAACAGCAAGGTAGTGGAGATACTCCAGTATTTGCTGGGTGAAACGCTCCTGAGCCATCACATATTGAATGAGATAGACCAGGGCTGGATCGCTCTCCGCACGTCCACAGCGGAACGTAGCTTCTGCTCCAAAAGCAGCGCGGCTAGGGAAATAGCAGTATTCTCTTGTGCTGGCACAAGGTACCGCAAATCGAAGACGGGTGACTGCGTCATACGCAGCAGACTCAATGGCCATGCCTGGCGTTGGCATGGATCTCCCGATGAAAATTACATAGGGAGGGCCTTGGTTTAAATCTGCTGGTGGAATATGTACAGCTGCCCAGTATTTCGAGAGATCAGGAGTGATTCTCGATTTGAATAGCTCATACAGGGGTGGATGGGTGGAGCCAAGAGTATTGTGGGTAAAATCCCACAATAACATAACAAAACTACCAGGTCTTGCATCGGGGGTCCTCAGATAAGCTACGGGGTGAGACATGGGTGGATGAATGGAAAAGGCAGTGCTTGATGCTGATGGTTGCTGGTGTGGAAAAATGAGCGTGGCCTCTTATAGAGAGCCTGGGTCATGAAACATGAAGTGGTGCCAGTACGACTGAGACACCAACTCCGGTGCGTGGCTGTCTGAGTCAAAGTCTCAGGCCTCAATCCCCAAAAGAAAAGTGACATGCTACTGTGCGTGTCGGTTAGGGGTCACGTCTAGAATCTACTCTGCAACCACTCATCAAGCAATTCATGCCAGATCACACATACTATTAGATGGTGACACACAGGGGGTCTACAAACTCACTACGCCACACACCAGCTACTGCGGAACTAAAGGAAAAACCGAGCCACTAGGGCTTGATAACAATTCTGGTGGACTCAGTCCACCTGGTTGATATCTAGCCGGGCGCGTCTTGCGGATGCCGAGTCCTCTCCGGGTGCTTCCGCGTCGGAGCTGGCCGGGGTAGGATGGGGAGCTACAGGGCTGGAGTAGCGGTGGTGGCCTTCGCGGGGTGTCGAGGTCACCATCCCATTGGAGTAGGCCTCCAAGAGACGACGGAGATTTCTGGGTGAGGCGATGGCATTGCCCGGGTAGGTGACATGGTCAGAGCTTGGGGGCTCAACCGGCCTTCCAAGCAGCATTATCGGGTGTCGGGGGCGGGTGCGGCTTCACTCCTTGCCGGGGTTAGGAGAGCGAGCGTCCTGCGGGTCTCAATCAGGTCAAGAGTGACCTGATCAAATAGTGCCTCTTGCGCTCTCAGGTAGCGCACCAGGTGCACCAGGGTAGGGTCCGACTCATGGTCCCCGTTGGCGACCTGGGTCGGGCTACCATAGCCTTCACGATTAGGGTAGTAGTAGAATGAGCGGCAGTTAACCCTTGGCGACAGGTGCCGAAGATGAACTATAGCCTCTCGGGCTGCAAGTTGGATGGCTTGGGGCTCGTCGGAGGTCGTCCTCCCGGTGAATCGGTAGGGACGCTCTGATGTGGTGCCCCTCCCATAGAGGTGCACCGTGGCCCAGAAGTGATGGATGGAGTTACTCGTGTGCTCTTGGTACATGACATATTCCGGCGGCTCGGCGATGCCAAAGACACGACGGGTGAGATTGGCGAGGATGGTTACGAAGCCTTCAAGCTCGACTGCGGTGGTCTCGTTGTGCACGAGGGGGCCTGGCATCTTGGTGGTTGGATATCGAACTGGGAATGAGGCTGTGATGTGTTGAGTTTGGGGTAAGGCTTCCTTTATAAGTCAGCCGAGTCTTCCATCGCACGCTTGTGGATGGGAAAGCTCAGGTGTTGGCACAGGCACACAGCCTATGGATAGACTGATAGGTTGGGCACCGGCTATCAAAAGATGTCGGTTGCCACTGTGGATGGGATAGACTTGACCGTGGACAGGAAAAGTTGTGGATGGTGTGGAAAGCTAGGGATGGTGACCAGGCTAAGATAGGTTTAGCCAATGGTCAGCCTGGCTCTGATACCAAGGCTGTCGGGGCCGGATTTCGGGAACACAATATTCCAGAAATTAACCCCTAGTGTCATCACCAGCCCAGGATTACTGTTACTGGTGGACACATCCTTGTTACAGATTACCAAGCATTTACAAGAATTTGATACAAGACCATATAGGTCTACTGATACAACAATGACTCCGGTGGTGGATGAAGGAATTGGCTTGTGGATCTCCACATCGATGGGGCTCCATTCCCATAGGAACAGCTGACCCGGATAACTCCTATCCCGCGTGGCCGTACTCCTAGGCTTCGCACGGACGTCACTGTGGTACTTCTTGTAGAACCCTTAACCTGGCCAAGTAAATAGCCAGGGACAAGCCTGTGAGTACGTTTGAATGTACTCGCAAACATCATGGACAAATGATATAACAAATGCATCAAACAATTATATGGTCATGCTGAATTAAAAATATATACATATGCTCACGATGGACTTATACAAAATGCATGCTGACAGGAATTAAAATATGGCATGGTGATTAATGGTTAGTGCAGGAAATAAATATTAGCATCAATAAAATATAAAAGAAATGCCGGTCGGATGTCAAGTGACACCACGGTCGGTCTTGAAAAGAAATGCCAGTCGGGTGTCTAAAGGAGAAATCGGACGATACCATCCGAGAACTCAGGCGACGCCACGAAAGGACTTGAAAAGAAATGCCAGTCGGGTATCCACAAGAGTAGTGGCGTGATAAACCGCCTGACACTCGAGGGACGCCACAAAAGGACTTGAAAATAAAAACGAATGTCCGGGGTAGACTAGCCAGCCCCTGAGACACTTTGGAAAGTAAAATAAGAGCAGGGGGTTAGTTCACAAATATAATCATATCATCAAATATACTAATGGTAATACCAGTAGCAACGATAATTATCCTGCAAAATAACCATGCTCAATTTTTAAAATATTTCCTCCGGAGACCGACTCTAAGACCGACACTTGACCAACCCAGACTGTAGTCCTTAACCGCGGACACGGCTATTCAAATAGATACGACTCTGCAGAGGGTGTACTCTTTACCCACAAGTATAGGATTTCTTTAGTCAGTATCGGGACACTGACTAATTCCCATTATGGTCTTTGGGTTGAAAACACACCTAACCAGCACACACCAGCTTATCTTTTCTGCTGCCAGGGATCACCCAAAACAACAGTTAAGTAAAACTCTAAGTGGGAAGGCTACAACCTCCAATAGCATGGGATCACTATTTATACGCGCGGATTACAAGGGTACACTCCCTCTCGGCATCACGACAGCCGGAAACACCCATGCCCCCTTGACCCGATGACTGGATTTAGTCCAGGGCCCTGGAAACCCTCATCGTGGCCCTCTGTACGGTGTGTGCATGGAAAGGGGTTAACAACTTACTAAACCATACCTTACCCGAGGCAGGGACAAGTGGTAGCACGAAACAAGTATGGGGGTTACCGGAACAAGACTCGGTCTATGGTCGACTCAGGAGGCTTATGTTCCCTGCGGTGGTTAGCACAACAAAACATTCTTTCATAGTATCACCAGGACAGGGCCACAACCCTTGCCTGCTTCCACAAATATCTCGTGACACCACCGTGTCAAAAAGGGCCCGTGCTCACCGGCACGTCCAAAACAGGAGCACACTCATGGATGCTCACAAACTATGCATGTTGCAAAATGCATGCCAGAGAAAATAATTATATGAACATGCATGCATGAAATATTCCTACTCATATGCAGTTTTTATTAATAGTATCAAACCATGCTCAAAATATTCTAGTCAACAAATTATCAAACATTCACCATATCAAGTGTTCAAGATGCTTGCCTTGAACATGCAGCAATATTGGGTGCACTCCAAAAGTTTGAAAATATTCATCTTTCCTCCAAAACCTAGTTTCAAAAATATCTAAATCACCACATAATTCTAAAACAGTGCCAAAAAGTATTTCAAATATTTTTGAAATAAATACTAAAATAAACTAGATGATATTTAAGGAATATCAGAAAAAGAATTAATTTATTTAGAGTATATTTGAATTACTCATGGAATTACTAAGATGGAAAACATGATTAAAAGCAATATTAAATTCATTAAACAGAAACTATGCACAGTAAAAATATTCACTTAATTTAGATAAGTAGAGCATGATTTTAGGAGTCTAAATAAATTTGAATTATTAAATTTGGATGCAAAGTGATTGCTGTGGGAATAATGGAAAACTACTGATAAAAGAAAAAGAGAAAGGCAGAGAGGCGCCCTGAGCGCGACTTAGCCGAGCGCGCCACTAGGCCGAGCCCAGCTGCTTCGGCAGTGTGGGACGCGTCGACGTCGAAGGCGTATTAGCGGAGTACGCCTCCACTTACGCCGAGCTGGCGCGGCCTGTGGTCACTGACAGTGGGCCCGCCTGGCCCACTGGTCAGGTTTGACCAGGTCCACGCGCACGTCTTCTCGCGGCAGAGCAGGGGCGGCGCTCCAGCGGAGCTCGCCGGCGAACGGTGGCGCCGTTTGAGGAGCCGAGGGCGCCGTTGTGTTCAGGAGGGGGAGGCGGTTCGTCCGGTGCTCTCCGTGGTAGCTGGGATGGACGGAGTTGCCGGCGACGAGGTCCTCGGCGGACGGCGCCGTCGGACGAAAGGGGAACTCCGGCTATGGTGCAACTCCAATGGAATAGAAGATGGGGACGGGTTCGTGGATGCTCCAGGAGGCCATTGGTGTAGATAGTAGGGAGGGGGAGGCACTGGAGGGGTGGGAAGCTCCGTGGATAAGGCGGCGGCAGTGGCTGCCTGAGACGGAAGGGATGACCTCGTCCGGTCGATTGGGTGCACGGGGGAGATTCTAGAGGACTGGGGAGAGGTAGTGATGGACTGAGGGGGCTTGGGGTTGGGTATTTATAGGCGGGGCGACGCGGTTCGGCGGGTTCCAGAAAACGGACACGGTGGCGATCGCCATTACTCCGGCAGGTGAGGTCGTTGGGTGGCCGGTGAGGGTCGGTGAGGACGGTGGCCGGCCGGAGTTAATAGGGGAGTGTGCTGGCGGCTCGGGGAGGTGCCAGGTAATTTGGACGGCGCCGTCCACGGCAGACTGCGGCGGCGGCCATTAATGGCAGACGCGGGCGGTGGCGAGGCCGGTGGGTAGGTGCGGTGGTCGGCGGGGTCGGTGCGAGGTGGATGGGCTCGGGAAGCACCAGGTGGCCGGGTCGGTGCGACGTGGCGAGGACGGTGGCCGCCGCATATGAGCTCGGGTAGTTAGGAGTTAAGACGGGGAGACATGGCCGAGCGGAGTTCGTCGGGCGGCAGTGAACGGCGGCGGTGGACGGCGCTAGGAGACAAGCGGAGGTGTCGGCGAGCTTCGGGGTGATTATGCTGACCCTGGGGAGGACCAAGTCGAGAGGGGGAAGCAGCAGGAGATCGCCAGGAGCGCGATGCCGGTGGCTGCAACACACGTGCTCTGGTCACGCTCTGGACACGCGCACCATGTGTTCGGCAAAATGCCAATGGCATCTACAGGCATTCGAACACGTTGCAACTTAGCAGGATGGTGCTTCTAGACATGAGAGGAATGATGGACATGCTAGTCTGGCTAAATGATCAAGTGTCCATAATGGTTTAGAAAGTGGCAAAATTTCTGTTATGCAAACAAGGTGCTCGACAGAATGATAGAGCTATCTAGGCAACTCTGTTGGAAGTGAAACTTGGCAGAGTTGTGTCTCCTTACAGATAATAGATGATGGTGGAGTTGGTTTGGAAAAAGGAAATACTTGCTAGTGCAAGTTTTGGAGGATTTCAGTTCTGGACAGAAACTTGGGGAATGTATTTGGTGCAAATAAAAGAGGAATTTGGAGCTGATCTTCTGGAGTTAAGGGTTTGGTAGGAGGGACTAGAAGATGGCCAAGTATCAGAATTTTTGGAGCAAGAAATAATGGGGTTGTAGTAGAAACCTATAAGATGGACAGAGATGAAAAAGAGGATGGTTCACTTAAATTTTGCAAAACACCAAGTTGGGTTTTTGCACCAAAGTGACATATAGGCATCATAATACCTCTCAGAATTATGGTGGAATTTTTAGAGATTTATTTAAATTAGTTGTAGTGCAACAGAAGCATTTAAAACACTGCAAAAGATATTAAAAGAATTTTCTAAGGCAAAATTTTATTATGAAAATAATTTCTAATGTTATCAAACAAATAATGAAATGACCCAAGATACAACCAGAGCCCACAAAATTATTTCCAAAAATTTTACTATATGAAGAGAAGATTTTCTAAGACAGGAATAGAAAAGGCTCTGAAAATTATTAAAGAACCTAATATAATTCAAAATTTTATTTCTAGCCAAATTTTATTTAATGAAAAAGTAATTAAATTTTTGGGGTGTTACAGCTTGGCATCATCGGAATGCGCTACTTAAAGCGGCAACGCCCAGCTAACCTCCACACCATAGCGCATCGTCCTCCTACCTGGCACCACATCCGCCATGACCGCAAGTGCGAACGCTTTGCAGGAGAGCTTGTCTTCGGGGATGGAGCTCGAGGTCGCTGCCCCCGCTGAAGTCGCCGCACAAGCGGTGGCCACGCAGGCGGCCGACGATGGGAGCACCGTTAGCCACGCGTCCTACTTGCCGTCGTCCAACGTCCGACATCGCCGAGGTCGGGGACTCCTCCGAGGATGAGTAGGGCATGGGAGGTGGCAAGGCATGGTGTGCCAACTGGCCGGTCCGTCTCCCGTGTTCTACTTTTCCTCGCCGTAGACTGCACCTTCACTTCACGGGTCTTGAACCCCACCCCAGTACATGGAGATCCCAGATGGAAGACGTCGGTCGCCGCCGTAAAATAGGTTTAGGGTCGGGTTTATTTTATTTTTCTGTCCTATAAAAGTTCGAAATGTTATGAAAATCTGCCGTGTTTGCATTAATCTCGGCCGGTGTATATGAACTTTCACAATAATATAGTATATTGTAGGAGTACTAGCAAGATGCCCGTGCATTGCACGGAAGATCAAGATCTTATGGGAGAAAGGGATGAACGAGGGAAGGCCTTATCTGCAAATGCACATTCACGCATTTCACATCTACGGGAACCTACGAAAGGGTTAAAGTAAATTACCTCTCTCTCTCCTCCCTTGATTTTCATGGTGGTGGGCCGCTCCCTCCCCCCAATCTACAATCAACAGCTCACACGTTTCACATTATGTTAATTACGTAGCTGGGACTACGTAGGTGTAGCATTACTCGTCCTAAAAAACCCAACTAAGCCAACCTCCCAGCATATCGCGCGGGAAAAGACCCGGCCGCGCCGTTTTAGTCGGGATTACCGGATTACTAGTAGTAGTATCGATGGATCGCGTGGAGCAACATGTTTTTTTAGGGGGTGAAGCACCTAGTTTAAAAGGAAAGGTGGTACAATCATAGCACCCCTGTCGTGGTCGCATTGCACCCCACACACGTTCGGTCCCGCACACGGCTCACGCAAACGGAACGCGCTTCGGCTTGCCTCTTCACTGACACATGGGACTGCACTTGGAGAAACCGACCATGCGCCAAACTCCCCTGCCCACCTCGCGAAAATCCTGCCCCCCCCCCCACCG
>LR738711.1:529095172-529106409 GCA_902687465.1 Secale cereale | reverse complement strand
CAAATGCCCTTCGGCCAACTAGCCAATAATATTCTCCAAACCACCTCCCCCCAGTCCCCCTCCACTCCATTCGCTCCGCCAAAGCCGCCCTCCCCGCCACGCCGATACGTCGACGCCACGATGGACGCACGGCGATCCTCTCGCTCCCACAGTACGCTCTTGTAGACTGCCGTTCTCTAGCCGTGCGGTGGCAATGTCTTGTTGAGGCGCACGGCGGTCAGTGCCGCCACCGCTGGCAACATTCGTATTGTGACGCACGGCGGTCCGCTTCTCCCACGGTACGCGCATTCTAGACAGAGGTCCCGTGCATGTCGGTGTAGCGCTGAATGTTAGCTGATAGACGCCGTTAATCTCACTGTTTGCCGAAGTAGTTTACATTCAATATGCTCTGCTTAAGAAGCTTTATTGCCCTATTCTGCACTCAATCTGCTTAACTGAGCTAGGATGCCAAGGCCGATTAGTTGCTAAAATGTCCTGCCATATATTTATTGTGACATAGATTGCCATGGTCTAGTAGCCAATCTGTTAGGTGAAATAGCTCTACACCGTTTTATACTCGATCTTTATTGCTGCGATGGCCTTTGATAGTTCGATGGCTGCGTGCTATGTTGAAAATACATAATCCATCATGCTCGACCTCATTGACTGCTGAAACTGCCTGCCATAATTTAGCACTCAAATATGTTTGCTGAATTAGCTTTACATATATTTCGTTACTTAGATATGCTCGTCCAAATATCTTGCCATAGCTTTAGACATCGACCTAGGTATTTTCTTATGGACTTCATAAAAAAGCATATATGTTTTTCCTGTAATATCTAGTAGAAGAACTAATTTGTATGTCTAACAGATGGACATGACTTGGATAACTTCTGCTCGACGATTCTCCGCTGCATATGTCGAGGGGTTAAAAAATTCATGAACTTTATCAGAGCTGAGTACGATGGTCTAAAATCAGATGTGCTCTGCCCGTGTAGCATCTGTATGAATTCAGTTACAAGACCCCAGTCAACTATCCAAAATCATCTACACTTGTATGGGATGTCGGTCACATATACTAGGTGGGTTAATCATGGTGAAGCTATGAACATCAATGTTATTGACTACGTGGAAGCAGCAGATCGCCATCTTGATCTGCCTGATGCTCAGGTGGAAGAGGAGGAGGTGGTGGTGGCTGAGCCAGTGAGTTTGACCAACATTGAAACAATTCTACGAAATGCTCGTGCATTCCGTGAACTTTCACCTGCAGAAGAAAAACGGTGGGCCCGCCTGTTGGAACAATGCAACGTGGCTATCACCCCAGGAAATAAGTTGTCAGTATTCTCAGCTATGGTCACCTTTCTTCAGGTGAAGACATCTGAGCGGATGACCAACAAATCATTCGATGCAATGTTGGCTGTTTTCCGCAAAGCTTTCCCAGATGCGTCTGAGCTGCCACACACCTACAGTAAAATGAAGAATTACCTTCGTGCTGTTGGAGTTGGATATGATATGATCCATGTTTGTAAGAATAATTGTGTTCTGTTCTGGAAGGATTATGCCAACTTAAATGAATGCCCGAAATGCAAATCATCAAGATGCAAAGATGGCGATGCTGTGAAGAGGATTCCTCATAATGTTCTGAGACATTTTCCAATTACACCAAGATTGCAGAGGTTGTTTCATGATGCTGAAACAAGAGAGAATGTACTGTGGCATTCTAGGAACCAGGAGTACAGAGACCAGAATGTAATGAGCGATACATCACATGGTAGTGAGTGGAAAAGCTTCAATCAGAAGCACGAAAAGTTTGCTGCTAACCCGAGAAACGTTAGACTTGGCGTAGCATCAGATGGATTTAACCCACTTGGCCACCAGAGCGCCACATATAGCATTTGGCCAGTGCTTGTTATCCCTTACAACATGCCTCCAAATGTCTGCACCAAAGAATCAATCTACATGATGGCCTTGCTCATCCCAGGTCCAAAAAGTCCTGGTAAGGATTTTGATTTGTTCATGAAGCCTTTTGTGGAGGAACTTCAACAGCTTTGGAGGGGTGTTCTCACTCGAGACCTATATAGCAGCCCACCAGCTGATTTCTTTATGCGTGTTGTTATAATTTGGTGCATCCATGATTATCCGGCTTTGGGCACTATGTCAGGGTGAACAA
Organism: Secale cereale; assembly: GCA_902687465.1. Classification (NCBI taxonomy): domain Eukaryota; kingdom Viridiplantae; phylum Streptophyta; class Magnoliopsida; order Poales; family Poaceae; genus Secale; species Secale cereale. Next base: position 529,104,260 of record LR738711.1, on the reverse strand, counting down.
CACATGGTTACAATGCATGTGTTTGTTGTGACATGGATCCGATGTCATACGCAATACTTAGCAAGATTTGTTACATTGGATACCGCCGTTTTCTTGCCAAGGACAAGCCGCATCCTAGAAAATACCAAAGACATGTGTTCAATGCAAAGCATGAAAACCGTGTTGCGCCAAAGAGGCTCACCGCCGATGAGTTGCAAGTGGAATTAGAGAAGGTCAGGCATATTACACCAGGAAACCATCCTGATAATGGTAGTGGGAAAAGGAAGCATGGCAGGGTAGAAGAGAGATTATTGTTTACCAGCGGGTCCACTTTGTGGGACTTGGAGTATTGGAAAGATTTGGATCTGCGGCATAATCTTGATGTGATGCACATCGAGAAAAATATATGTGACAGCATTATCGGCACACTTCTTAATATTGAAGGCAAGACGAAAGATACCTTAAAATCTAGGATCGATTTGACACACCTGGGTATCGGAGAGGATTTGCAGGTGCAAGGTGAAGGTAAACCACGGGATATGGCACCAGCTGTGTACGTCTTGGACAAATGTGAAAAGAAAAGAATTCTGCGAGGTCCTGTCACGTGTGAGATTCCCACATGGAGTTGCTTTCAACCCTGAAAGGAGAGGACTGCCACGTCCTACTTCAAAGGGTTTTACCTGTTATCCTTAGAGGATTGCGCCGCCCTAACTTATACAGAGCAGTTGCAGAGTTGGGATAATTCTTCAAGGAACTCTGCAGTAGAAATATCAGGATAGATGCTTTGGAGCGTCTTAGAGACAAGATACCAACTATCCTATGCGACCTTCAGAAGATATATCCTCCATCCTTCTTTGATGTGATTGTGCATTTGGCTGTTCATCTACCCGATGAGGCACTACTTAGAGGTCCAGTACAGTATGGCTGGATCTACCCTATCGAAAGGCGGCTTGGCACTTTCAAGGGCTATGTTAGGAACAGAGCTAGACCCGAGGGTTCCATTGCAGAGGCCTACATTGCTACAGAAGCGTTGACATTTTGCTCAAAATACATTGAAACAGTTGATCAGCTTAGCAAAGAGGTGGATGAAGACAATCTCGGGCTCAATGTTTTCGATTATTTTGTTTGAGTTACAGGGTAGAGTCGACAAGAGGACAAACCTAAAGATTTGGACAAAATGGTTTGGTATGTATTGAATAACTGTCCTGAGATACTACCTTATATCAAGTAAGTGCTAAGTACTGCAGCTTATGCATCGTAATCTACTATACTTGCAGCACATTCTTATATATTTAGATGTTTGACGCGATCACTATGTAGTGCAGCATCTACAAAAAGGGGTTACTGCCGCAAAATCCAAGAAACATTGACAAACTAGTTATGGCAGGATTTGCAAAATGGTTCAAGAACCATGTAAGCTTTTGAATTGCATTGTCGGTTTTTTTAATATATTGATTACATAAGATGATCAGCTTGTCTATTTTCTAACCTTAGGTAAAGAAGATGCGGGAGGGTGGGCAGGCAGTTGATGATGCCCTTTACTCACTAGCAATGGGTCCTGATACTCGGGTAAGACATTATGAATCTTGTGTTGTTGGAGATGTGCGCTACAACACCCTTGCACGAGACGAAGGCAGGAAGACACAAAACAATGCCATCATGAGCACGGATACTTATGACAAAGAGACAACTGAAATGTATGCTAACATAACAGACATTGTTCAGTTGCAGTATATCTCCAGTTTCGAGGATCATCGGTGTGTGGTTGTGTTGTGCTATCGTTGGTATAACCTATTTTCCAGGATCGCAAACCCCGGAGTTGATGATTACTTCAAATCCATCAATGTCAAGGCGGCGTACCAGACCAACAAGCCTTCTATTTTGGCAGATCAAGCAACACAGATATTTTCCTTGGAAGACACATTTGCATGTAGCGATGACTAGAGAGTATTGCAAAGGTTTGAGCAGAGGAATTTATTTAATGAAGTTGCACAACAAGATGATGCTTACACTGCTCCTGATGTACAAGATAACACATATGTTCCTAATATCTTTGAGAAACATCACGACAATGACACCGGCGAAAAGATAGTATGTTTTGCTATGGACATACAAGAGTTGATCAAGAAGAAGCCAACGTTCGAGGACGTTGAGGACGAAGAAGAAGATGACACCGTGGGGAATTACGATTCAGACTGATACACATGGCGAAGATGTTGACGCTGCTGCTGCGGATGATGATTACATTGCTTTTGTCGTATTTTCCTGTAAGAAGACGTTTTTTTATCTACTATGTGAAATTGTGTTTGCAATGACAACTGAAACCTGATGAACATGTTGTTTAGTATTTTCCTATGAGAACATCACTTGTTATGTATGCTGATTTGTGTTTGGTGATTGTATGATGACTAAAACATGATGACATTGTTGTTTAGTTGTACTCATATTTGGCTATGAAACTTGAATTTGATGACATAGATTGATGTTGGACTGCAATTTGCTCGACGTCTTCGAATGAGAACAAAGCTGACCTGAAAGGGCCTCTGCTAATTTATTTATTTATTACCAAAAGGGCCTCTGCTATTTATTTATTTATGAGCAAAAGGAGATACCCCCTGATTTCCATTAATAGAAATCATTAGATGTTCACAACACTACGCCCAGCCTGCTACACAGGTTCCATTCATTACTAGTTTCAGCAAAGTGCTCATGTCATAGCCACTGAATACATCACGAGTGCTACATACACTGCAAATAAAGAGACAATCATCCTACAGAGCACATCGATTTCACCCATTATCTTCAGAAGCTCTTTCATCTCCTCATTGCTGTCAAGGCCGTTCAGCAGCTGCTGCTTGGCCATGATCAGAAGAACTGCATCTTTAACCTTCTGCTCTGCATCTTCATCTTCTGCCATTCCTTCAATTACTTGTCCAACGCCCCAACCTGCTGGTATTGGGATTCCTCAGCTCACCAAATAATCAGCATAGTTGCACTCCCCCACATCAGCAACTTCCCAGAAATACAAATCACACGAATCTTCCCTTTTCTGCACGAATCAAATTGGAAGATCATCAACCAAACTATTAAAAAAATCAGCAGCTGAAAGCAGCAGAACAACACTTAAACATATTATGACCCCATGATTCGGGCATTTGTAGAAGACTCGACCAGGGTTGAGGCTTGTGGTTGAGACGCGACCTATAACTTTGCGTGATTTGCAGCAGTGGCACCACACCAATGGCAGCGGGTTGCGATGAGCAACCGGCTGCGGTGCGCGTGCCGGCGGGGGTGTGATGAGACCCACAAGCGATGGTACATGTAGTGACTTGGCGCATATTTGTTTGTTGCCTGCTGAAGAGCAGGTGGACAAGCAGCCAGCGGACATCATTGCTGCGGCCAGAGCTTCTGATGCTAGGCAGAGTAAGTAGAGAAGAGGAGAAGCAAACATTGGATATGTCAGTTTCATTACTTGCAGAGTAGCATATCACCATATATAGTCATAGTCTAGGTTTGGATTCAAACCAGCTATAGGAGCACGTCTCTCTTTTTTCTAAAACTCAGCAACGTCTCTTTACTGGTACACTAGCTTGTTCTGTACGCCTTCTCAAGTATTTGATTCCTCCACCTGACATCTGGGACCCACTGGGAGGGCCTCTGTATTTCGCGAAAAATGTGCCCCCCCCCCCCGCTGACAGGTCGGACCCACCAGCTATCTTCGCATGCAAGGAAGTGCCTCCTTATTACGCACAAAAAAAAATGAATACTCTCCCTGCCAGCTAGAACCCAGCATCGTGGGAGGCTGAATTGTGGGCCTACCAAGTTGACGGAGACGGAGGGCTTTGTCAACTTAGTCAATATGAACGCTTCTAGCTCCAGTTACCGTATGATGTTCATCCAACGGCAGTAGTGCTTCTTCAACCTCTGGTCTTCTTGCTCCAGCCGCCCAAACCAACGTCGGTCGTGTCGCGTGCTCCTACCTCCCGTGGCCGGCTGTGACGCCGCTGAGGCCTCGCCGCCCCCTACTAGTCCCACCGCTTGCCAGGGCATCCCTCTACTCACCCACACCCCCTGTTATTCTGCGGCGACGGCAGCCTCACACCGCAGTCGAACCAGTGAACCCTCATACTCCTCTCCGTGTGGGCATCCACTGCCGCATCTTCCCCGGCTCCGCGTTATCCCCTTCCTAGGTCTCACCGTCATCCATTGCCTTGGTGCTCTCGGCGAGGCGTGGTCAATCTGGTCAACGACCGACTTCCATCGGAAGAGTACTGTACGTGGAGAGGCTGACGACTGGGTCCACAGCCACAACCCAGTTTTTTTGTGATTTGCCAAATACGTCGCTTTGTCGGGTATGTTGGGCTGCAACTCTTTCAAGACGAGGAGATCTTCATTCGGCTGGCCGAGAAAATGGCCTATCAGTAATGAGAAATGGGATGTACATTTTTAAAACACATCAAACCGGTAGTTAGTTTCAAATATATTTTTTTCATTTCGAGAATTTAAATTGCATTGATTATTATGCATGGACAATTTGTTGGATTTATATTGATATGAATTTATTTTCAAAATCAGTTTGAATGTGTCGGTGTGCTGGGAACCAGGGTACCCAGACTTGCCTGGCTGCGGACCGTGACGCGCTCCTAGAAGCGGCCTGGTACAGCCCAGCTAATCGACCAGCTGCTCACGACCCTCGCGAGGGGGCCAAGCCTCGCGAGGAGAACGGCGTCAAGACCTCCTCGGGCGCGGACTCAGCAAGGCGTTCCGGAGGGGCGGAGAATCCAAGCCGAGCCTGCCTCAGGAGGAGGCAGTGATGTCAGCAGTGACGCACCGCGCCAGCGGGTGCCAGCGTCCGCCAGCGGCGCAGTTGCCATTTCGGTGCAAAGGGGACAGCGCAGCCGTTGGTTCCCAAGGAGCGCGGCAAAGGTTTCCTCTTTGGTGCAACAATACCGAAGACTGCAAGGACGATAAGGGGGGTGTCACCATCGAGCCCACCACCGTGTCACCGCCTGATCCTTTTGCAGGTGAAGATCGCTTTTGTCAGGATAAGAACGTCCTTGTGTTCCCATTCAAAAATGGCCGTTGTGGGATCCCTTCCCGCCTAAACATTTCGGGGGAAGAGGATCGTGGCCTCCTATATAAGTAGCTAGAACTCCCACTGCTAAGGGACGGACCGATACACTCTGCCACCACACAAGGAGCAAGAACACTAGCCTCCTGACCCTCCTAAGCTCGCCTCCTGAGCCCAGGAACCGTTGTACTAGCTCATATTCTAGCTCGCCCGGAGCCAATCCACCAAAGCAGGAAGTAGAGTCTTACACCATGCGGTGGCCCGAACCTAGATAAACTCTTGTGTGTTTTGTTTGTTGTTTGCTTGAATCCTTCCACCACGACAAGAGCGAGGCGCTAGGTAGACGAGAGCAGGAGAGATCTTCGTTCATGCCCATGTGTTCGAACTTAACGGGTTTTGCAGAGCCCTGAATCCGATATTTGTCGCGCCAGGTAGGGGGCGTGTAGAAATATTGCCTCTACGACGAACTCGTCCCGTTCTCGTCGTCGACCCTGCTCCATAGCCATGGTGGACACACGCCAAGCTCACGCCGCCAGCCGCGCTGCGAACGTCGCTCAGATGGCGCCCGCGGGAAACGGCACACCGCTCCTCCCCAACTCACCGGTCGCCAACGCCGCCACCGACCCGGCTGTCCACGAGCAGCAGGACTCCTCCCTACCACTCTCTGTGCGGCGGGACGGCCGCACGGCGACACCTTCGCCCTCGCCGGCCGCGGCGTCATCCTCGCTGGTCCGCCGCGGGCCGGTCTACCAGCACCCTGCGTTGCTGATGGCGCGGGAGCTCTTGCGCTACCGCACAATAGATGACCTCTATGACGAGTGGCTCCACCGCATCACCAAGCTCGTCAACGCCGCTGGAGAAGCGCCTGCACCAACGCACTCCTCACGTCCTCCGTCGCCCCCAGCGGGGAACGAGGGCCATGGGGTCCTGGCTCCGCCTCCACTCCACCATGCCGGCCATGAGGGCCGGCGCGAGGCCCTCCGGCGTGAGCAAGCCCGCAGTGCCCATGCCCGCGACAAGGAGTGCTGCTAGGTGATTCCGCACCCTCATGCAGGGGCTCGTGGCCCCCTTGGCCCACAGCTCCCGGACCGCGCGCCACAGAAGGTGGTGGCGCCAGCACCTCAAGAACCAGCACCGCAAGCGTAGGGGGCGCGTGCGATCATGAGCGTGGCTGGATGTCGCACCCTAGCCCCTGAGCTACGGCCCCTCGTCTGGCCCGGCAAGTTCAAGCTGGACCTGCCTCCACGCTACGACGGCACCACCGACCCCACGGAGTTCCTCCAGTGACCGTACGATGTCCATCCAATGGCCATAGTGCTTCTTCAATCTCTGGTCTTGTTGCTCCAGCCGCCCAAAGCAGCACCGCTCGTGCCGCATGCTCCAGCCTCCCTGGCCGGTTGTGCTGCCGTGGAGGCCTCACCGCCCCCTACTATTCCCACCGCTAGCCAGGCCATCCCTCTACTCACCCACACCCCCTGTTATTCTGCGGCGACGGCAGCCTCACACCAGAGCGAACTAGTGAACCCTTGTACTCCTCTACGCGTGGGCATCCAGTGCCGCGTCTTCCCTGTCTCTTCTTCGTCCCCTTCCTAGGCCTCGCCGTCGCCCACCGCCCTGGTGCTCTCGGCGCGGCGTGGTCAACGTGGTCAAGGAAAAGCTTCATCAGACGTGGACTGTACGTGGAGAGGCTGATAGCTGGGTCCACGGCCGCAACAAGGAAGTGCCTCCTTATTACGCACAAAATAATTATTCCTCCACCTGACAGCGGGGACCCACCGGACGGGCCATCGTATTTCGCGAAAAAAATGTTTCCCCTCACTGCTGGGACCCACCAGCTACATCTTTGCACGCAAGGACGTGCGTCCGGGCAAAAAAATAACGATTCGCCCCCTGACTGCTGGGACCCACCAGCTACATCCTAGCACACAAGGAAGTGCGTCCGGGCAAAAAAATGATTTGCCCCCCAGACTGCTGGGACCCACCAGCTACATCTTCGCACGCAAGGAAGTGCCTAACAGTCGGGACCCACCCGGTCGAAGCGTACGTAGCGTTGTCATTCTGGTCGCAAACGTGTACGTACATACTGGTCAATGTAGAGCCGCGCACGTGTCGTAGTAGAGGCGCGCACGTAGCATGTACACGTACGTACAGTGGCAAGTGTGCAAGAAAGAAAATATGGCCACGTACGTACATACGGGCAGGGTCTCGAATGGCTACTCGCGCATACGTACGGCCAGGGCTCGTGTACATGGTTGGGTCGGAACGGAGAAACAATGTCGTCGTCGTGTTCATGGGGAGCCAACCGGCTTGGTCGAAACGGAATGTGTCATCGTGTTCATCGGGAGTGCTTGGATAGAATAGCCGATGGAAGCAAGGCATGGCGTACCGCAGAATGGAGGAAACGGCCTTGTGTTCAACCGACCATGTTCGAAATGGGATCCTGTACATCGGGAGTGGTCTGGTGTACCGCAAAACGGAGGAAACGGACCTCCTACGGTCAAAACGGGGGTCCTGTTGATTTGGAGGGATGTGGCGTACCGAAAAACGGAGGAAACGGACTTGTGTTGGAGCGCTACGGTCGAAACGGGGGTCCTGTTCATTGGGAGGGGTGTGGCGTTGCGCAAAACTGAGGAAACGGACTTGTGCTAGAGCGCGACAGTCGAAACGGGGGTCCTGTTCGTCGGGATGGGTGTGGCGTACCGCAAAACGGGACTCCATGGGATACTGTTCATCACCACCGTCAACCCCCTCCAGCCTCCACAGGCTACTGTTCATCCATCCTCGACCTCCTCCAGCCTCCACCTACGACTGTTCAGCCTCCACCGCGCGCTACTCCGCTGGCTACTATTCAACCAGCCCTCTCCACGGGCTCCTGTTCAACCACCCATCCACGGGCTACTATTCATCCGTCCCTCCATCGTCTACTGTTCATGCAGCCCTCCACGGGGTGGTCTATTCATGCAGCCCTCCACGGGGTCCTGTTCATGCAGCCCCAACCGGCTTGATCGAACAGGGTCCTGTTCATGCAGAGGCAACACCACGGGGTCCTGTTCAGCCACCCCCACCGGGAACTATTCATCCAACCCCCCCAGCAACGCTCACTGTTCATGCAGAGGCAGCATCGATCGGCTTCAGTTAGCAGTAGTAGCAAAGGAATCGCTTGATTGGGTTCAGTTAACAGCCATCGATCGATCGCTCGGGTTCAGTAACACGTAGCCTGCAGTGCAATCGCTCGGGTTCAGTTAGAGCCCAACGCCTCGGGTTCCGTTAGAACCCAACGCCTCGCACCCACGCGCATGTGTGTACGAGAGAAATGCGCATCGCTCGGTCCTGACCACCCACCATAACCGGGAACACCCCGATATTTTCCACGCCCTCGCTTCTACCACGGTTTTCTCCGTCATGGACGGCCCAAAGAATGTCATGCAACTGTGTCTCCGACCCGCCCAGGATGAAAAGCCCATTTTTCTGCCATGATTTTTTGTCATAGAAGTAGGACCCCACCACATCTATGATGATACCGTGTTTTGTCACAATTATTGTCATAAAAGTGTCATAAGTATGACCAAAAAAGTTTCGTTCGGACCAAAATGTCACGGATGTGTCTTTTTTTGTAGTGTTACCAGTTCGGTGGCGTCATCGAGGGTTGTGGGCGAGTAGAATGCACTGCGGAATGCCTTGCTCACGAGGGTGCGTGAGGTGGAGTGATGCCCGCAGTCTCTGCCATGTATGTCGATGAACAGCTCGCCCCCCTGCTTCTTGGAGATGCATCGCACAGAGACATCGTTTGGCCTTCTTTGGTAGAGCTCACCATCGTGAATGCAGTGCGCGGCGGCCTGCCGGACCACATGCTCTGTGTCTTCTTCTTTCCTCGGCAGGGTTCCTTGGAGTAGGTACGCCCTGAACTCCTCGGTCCAGCACCCCTCCTGAGGTTCCAGCGCGAGAAGCAGGTAGGCCCCTGAGGTCGGGCCGCAAGTCGGGCGCCTGAGGTTGGTGCTGGGGGAAGCTCCTCATGAGGTGATGCCGGCTCGACGGCGG
>LR738711.1:529077959-529095101 GCA_902687465.1 Secale cereale | reverse complement strand
AGGGGGCTGCCGATGGCCTGAAAAGCGGCTCTTCAAAGATGTCAAGATCTTGAGGCAAGCACTGAGACGGTCTCTTCGCGATGCCATCTGCCTCCTTGTTCGTCCTTTGGGGTGTGCGCCTGGTTAGAGAAGTTGACGAGGAGCTGGGAGTCGCCCTTGATGATAAGGCGCCTCACCCCTAGCGCCGCCGCGGCCTTGTGGCCAGCAATCAGGCCCCTCATACTCTGCAATGTTGTTGGAGACCTTTTCGCCATACTGGAAGCATAGTTGCACGACGTAGTAGATCTTGTCCTTGGTGGGCAAAAATGAGCACCGCTCCAGCCCCTGCGCTCTGGCGCGCGAAGGCACCGTCGAAGTACATGACCCAGCCGTCTGGTGCTTCACTTCCAGGGGTGAGGGGGCGATCCTCACCCACTTCTAGGTCAGGGGCTTCAGTCCATTCTGCCACGAAATCAGCTAGGGTCGCTCCCTTGATGATCTGGGTCGTGCAGAACTCCAACTTGAATGCTTGTACCTCAATGTTCTGTTCGGCGACTCTTCCCACTGCATTATGGCTCCGGAGTACCCTTTCCAACGAGAAAGCTGAGATGACCTTGATTGGGTGACCTTCGAAGTAGTGGCGCGGCTTCCGAGAGGCGATGAGGAGCACTAGCATCAGCTTCTGTGGCATGGTGTAGCATGCTCGTGTGTCACGCAGTACTGTGCTGACGAAATACACCGAGTGCTCGACGAGGGTGGAGGCATTGGTGTGGTCCTATAGTTCCTGAGGCAGAGGGTCCTCAGGAACCTTATCGCCCGCGAACACGGCCGAGGCCTCAGGAGCACCTCCTTCCGGAGCCTTTCCTGTCTCGAAGGTTGGCCAGGGTCCCAAGAGCTCCGTCCTGAGCTCGTGGTGCCCCGGTTGGGCGTGAGGTGCCTTGTTTCTGCGGGCCCTTGGTTGGGCACTCCTCCCAGACCGCCACCAGTGCTGCGCTAGCAGAGTGCGGCGTGGCGGCTGGATAGAGCACCATGGGTTCACGGAGGCGCGACGCTACCATCACCAGAAGACTGGTGAGATATCTCTTGAGGTCTTCAAAAGCTGCATCAGCCTCTAGAGTCCACTCGAACGAGCCTTTCCTTTTCATCAGCTTGAAGAAGGGTAGGGTGCATTCCCCATGCTTGGATATGAAACGCCCGAGCGACGTCACGCAGCCTGCTAGCTTCTGCATCTCCTTGAGGGTCTTCAGCGAACTCATCTTTCTATGGCCTTCACCTTCTCGGGGTTAGCTTTGATCCCTTTAAGGGACACTAGGAAACCCATCAGCTTGCCTGATGAGACGCTGAACACACATTTTTCCGTGTTGAGCCGCAGGTCCACTTTGTTTAGGCTGACGATGGTCTCCTCCAAGTCGTCAATGAGAGTACTGGCCTCCCGAGATTTCACCACTATGTCATTAACGTATGCTTCCGCGTTCCTCCTGAGCTGCTCCCCCAGGGCAATGTGCATCAATCGCTGGAAAGTTTCTCATGTGTTGCGCAGCCCGAAAGGGATACAAGTGGAGCAGTATACCCTGCAAGGGGTCAGGAAGGCCGTCTTCTCAACATTGTGTACCGCCATCTTTATTTGATGATAGCTTGAGAAGGCGTCCAGGAAACACAGCAGATCGCACTTGGTGGTGGAGTCGATGATCTGGTCGGTGCGCGGGAGAGGGAAAGGGTCCTGAGGGCAGGCCTTGTTGAAGCTGGTGAATTCGGCGCACATGCGCTCTTTCCCGCCTTTCTTGGGGACAACGACCGGGTTCGCGAGCCATTCTCGGTGCCGCACTTCTTGAATGACGCCCGCCTCTAGCAACTTGCAGGTCTCCTAGGTGATGAATGACTACTTCTCTGGAGCTTGTCGTCATGATTTCTACTTCACTAGCTGCACATTCGGGCACACCATCAAATGATGCTCAATCACTCCTCTAGGGACTCTGACCAGGTCCGCCGCTTCTCATGCGAACACCTCCTTGTTCGTGCGCAGGAAATAGACCAAAGCCTATTCTTGGTCTGGGGAGGCCAACGCCTATGGTGAAGTTGGAGCCTGACCTTTCGTCTTCATCCACTGGCACCTGCTTCATTTCTGCCCGGTCTTTGAGAGAACAACTGTTTTTTCTTCGTCGGTGCAGCCCCCGTGGCCTCCGGAGCTCCTTCCTTGCCTGGTTGCGTGGCTGTAGCAGATCAGACAGCTAGCTTGAGGGCCAAGAGGGCATCCATGATATTACCGGCCACGGTGAGGACGCCTCTGCTCCCCGACATCTTCATGAGGTTATAGGCAGGGTGAGTTGCTGCCATGAATTTCGCCAATGCCAGGTAGCCGAGGATGGCATTGTACGGTAAGTTGATGCGGGCGATGTCGAAGTCGATGAGCTCAGTGCGGTAGCTGTAGCGCATGTCGAAGGTGACTGGGAGGCGGATCTGCCCCAGGGGTAGGTGGAGCCGTCGATGACCCCGGAGAAGGGCTTAGTGGGGAGAAGCCGGTCGTAGGGCACATGGATGAGGTCGAACACTTCAACGGAGAGGATGTTCAAGCCGGCGCCACTATCGATGAGAGTCTTGGTGACAGCCATGTTGCATATGGTGGGGGTGCAGAGCATAGGGAGCGCACCCACACTTGCCGTAGCGTAGGGTGGTCACTTGAGTCGAAGGTGAGGTCGAACTCGGGGGCCACCCAGCCCGGGGGTGACTGTGGACCCCCGACTGCCGGATGAATTGCTTGATGTGGCAACCTGACGCCGACGCCTGTGAACTGCCGAGGAGTGACGCGACCGCGTTGGGTACCGGCGCCGCGAAGCGCATGACGAACAAGTCACGCAGATCTTCCCAAAAGGTCACCAAAGAATCCGACGAGTTGAGAAACCAGGCGCACGGCTCCCCCACGAGGGCCATGGGGAGCCAATTCGCCATTACCTTGTCGTCACCGCCAGCTGCCCGGATAGCCTCCGTGTCGGCCTGGAGGAACGCCATGAGGCCGGCCGCGATGTTGTACAGTGGTGTCAGCGCCAGCTTGAACCATGGCGGCCACTGCACTTGTCGCAGAGCGGGGGATAAGGCCCGGGGGCCTACGCCTTCTCGAAGCGTGGCCTCCGGCCCGGCGGGTGGCACGACGCCTGCCATGGTCGGAGGCTAGGCGGCGAGGATTGAGCGCGACGAACGGGAAGGTGGTTCCTCGATAAGCACCCCCTACCTGGCGCGCCAAATGTCTGATTCAGGGCTCCGCAAAACCCTTGTTAGGTTCGAACATTGGGGTACGTGCGAAGAACTCCACTTCCCCTATCCGCCTACTCGCTGTCTCTATGAACTAGCTCGATGAACAAGAAGGAAAGTGACGCGGTGTAGTTACACAGGTTCAGGCCATCTAGCGGTGAGTGGCCCTACTCCTGCAATGTGGTGGATTGCCTGGAGGTGGGCTGAAGAAGAACTAGTACAATGGTGGAACAACCTTAGGATGTCTGTTCTTGGGTGTGAGGGTGCTAGTCGATCTAATCTCTCTCTGGATCCGACCCTCTCTCTATAGTGGTGGCTAAGCTGTATAAATAGAGGCCTTGGTCCTCTTCCCCCAAAATGTAGGTGGGAAGGGATCCCACAACGGCCAAATTTGAAGGGAGACAACTAGTACGTCTTATCCTGATGAAAGGTGGTCTTCGCGTGCAAAGCTTCTGATCCTAACGCCACGGTGGGCTCGGTGATGACCTCCGTCCTGCCATCCCGGCGATCCTCGTCTTGTTGAATAGAAATGGAAACCTTTGGTTGATTCCTAGGGACTCCTCGCCTGCGCTTGTCTCTTTAGAACCAAAGAGGAAACATGATGTCATGCGCCCGCTGGCGCTCGCCTAGCCTTGGTCTTCATGGCTTGCGTCATCTGAACCTCGCGAGGTGGGGGCTTGCATAGATATCTCCGCTCCTCGGGAGCCAGCCTAGTGAGGATGATCCTTTCGGAGGTCTTGGTGTCGTCCGCCTCGCGAAGGTCGCCTTGTTACCCGAAATTTTTGATATCTCTCTGTCTCGTTGTGCTCCAAAAATTCACTCCATCTCAACTTGTGCCTCACTATTGCAAAATTACAACGCACGCGAAAATTCCCACCTCATGCGAAAAATCCCGACATGGCTCTCTCTTGTGGGTTGTGAATAGTCGTTTTTTACAAGTTAAGCTTGTTTTCCCACAATTTCAAGTCGCGCCTTGTTATGCCGAAATTTCAAGCTAGCATCTCTGTCTATTGTGCTGTGAAACTCCCGCCTGTTCAACAAGCGGCTTGTTATCCTGAAATTTTAAGATATCTCTTTGTATCATCGTGCTCGGAAAACTCCCTCCATCTCAACCCGCATGTTGCCATCCCAAAATTGCAACACGCGCGAAAACTACCACCTACTACGAAATCCTGACACGCGAAATTCCCGTGATACCCCCTGAACCTACAGAACCACCTAGTTCAAATCGGTGGGGGTATTTTCATAAACTTACCCCATATTTCGGACAAGCGCGTCCCTAAGCCATGGTTCTCCCCTCCCATCCCCTCCGACGTCCCCCATTCGAACACCGAGGCAGCGAAAACCCACTAAACCCCACACCCTCCTCCGCTTGCCACCCAAACGGAGCCTCTTCCCAGATGACGTAGTCCACTGCAACACCTCGACCTCCCTCATCCATCGCATGAGATGAGGATCCGTCATCAATCTCGTCATCCCACCAGTTCAGCCAACCCATCCTCCACCTCCAAGGAGCTGCCCCGATGTTCCCCTCGTCTTTCGCGCCACTTCCATTCCCACACCATCGTCTTTGCCTGCACCATCCGAAGAGCAGCATCATCACCGATTCCTCGGATGAAGCTGAGGCCTAATGGGCGCCACCAAAGAGGTTCTATAGTAATCTCTGCATTTTCTTCTTGCTTTGATCTGACGGTGTTGCTGGCGCTCGGTCCTGAGCCGCCATGGCGTAGCTCCATCTATGGTGGTGTCGCCGGCCACTTCCTTTACGGTGTCGCTCCCTCAGCGGCGGCACCAGCCACTTCCTTTACGACGTCGGTCCCTCAGCGGCGACATCCACAATAGTCGGAGATGTTGTGGCTTTGGCTCTCGCTCACGCTACTGCTCTGCTCTTGCTCTCCGGTCCCCTGCCTGGTCTGCTCTGTCGGATTCAGGGCTCCGCAAAACCTGATAAGTTCGAACACAGGGGCGTGAACGAAGATCTCTCCCACTCACGTCTACCTAGCGCCTCGCTCTTGTCTCGGTGGAAGGATTCAAGCACACAACAGACAGAACACACAAGAGTTTATCCAGGTTCGGGCCACCGCGTGGTGTAAGACCATCCTTCCTGCTTTGGTGGATTAGCTTCGGGCGAGCTGGAATATGAGCTAGTACAACAATTCCTGGGCTTAGGAGGTGAGCTCAGGAGGGTCAGGAGGCAAGTGTTCTTGCTCCTTGTGTGATGGCTGAGTGTATGGATCGATCCCCTTTACAGTGGGAATTCTAGCTACTTATATAGGGGGCCACGGTCCTCTTCCCCCAAAATGTTTAGGCGGGAAGGGATCCCACAACGGCCATTTTTGAGCGGGAACACAAGGACGTTCCTACCCTGACAAAAGCAATCTTCGCCTACAAAAGGACCGGGTGGTGACGTGGTGGTGGGCTCGACGGTGACATCCTCCTTATCATCCTTGCGGTCTTCGGTCTCGTTGCACCAATGGGGAAACCTTTGCCCCGCTCCTCGGGAACTTGTGGCTGCGCTGTCCCCCTTGCACCGAAATGGTAACTGCGCCGCTGGCGCGCGCTGGCGCCCGCTGGCGCGATGCATCACTTCTGACATTACTGCCCTTTCCTGAGGCGGGCTTGGCCTTGGATTCTCCGCCCCTCCGGAGCGCCTTACTGAGGTCGCTCCTGAGGAGGTCTTGACGTCGTTCTCCTCGTGAGGCTTAGTTCCCTCGCGAGGGTCTTGGGCAGCTGGTTGATCAGCTGGGCCGTACCAGGCCATACTAGGAGCATGTCGCGGCCCGCAGACAGGCAAGTCTGGGTACCCTGGTTCCCAGTACGCCGATAGTAGCCTTCGGGCCCAAGGCACGTGCGGAGTTGGCTTCGGGGCGAAGCTTTAGTCGAGGACGAAGCACTGCGGGTCCCAAAGACTGCGGGCCATGCTGGCGTGCGATGGTTGGATGGGACGTGGGCGGCCTCGCCTCCCACGCAGTCTTGGTAGTCGTGCGCCTTGCCATTCGCACGACCGGTAGGGCTTCTTGCTGCCGCCTCTGCTTTCTGCCTTCCAATCTCTCCCTTCCTTCACTTGTCTTCTCTGCCCCTTCCCCCTTGCCTTCATGCTGTGCAAGGTGAAGAAGAGGGGGGATGGCGAGCCTGCCGCGACGCCGCCGGTGCTCGAGCCAGCGCTGGGCCGCTCCGCCATAGTGAACCAAGAGGGTCTAGACAAGGTGCGTCGCGCCTTGGCCGACACATAAAATGAGTGGGGGCCGACCCGGGTCTGGCTTGCTTCCCGGCCGGTAGCAGAGCTCGGCGCGAACGATATCCAGCTTCATCTCCACGCCATCTTCGGGGGTCTCCTTCCCCCTTTCCCCGCCTTCTTTTATGGAGTGCTCACGCATTACCGGATTCGAGCGTTACACCTGGACCCTGGGTCCATCATCCTTCTTTCCGGCTTCGCGTTCCTGTGCGAGGCTTTCGTTGGCGTTTCCCCATTTGTGGCCTTGCTTCGCCACTTCTTTGCCCTCTCCCTGGTTGACAGGGGGCAGCGCTCGCGGAGTGTGTCGTTGCACGCGATAGAGGCGACTGCTGCCTCTGGAATTGAATTCTCGCTTCACCCAACCACAGAAGGGTTTCGCCGGCAATGGGTGTTTGTTGATGCTGCCGTGTACAGCCCCCAATTCCATCTTCCCGATGCACCGGCGGTGCCGAACTTGGGCTGGGAACACGAGGCCCTTTCAGATCCGCGGGCAGAGCCGGCGATGTGCCGACTGGCCAACCTGAGGACAAGCGGGTTGACCTTGGCGATGGTGGTGAGGGACTTCCTTGTCCTCCGTGTCACCCCACTCCAGCGCCATTCTAGCCCAATGTGGGTTCTTGATGATCGCGCGCGTCTCCAACGGAAGTAGCTCCCTCCTGATACGCTCCGGGGGCTGCTGCGGCTGCTCGTCGGTGGAGTGCCTGAAGCTCTCCCTGGCTCCGCGGCTCCCTTGTACTTGGCTCCCGTAGCCGAAAAGGCTCTTGCTGAAAGGATGCCCTGCTTCGATGCATGGGGACTGTTGCCGAGGGGCATCCCTGATCGTCATGGCGATCCCTCGGTGGTAACATCGGGGCTTGCGAGCCCATCCTCCCCTTTCGGGGCGGATGCACCTGGCGGAGCCCCTGGCCTGGGGTCGACTCCATCCTTGGAGCTAGCGGACGAAGCTCAGGCGTCGGTGTTGACGGAGGTGGCGGAAGGTGCCAAGGCGCCGCTGGCTCCTGAAGCGACGGAAGGGGAGGTGCAGCGGCCTCCAGTCGGGGCGAGTCCGGGGAGCACCGCGTCAGGGATCGGGGCGCCGGCCGCGACCGTGCCCCGGGTCTAGGCACATATGCCTCCAGCGGCCTCCATCCATCCTTCGCGGCTCAAGGCAAGAGGCGGATGTTGAGGGGCATCTATAGCCCTGCCCCGATGGCCCTGAAGAGGATGAAGCTGGCTGTACCCAGTAGGTGCGTGTTCTTCGGTTCTTCATGTCTTTTCCAATATGGTTCTGCTGACCCCTCGCTCTGCAGGGTCTCTTCCGATTTGTCCTCGCGCCACTCGATGAGGCCCGCAGGAACCTCCGCCCGTATCCATCCTCCGGATCAAGCTGGGCCTTCAGGAGGCCTCGCGCGAGCTCTTGAAGCCACGCATGGGTCTTGTTGCACAGGTCGTGCTCCCGGCCCCCGAGCGCTTCTGGGGCAAGGCAGCTCTTGGTACGTCGGGAGTTCGCCCCATGCTCTGGGTCTTGCCTTCACCATGGGTCGGCAAACTCTTGAGGCTGCCCGAGCGGCCGTTCGCCCATCAGGACCACGCCTGCTCCTCGTGTCGGAAGTACCGCGCGCCCCCGAGGCTAGCCCTGAGATGCACGCTGAACGTGAGGAAGAGGGGGGGCCCCTTTGGGCGGCGCGGATGTTGGGTACGAGCCCGGTCGCCATCTGGAGCTTGCACTGCGTAGGAGTGCGGTCCATCATGACCTTGTGAAGGAGGCGTCGGACGCCCTTATGCGTGTCGAAGTCGAGGTTGCCGAAGTGGATGGGCGTGTCGAGGCCGAAGGTCTGCTTCTGGCGAAGGGTTGGCGCCAGCTGAGGACCGCCGTCAACCTGAGCCAGCTGCAGCACGGATCCGCCCTAAGGAAGGCGGAAGCGTCAGCCGCCGCGGCTCAAGAGGCATGCGACCATGCCCTGGAGGAGGCCCAAGATGCCGAGCGCCGCTGTGCGGCCGCCGAGGAGCGTGAGCGCGAGCTTGAAGCCTCAAACGCCACGCTCGAGCGCCAGGTTCGTGCTCGAAGGGCTGCCCTTGCTGCACCTGTGGTTCAGGATGATACCCCAACGGGCCTCTCGGCATGGGAGGAGGCGCTGGCACTTGAGGGGATGGAGCTGAGCATGGAACGCGAACGCCTGGAGACGATGGAGCGCCAGCTAGCTGAAGCCGAGGGCAACCTTGATGATCGTGAGATCATCGCGAAGAAGGCTGCCAAGGAGGCGGAGCGTCTCCGGAAGGATTACGGCGAGAAGTTGGGGCTTCACGAGACTCGCTTCAGTGACAAGCGCAAGGAGCTTCAGAAGGAGATCGCGGCTCTTAAGAGCAAACTAGCGGATGCCGAATGTCGTCTGTAGGTGTCGGAGAAAGCTCGCATTGCAGCCAAGCGTCACGAACGGGCGTCGAAGAAGGCATGTGCCGAGGCGGAACGCCGTGAGCGGGCGTCGGAGGAGGCTTGCACCATCGCTAGGGCGGAATTGTCCTGCTTTCACCAGCAAGTGGAGGACATTTCCGCCCGCACGGCTCGAACATCTAAGGAGGCCGCACGAGTCCGTGGGATGCAGCACACCCACTCAGAGATGTTTGAGGCCCTGCGGCACCGGGCTGGCCGGGCCCTAGGAGAACTTCTTGGCTCGGGGGTCGCCGGCCCTCTGGTTAATGATGATGCCGGGTATCTCGAGTTCTTTACCAGGGTGATAGAGTGTCTTGAAGGCGGGGTCAGGAAGGCTCGGAAGCTTGTTTGAGGAGCAAAGCCGCGGCATCCTGAGGAGCGCGGTCTTCCTTATCTTCGGCAACTTGCACTGTCTTGACCCTCGTACAGACTTCGAGGCCCTGCTGGAGCCTGTGTCTAAGGCGATCGCCGGCCCCTCGGAGGACTGGGTGAGCGACCACGTGGATGCTTTGGTGACGGAGCTCGTTCCAGCCATCGATGACGCTCCGGTGCTTGAGGGGAGCAACACCGCCAGTTCCGGCGAAGACGTCGATGCTTAGTCCAGTTCCTGCTGTAAATTTGTTTTTGGTTGTGGCTCTAGAGCCTGGTGAGATGGGTGCCACAAGGCTTAAACTCTTGATGATGTAATTGAACACCGTAAGGATAGGTTTTTAGGCACTCCCTTGCTTGTCCCTGAGGCCGCGGCCTCAAGCCCTTGTTGCGTGTCAGGAAGGAACGTCTGTCGACCTCGTCCGGGCACTCCTCGTGAGTACCTGCTGTGAGTGCAAGTGTGGTTGGCGGTCCAGCGGCGGATCAGACAAAACGTGCGCCCGCACCTCGGCCCCTACTCGCAAGGAGCGACAGGGCGGGGTCGCGGACGTAGCCCAGCTCGGCCGAGCAAGACGAAAAACGGGCTGGCGAAGGAAACATGGCAGAAATCGCAAAACAAACACAAAAATTCTCCCCTTTATTCAAGAAACGAGTCGCGCGGTTGCGGGATCGGCTTCAGAAAGCAGATACAGAGGGGGCGAATGCGAATGGCAAAAAGGAGGGGCCGCATCCGGCCCCTGAGCAGGTCTTCGGTCTTCTCCCCAGCGCGGAGCATAGGGCTACCACCGACGGGTGTGGGCATAGCCATTGGAGGGTAGCCCTCCACGGCCAGCGCGGACATTGGTGCATCCACTCGGCGTGGGAGGGAGCCCCTGAGGTCCTAGGGCGACGCTCCGGAGACTTCGGGGCGTGTACAGCCTCACTCATTATTACGTGAGAGTGTCACGAGAGGAGATCTTCTAACGTGCCCGCCCCTTCGCTTTGAGGGCCCCGCCCCGCACTAGTCCGCTCCCTCATGAACTCACCCGAAGGCGGCATTCATGAAGTGGGACACTGCGCATGATGGGGGGATGGGACCTTGGCCATATGCCCCCCTACCGAGCACCAGGCACACCGCTCACGCGATCTCCGAGCGCGCTTCGCCCCTAGTGGCTAACGTCGTCCAGAGACACGGTGTCCTGAAGTGCGAGGGGGACCCCGCCCTACCCACACTCCTAATGGCCCCTAAGCCCTTCCTGATCAGGGTCAGGCCCAGCGGGTACGGGATTTCGTGAGCAGGGGGACGGAGCTGTGGTCTTGGGCCCTCCTAGTGCGCGTAGGACGGGCTACCGTACCGCCTCCAGACACACCCTCCGCGGCCCGGGGGAGGTTATGCCGAGAGGCGTGGCGTCTTCAGGCTGAACGGAGGGGGAGAAGGCCCCTCCCCGCGCACATCATACACGCCACCGGCGAGCCCCTGGTGAAATCCAGGGCGGGCTCATGCGCGATGGGTCACGCGTGGGGGAACGAGGGCCTGACCCGGGCCTTCCCTTCCCTTTCTGTATTGACGTGGTAGCTAGAGTACTTCCCCAGCCTGCCGAGGCTCGGGGTCAGGGATACCGTGGTAGGGCTGCCGTTGGCCCAAAGCCTACGGCTAGTGTCGCGAGTGCCGGCCTCCGCAGGCACCAGCGTGTTTCATTCGCGCTCCACGGCTGTCGGCGATGATGAAGAAGGTTTGAGGGCCAAGAGCGGGGGGTCTGCCTCCCGACCTTCAGCTCCTGAGCCCCCGGGCGCCGATGCCTGATCGCGCCCGGCGTTCGGCGTAGTCCCGGGGTCGCCTCCCGATGGCTCCTCGACGGGAGTGGTACCTGAGTACAAAGGGATTCGAGGCAGGGGGCGGCTTCATACGCAGGGTTCAGCGGATCATACCCCATGTCGCCCTCGTAGGTCGCCACGGGTCTTGACCATACGAGCGACCGTGTGCGGCCGGAGTGGCACCCGGTCCCTGACGTTGTCGTGTGGAAGCAGAACGGCTCGGCTCCGGTGCTGGTGGCGTCGAGGAGCTCTGCCACCCGGAGGAGTAGTGCGTTGTGGCTGCTATCGAGCAACCGGCACCTTAGCAGTTCCCTTGCCACCAATAGTGCGGCCCTCATGATCGCCATTTCGCGTCGGTCCCGTGAGCTTTCTGCCGCGTGCTCGGCGGGCCGTGCCGCCGCGCGGCCTTGGCGTCGAGTGGGCGGTGGGTGCTGCCGGTCCCCAGGCGGCAGGTCGATGATGCTCATCGTGCCGTCGGCCCCGATCAAGGACGGGTGGTGGCGAGTCCTGCGGCCGAATGGCGATGCTTGAGCGACGCGGATGTCGCGGGCTTTCGCGCATGTCTGATGCGCCTCCGCCATCGCGGTCACGGTTTGTTGAAGCTGGGCGACGCGGGGTCGATGGACGAGTGCGGGACGAGGTCGTCTAAGAGGCGAGATCTTGACACGCCCCCTACCTGGCGCGCCAAATGTCGGATTCAGGGCTCCGCAAAACCCGATAAGTTCGAACACAGGGGCGTGAACAAAGATCTCTCCCACTCACGTCTACCTAGCGCCTCGCTCTCATCTCGGTGGAAGGATTCAAGTAGACAACAGACAAAACACACAAGAGTTTATCCAGGTTCGGGCCACCGTGTGGTGTAAGACCCTACTTCCTGCTTTGGTGGATTAGCTTCGGTGGAGCTGGAATATGAGCTAGTACAACAGTTCCTGGGCTCAGGAGGTGAGCTCAGGAGGGTCAGGAGGCAAGTGTTCTTGCTCCTTGTGTGGTGGCTGAGTCTATGGATCGATCCCCTTTATAGTTGGAATTCTAGCTACTTATATAGGCGGCCACGGTCCTCTTCCCCTGAAATGTTTTGGCGGGAAGGGATCCCACAACGGCCATTTTTGAGCGGGAACATAGGGACATTCCTACCCTGACAAAAGCAGTTTTCGCCTGCAAAAGGACCGGGCGGTGACGCGGTGGTGGGCTCGACGGTGACATCCTCCTTATCATCCTTGCGGTCTTCGATCTCGTTGCACCAATGGGGAAACCTTTGCCCCGCTCCTCGGGAACTTGTGGCTGCGTTGTCCCACTTGCACCGAAATGGTAACTACGCCGCTGGCACCCGCTGGCGCGATGCGTCACTACTGACATCACTGCCTCCTCCTGAGGCGGGCTTGGCCTTGGATTCTCCACCCCTCCAGAGCGCCTTGCTGAGGCCGCTCCTGAGGAGGTCTTGATGTCGTTCTCCTCGCGAGGCTTAGTTCCCTCACGAGGGTCTTGGGCAGCTAGTTGATCAGCTGGGCCGTACCAGGCCGTAGTAGGAGCGTGTCGCGGCCCGCAGACAAGCAAGTCTAGGTACCCTAGTTCCCAGTATGCCGACATGCTCTTGCTCTTACTCTTGCTGCTGCTCTTGCTCTTGCTCTTGCTTGCGTTGCTACTCTAGTCTTCCTCGTGCTGCTACTGCACGAGCAGCTGATCCTGCTCTTGCTCGACGGCTCTAGCCCCTGCAACTGCTACCCAAGATGCTGCTACACGGCCAGCTGCCCCGGCTCTCGCATGCGCTGCTTCTACTACTGCTTTTTTGCGACTAGTGCGTTCAGTTTCGACAGTAAAATCCAGTTTCGACAACAAAATTCAGTTTCGACGGTAAAAGATCAGTTTCGGCAGTTAAATCCAGTTTTGAAAGTTAAGTTCAGAGATGACCGGCTGATGTATTTTACATCTAGAACTTTGTTGTTATGTATTTTACATCATCTATTGGAGATTCTATTAGAATTCCACTCAGGTTAACATTGTCTCTCTTGTCCTGCTTCAGCCTCGCCATCGTACAAATCTCCGGAGCTGCTCCAACGACGAAACCCTCCATCACAGCCCAGCAGTACCCTTGGCTCCATCTCCAGGCGCTTAAGATCTTACCCTCCTCCACCTGCCACATTAGCAGCATCATCCTCAGCAACCAAGCCAAGGATGCTGAGATCGATATGGATTCGCCAAAGAGGTTGTACACTTGCTACATCACATTTTTACTCTACATGTTATATATATTGTCCATCAAGCACACGTAGTAACGTGAAATAAGATTATTTTCTCCTATATAACAAGCAGAGAGGTACCCGGAAACCAAGCAATCCGTGGTGGACTCTCTTGAAAGCCATCATTATTTATTTCTACGTGTTTGAGATGTGCATTTCTAGATGGGCCTAGGAGTTGAGCTAGCAGGGCAGTGGCCTGGGTCCAAAGTAGTAGAAGTAGCACAAAAACATTGTTGGAGCGTAGGTTTTTCCCTGTTCAAGCCTGCCTACTAGAATCGCTAGTGCTTGAAAGGAAAAATGAAGGAAACACATAGGAATTGGAAAGTTTCCTATGGTACTACTATTCATGCATTTGGTTCAAATGAATGGAGCAAAGGAAAACTGTAGGATTTGTTCCTTTAGTGTCTCCTTGATAGAAAAACTGTAGGAATTTTAATATCCACTTGGCCTCCTTTCCAAATTCCTATTCATTAAGAACGGGACTATGATATAGTAGCATAATAGCATTATAACTGTACATTTTCCTGTGGTTTGACTTAATTTCACCATGCTTCTTTGCATTCCTGTGATCTTCCAATTCTTGTGAACCAAACACTCAGATTGACAGAAATCTTGTGTTCTTAAATTCTCTGTTTGCACGTGCATTCCTATCCTATTCATGTGTATTTCCTATCCCGGCATTGTTAGAATCCTCCAATTCAAACAAGCCCTTACAGAATTACTTCTGTTACAGATATTTGTCAAAAAGAAAACCTTGTGTGGTTTGTCCCGCTCCTGCTGCGTTGTGGTCCACCCCAGCTCAGTTGCTCCAACGATGGAAGGGTACACCACAGCAAGGAACCGCCATCCAGACTTTCTTTCGCCGCCTCAGATCTTCTTCACCGTCGCCGGCAGCCACGCCAACTGCATTACCAGCATCAACAGAGCAGAGGACCTTGAGGACTACATGGGTCCACAAGAGAGGTCACACTCTTTCGTGTATGCTTACGTTATGCATCGCTTAACATGATGACATGCTACTTTATCATCCTGTTCACCGATTAGACTCTGATTCAGGTCCAAAAGAATGCTCAAACTTGAGTTTTAAATGGTTGCGGGGTACATATTGGGGCAGCAATCAATACTATCTGTCTACTCTCTGATAAATCTCAGGTGTCTACTATGAGTTTCATGTTGGGTGGAAACAAACATTAAAGGAGCCATTATATGTATTTCTTAACTGAAGCTATTATCTGCCTGCTATCATTGGTTTTGGGTCTATCCGTAGTATGCACTCCTTACATAAGCTCACTATGTTTTATTCCTATGCATTTCAGTTATTGTACACAATGGTACTAAACATGTAGAGAAAAAGAGACGAGCATTGCGTGGCAATAAAATTTCATGAAAACATCGCTCCATGGTGGGCGCAAAAGCAACCCTCCTCCCCCCATTCCAGATTGTAATCAGGAGGAAGATAACTATTCAGATGGGGATTCAGAGGGAGCAGAACACTCGTATTTAACCCCTCATGTCTTTTTCTCTAACTTGGCATGCTGATGTTGGTCATATCATGCATATGGTGCCTTGCATTGCTTACTTTACACATAAAATATGTCATCTGCTTACTTTACACATGTATTGTGAGAATGCCATATGTTTAGTTTCTATATCTCATATATGTGAATGATGCAATGCCATCTTGTTTAGCCACGCATCATATATGTGAATTTTATAATGTCATCCTGGTTAACCAGTTATCTTATATGTGAATTATATCATGCCATCCTTTTTTATTACGTAATTAATTTGTCAACAATGTTAGTACATTCAATTACTCTTCATGTGCATCAGCCATTTGACAGGTCGTCGTCAACCAACAAGCACACCAAGCTAAGTATCCTAATCGCACTGGGCAGGAGCCCTTCGAGTAATGATAGCACAAAAGGGCGGAATATGAGCAGGAAATACTAATAAAATGGCGCAGGAGCCCCAGTTCATTACATGCCCCCGCGGGGCCCTTGTTGTTTCTAGATGCAGAGGAAATATAAAAAAGAGGGTCAGCCTCCCGAAGACCAAAGCTCCTGATGCTGGGCCTCAGTGCCATCCACGCTCAGTCGGAGTCCTCCTCGTCCTTGGCAGGGGCATGATGCCAAAGTGGCTCGGCCTCCTCCTGGGTCCAGACGCGGCGACGAGGTGGCTCGCTGTAGTCGTCGTCGCTTGAGCTTTGGCCGGACGAGGTGTTGCTGCTGCTAAAGAACTCGCGACCGTAGCCAAGGGCAAGTTCACTGCCGAGGACGTCGTGGCCTCGGCGATCAGCACCATCGGAGGGGTGGTCGTCGTCGCTGCTGCCGTCCTTGGGGCAGCACCCCAAGAGCTTGCCATCCCCCCCCCGAAGATCTTGACATAAAGCGTTGCTGCTCCATCGTACTTGAAGTGTAGGGTGCGCCTCCGCACCAAGCCACGGGCGTGGGAAAATGCCTGCCAGCCGCGGTTCAAGAACACATACCCCACGGGAGTGGCCTCGACCTCCTCCCACGAAGCCCTGCTGCAATAGCTGTCGGCCTGCAACCACAGGCTGCCCAGCCCTCTGGCTGGCAACTCCTACGCAAAGAAGTTTGGGAGGCGGTTCCAGGGGTACTCCGACTTCGCCACACACACCACGAACTCTCAGGCTGCGTCGGTCGAGTGAAGTCGTGGGCGCGGTGGTCAGGCGACCATCGAAGGCCCTCCACCCCGACCATGGTCGTCCCAACCTTCGGTGCGCCTCCCGCGGGAATGGCCTTTCCCATGACTGGCAGGGGCAATGCGAACATCGGCAGAGGCGTGCTCGCGTCCCCGATTGGCGAACGCCTGTGTGGCGGAGTTCTTGTGAGGATGGCCCTGCCCCCTTTTCGGCGAGGGTGACTCCGGCTAGTCCAGTGGAGCATTCCCCTTTTCAGTGGCCGAGAGCCTCCTCATCGGCGCCATGGGTACCGTCGCAAGGGAGTAGGGTGGAGAAGTAAGTGGACAAAGGTGAACTATGACTCCATCCCCCTAGCCCATTTATAGACGCCCGAAGGCCAACCGTCGCACCTTCACATTCAGGCAACACCACGTGGGCCAGACTCCAATCAGGAAGGGAAGTTACCGAGGTGACGTGGGGAAGTGGAGGTGCTAGTGACGCGTCGCACGCCATGCGTCAAGCTAGGGCCACAGGCGTATGGGGCCTGCGGCGCTTTTTTCTTCCTTCTTCGACTCCGCCGAAGTACCTGACCAAGCACGTCTTGGGCCCGGGGGCTACTGTTGTCGTTCTGGGAAATAGGGTACCCAGACAAGCTTGCCTGCGGCCCAACACACGCCTCGCAACGGCCCAACAAGACCTAGTTCAGGACTGATCAAGAAAAACCCTCATGAGGGGCCCTTGGCTCGCGAGAAGAGGCTCGCCAAGACCTCCTAGGGAGCAGCTCCGCAACCCACCTCCCGAGGGGTGGAGATTCCTATGCAAGCACCCCCCCCTCATGAGGGCACAATGCCGTGAGCCATGACGACCGATGCCAGGTGGACGCCAGTGCGCAGAACGAGCAGTTTCCTCTTTGGTGCAAAGCAGACAAGGATGGACGCCGGTTCCCAAAGAATCCCGCAGAGGCTTCCATTCTGGTGCAATAAGAATAAGACCACTGGCTCAGCAGGGCAGATGTCATCCCCGAGGCCACTAGTGTGTCATGATCAGAGACTTTGCAGGCAAAGACCACCTTTGGCCGGGATAAGGTGTACCTTTTGCCCCCCTTTGAAATTGACTATTGTGGAATCCCTTCCTGCCCAAATGCTGTGGGAAGAGGACCGAGGCCACTATAAATAGGGACAAGCATCCATTTTAGAAAGGGATCGACCCTTCGAGTCCACCATCCTCA
>LR738711.1:529063383-529077845 GCA_902687465.1 Secale cereale | reverse complement strand
GCCCCGAGGCCGTCCCCCCACTATAGCAAGTTCATATTCTGCCCCTCACGAGGCCAATCCAGCACAAAGTTGTAGTAGGGGTTTATACCGCAAGGTGGCCCGAACCTGGGCAAACTGTCGTGTTCATATTCTTCCCCTCTCACATGAATTTGGCTAGGTTAGGTTGCGGAACAGTAGATTGGGGCCAGTGAGGTCGACATCTTCGCACATGCCAGAGTGTTCGAACCTCCTTGGGTTTGCAGAGCCCTAAATCCGATAGCCTCCCCGACAACATGATGCCCATCATCATCACCCTCCTCCCCACCAAATCTGTCGTGCGGACCACCCTGCTCTCCAGGCGGTGGCGCCCCCTCTAGCGCCGTGTCCCCCTCAACCTCACCGTTGACAGATGCCTCTACGACGGGGATTGCAACCGCATGGCTACAGTCTCCAAGATCCTCACATCGCACACTAGGCCAGCCAGACGCATTCACATCACCATGTTCAGTACCAACTTCAAGGTCCAAGCCAAGTTTGACGAGTGGTTCTTATCCCCCGCCCTAGATCAGCTCAAGGAGCTCAGGTTTGAAGCTGAATGATGTCGCTCTCTGCTGCCATCCGCGCTCCGCCTCACACCAACGATGCGCCGCACCAACTTCAGCTCCAGCTATTTTCTTCAGATTAATGTCGCGCCCGCCCTTCTTCTCCCTCAACTCAAACAGCTCAACCTCTTCGACGTTGGCATCTCAAATAAGGCTATGGAGCACCAGCTCCGCAGCTATACTACGCTCAAGTACCTTTGTCTTCAGCAGATCCACAGGTTCATTAGCCTCCACATCGCCTCGATGAATCTTCGATGGTTTTATGTGACTTGGTGGCCCTGCAACAAGACATCAATTGGGAAGAGATCACTCAAGCTGTTCCACGTTATGGTCATTGAGAATGTGCCTTTTCTTTAAACATTGCTTGTATCTGATCTAGAAGGTACAACAAAAACCAGGGTCATTGACGCGCCGAAATTGACAGCGTTGGTGTACTCTTCTGCCAAATTCTATGAACTCTTTATTGGATCCATAATCGTTCACGTACAATACTCATCTTCTTCTCTGTCTTCTTGAAATTCACATTTTTAAATTTCTTCTTGATGTATTTACGACTGTCATCCAAAAAATGATTCCCACAAGCTTGACCCAGTCTGTGCACGCAGTGAAGATATTGGCAATAAAATCTATCAGCCCCAGTCTGGATCAAGTTGTTGTATTCCTTACATGCTTTCTGTGCACGGAGAAGCTACTCATCGAGGTGAAACTTCTTTCCTATTAGTAAACGGTAATCAAACGTAGCTCAATTTTTAAACTAAATACGACGTAGTACAAAAGTGGGCTATATGGGCCCTCCACTATGTAGGCCAAAACACGTGCCAAATACACTTCTGATGCATTTGGCTTTGATGCCCTCCATTTCTAACGTGGTGCCCCAATCTGGATCACCTACTTTGCTCTGGTGCCAAATTGAGCTAATGAAAAAACACTTGTGTGGGAGAGGGAGAGGACTGAGGCAACAAAAAACACTTGTTTGAGAGAGGGAGATGACTGAGGAAATAAAAAACACTTGTTTGGGAGAGGGAGAGGCCGGTGTAGTTGGTTTGATTGATTTATTTGTACATGTGGGTCTGTGTGCACAACGGTGCCAACTCTCTCACATTGCTAGAGCGGTGCCAAAATCTTTTGATTTGACATCGATGTGTATTCTAATGTATGTGGCATACTTTTGAGAAATATGGCATCGGCCAGAAAGTGGAAGGCAACAAATGCCCAAGCTCTTCACGTGCTCCTAGGTAAATGAGAGGAAAGAGAAAGAGAGAGAGTGAAAAAATATCACTAGCCTTAGAGCCAACCCTATCATTGGAGCGAATGATATTGGTACGTCTTCATGACACGGCAATCTTATACAGCCAACTGCTCTAATATGTTCTCTTCTTTTGCAGATAAAAAAAGACCCGAAAGTGAAAAATGGGGTGCACTATAACAGTCTCATCGAATGCTTGGATATCCATCTTAGAGAAACTGATTTGATCGACTACCGAGGCAGCACATCTGTGATTAAATTGGCCAGGTTCTTTGTTCCGGAGGCAAGTGTGCTCAAGGTAATGAGGTTTGGCGTTCTCTCGCGCAACAAAGATTGGTGTGTTGATCACCGCAAGCGTCTAAGCCTAAATGACAAAGGCTCCGCAGAAGCTGAATTTGTTTTTGAAACATCAAGTAGCGAGAGACTCAAAAATTTATTTGCCCATTAGTTACATGTTAGAGCGGTGAATTTTAGTTTGTACGATAATGTTGCATCCACCTAAAGTAACAAAAGTTCTTACGTAAACTTCCTAATAATTCCCTCTTCGTAGGTGCATCATTACTCCTAGCATTTGTAATATCAGTTTGAAACTTGTAATATTATGACTATCTAGCAAGAGGTACTATGTCACGATAAATGTTGGCATGCGTAGGCGCGGCAACGATATTTATTATTACTCATGGCAACACACGGGAATTTATGTCGAGCACGACTAGTTGTAAGCAGGCTAGCTCTATAATCATGACGATAGTGACTGCACATGGTGAGGTTGAATTTGGTATGTCAAACACGGCGCCTACACTCAGGTGTCATCTCCAGCAAAGGGTCTTGTCACTTCATTGTGCGGAGCAGCACGTAATAATTTGACCAACGGGTAGTACAATACTACTACATCTGTAGTACTACTAGTACTAGCACCACTGTCTGGAGTAGTACTATCACATCCATCTGGATTTAGTACAACTTATTTGACTAGCAATATCTAGTAATGCATGTCACAAAAAATATACTACTCCCTGTAAATAAATACATTGAGTATTCTTTAATTCTGTTTTAAATGTAGTTCCCGGTGATATTATACACTCTCCCTTCTAGTAGATGGCTCAAATCTGAAATCTCATCAATCAGACTACTATTGTACTCCCTCCATGCTGGTGCATTAGTCATGTTACGAAAACCAAATAATCCCAAAACTTTTAGGCGCGGTGCATTAACTGCCCACCTAGTTCCCTGTTTTTTGCCCTGAAAAAAGAAATCAGCCAATAATAGACGTGGGGTGCGTATGCATTCAGTGACTTGAGAGTACTTAGCACAACATGCAATGCTCAATTATCTACATGCAATGACATTAATTACATTAACTACAAAATACAAACATCAAAGTTCACTCGTTTTTCCCTAACTTGGTCTCGGCGAGATGACTATACTGCACCGGTACGGAGGGAGGGCCAATGAGTAGATCGCCAACACACACGTGAATGCAACACAGTCTGCACTTCTCATATAAAGGCTCCCCGCCAGTCCAAACTACGAAATCCTACGCACCTACGCACCCTAGCCAAGGGCAAGCGTGATCACTCAAACCGCAAGATCAGTTGACGAGAAGCTAAACCCATGGAGGCGATGAGCGCGAGCATGAGCCGGCTGTGCCAGATGGTCCACGACGTCGGCCTACGGCCTGGCACCAAGGAACGGCTCCAGGTCATGCTTGGGGTTGCCAGGGACATAGGCCTCTTGGACGACAAGTTCGTCTCGATGAGGTCCTCGACAAGTTCACCGTCGTCAAGAAGCTCACGGACGACCTTGATGTACACCTCCAGCCAACTCGCCCAAGCTCTGCGATGACCGCCACCCTCAACAGCCTCTATGGTGACAACCTCTTCGATGCACCAGTGGCCCTGCGACTGCCCGTCGTCGCGTCGAGGAATGTCCACCTCGAGGTCACGCCCGCCGCGCAGCGCCTGGCGTAGCAAGACACCATTGACACAATCACCCATGTCTATGAGCAAATCATCCATAAGGACTACTATGTTCAAGAGGAGGACGATAGGACGATGGCCTTCCTAGAATGCGGGGCAACCTTGGACGACCTTGTTCAGAAGCACGTTGAGCTCGCCGCCAACGCCGCTGCTTATCACACGTCGGTTGGTGACCGGGTGGAAGTGCGTTATATAGACTAGAGGGGGGTGAATAGGTGATTTTTACAAATTCTTCACTGAGGAAATACTTCTTGAGGAAATAGTTAAGTGACGAACTACAAGCAGTGGAATAAGGACTCGGATGCAAACATAACAAGACAGTGACATAGTCATCATGATGAAATGAAACAAGCACAGAGCACAAGTAGCATGTAAACAGGATAAGCAGGCGGAAGACATAGTGACTCAAGAAATCGGATTTAGGAAATTGAGAAAGTCTTCAGTCAAAGTCTTCAAACAGTAACGATCAATTGCATCAACAAGTAAGCGATGAAATGAAAGAGTTGAGGAAATAGAACCAGTACCTCGGTGAAGACAATAATTTGGTAGACCAATTCCAACTTTGTGATAGTTGTATGTCTAGTTTGGGCGTCTTGGTATTTAAACCAAAGGACACACAGTCCGAAGACACACGGTCCTTACCGTATGCCCTTGAGCTAAGGTCACACAGACCTCACCCAAACACTTGTGCTAAGTCTTCACAGGTGATTTCCAAACCTTCACACACTTAGTCACCCAGCGATCCAAAATTCCTCTTCGATGCTCTAGACCATTGACACCTAACCGTCTGGAAGATGCACAATCTTCAAAGGTAACAAGCATCGGTTCCACACAGGAACAATCTCTTCAGTGATGCTCATTCACTTTGGGTTTTAGGTGCTTGGTTTTTGGTTTTTTTCCTCACTAATGATTTTCGCTCAAAGTCCTCGGAGGATGGAATACTCTAAATGACAAGTGTCAGTTTCTCTCGGAGCTGCCAACCAGCTAGTGGTTGTAGGGGGCGGCTCTTTATAGCCAGGGAGCAGCCTGGCATGATAAGACATAAATGCCCTTCAATGATATGACCGTTAGGTGGATAAGATATTTTGGGACAGCAGGCGCGTAGCACAGCAACGGTCTAAAATTTGATCTCTCAAATTCCTCAGGGCTATCATGTTCCTCACTAGTAGACAATCCGCACTTGCGAATTCCTAACTCCTAAGTCTGAAAAAATTCCTCAGAGAATAGAAGATATTCATCTCTGTCACTGAAGAAATTGACTGAACTGTATAACATTTCCCAGGGCTTCACTCGAAGGATTGGGTATGTGTAGTCTTTGAGATGAGCATCAGTTGGAATTTGTTTCCTTAGTTTTACCTTGACCCCCATTAACAGTACGGTGTTTCCTATGACTCAAGAAAGTGAAAAATGAAACTACAAAAACAAAAGTATTCACGCTTCATAATCATCGCATTGATATCAATGTCTTCAAGGTCACACCAATTTCTTCATTTTCAAAGTCTTCAAGAAAACCAAAGTCGTCAACTAAAGACATTCATTTTTAGGGGTCGACTTTCTTTGGAAATATCAAACTCCTCAGAGACTTATAGAACATGTGTACACTCACAAACACATTAGTCTCTTAACCTATAAGTCTTCAATACATTAAAATCACTAAGAGGCACTAGATGCACGTACAATCTCCTCCTTTTCCGCGATTGACGACAAATTGGTTCAGTTTTCAACGGGGATAAACATATGAAGTGTAACAACAGATATTGTGGAATTTGATTGCAAGATATAGAAGATCTCCCCCTGAAGATGTGCATATTTGAGGAATTTTCTTGAGTAGCAAATGCACATTGTAGAGTATAATCATGGAGATCTCCCCTATATCTTGTAATCCATACACGCACTTAACATATAGTATGAAGAATTTGAAATGCATGATGGAAAACGGTGTCTGAGGTAATTCAGCATGCATGCATTCAGGTACTTGAGGAAATAAGTATGCAGAAAGTAGTTCAAAAGTATCAGACCACCATCGGACTTATGTTTACAACTCGTCAGACAAACACTTCAGAAGAACGAGAGTTGTAACTTAACGAGAAATACATCCCATATATAAGACCCACTTGAAGACTAACTCAAATTTCTCCCCCCATTTTCATCGAATGACCAAAAGGGACGAAAAAATGAGGACTAACGCCCCTGAAGAATATCATCATGAGGTTGATGGAGGAGCGCCACTGTTGTTGGGGTCATTTGTCGATGGAGGTCCTACCGCAGTGTCGTCGAGATCTTCAGCTTCATCAGTTTCACGCGATGAAGAATATGAACCTATGATCAACTGAGGAACTTTGACCTTCTTAAATTTCTTCGACGGAGGTTGAGACCAGTCAAAGTCCTGCTGAAAGTCATCTTCTTGAGGTCTTCATCACTATATAGATGAGACAGTATGGCCCAAATGAGATTGAAGATTTGATGTAGATAATGATGGTTCTTCTTCACAGTGTTCTGAGTAACAGTCATGTTTTGAAGAATTGAGACAAATTGACGCTTGATCCACTTGTGATTACGATCGAATTTCTGGTGAAGACTTAGAAGAAGCTTACAATCAGTCATCACACGAGGGGCAATGGCTTGAGGATTTTGCTCAGTGGCTTTAGCAGCAGAGTCTTGAGTTGCAGGGTCATCGTTGGTGGAGTAAGATGCAGCTATGCGAAACTGACCATCCAATGGACGAGTGCCTTCATCAATAAAAGCATCTTTGCCTTTTTCATCAACTGAAGAAATAGTCCTTTTGAGGACTTCAATGGGAGGAAGATAGCTGAGGTGATTCTGAAAATCTTCCTTGTAGTGAACTGAAGACCGGTTTCTAATGAATTTCATTAACCAAGGTGCATTATTTGCCAAAGTCCTCATGAATAAATCATGATAGTTAATGGGAATACCATGCATGATGTTGAATAGAAGATTTTTCATGATGCCAACAACTTCTTCCTCTTCTGAGTTGTGGCCTTTGATTGGACTGAGGGTTTTGGTCAGTATGTGGTAGATTGTCCTTGGCACATACAACAAATCCTTCACTAGGAAGGTGATTCTTCGAGCTTGTCCAGGCTGCAAAGGCTTCCTCAACACTTGCATGCGATGACTTTGAAGTTCAGGTTCTTCGTATATGAGCCTTGCGCCTTTAGTAGGAGCACTGACCGGAATGGCACAAAGTAATTCAGAGGCTGGAGCTTTATAATGAGTGTTGTCAGTCATCCAGACAAGCACACATGAGCTCACATCAGCCACATCTCCAGTGAGGTGCAGAGTAGCATAGAATTGAAGAATTAGCTATTCATTCCAGTCACAGATATCAACACAGAAACTTAGGAGCCCAGCTTCATGAAGAACATTGAGTATAGGTTGAAAGCATGGGATGGACTCCATATCCAGGTGAGGAATTTGACCGTGCTGAAATACCTTGTCCTTGTCGAACAGAAGTGATGCATAGAAATTCATCTGGCTTGCAGTCCAGAATCTCTTGCGCCTGAGACTTTCTGACTCATATGGATTTTCATCTGCAAAGAAATGATGCTCAGTGAAGAAATCATCAGCCTTGAATTTTGGCCTTTTTGCTTGAGGATTCTATGGCTTGGGCTGAAGATTAGCAGTAGTGGGCACCACAACCTCTTGTGCAGCTGACTCGGGAATTGAAGCTTCGTTTTCTTCAGTAGCAGTCTGGGTTTCCATTTCTTCAGCTCTCGAGCTGGAATTTCTTCAGGTCTGGAATGGAGAGAAGTTTGACGTCCTTCAAACCATGTGAGTATTTTAGTTTCTTCAGGGGACTGAGAATTGGATGCAGAGGTGTGGCCCATGGTGAATTGGGATGAATATTTTCCAAATAGTCATCAATTTGCACAGCAGTTGTAGAGCCAATGTCCACATCTTCTTCAATTTCTTCAACGCCTGCCTCTTCATCAGTGAACTAAGGCATAGACGATGATACCAGTTGAGTGGAAACAACATCTTCCACGTGAATTTATTCATCCAACTGCTTTGAGGAAGCCGCAGAAGGCTTCTCTTTAGCAGAGTCATCTGGTATGACATATTCTTCACCAAGTGGGACAAGTTCCTTTGATGGCATGATTGATGTCACATCAACATCAATTGGTTCTGTGAAAGAGCTCGTCAAAGTCCTCACTTTCTTGGGAGCTGAGGACTCTGTAGAGTTTGATGCTTTCCTTTTCCTTGCGCATAGCCTTCGTTTTCTTCGCTT
This sequence comes from Secale cereale, assembly GCA_902687465.1. NCBI lineage: Eukaryota > Viridiplantae > Streptophyta > Magnoliopsida > Poales > Poaceae > Secale > Secale cereale. The sequence continues at coordinate 529,069,793 of LR738711.1, read as the reverse complement.
CTGATGTAGAAGGAAGAGTGTTTTTCTTCACCTTCGATGATTTTGTAGGAGGAGTAGATGAAAAGGTGCAGTTTCTTTAGGCACGACTAATGCAATCGCCCTGGCATTTTCAGTTTCTTCAGACACAGTAGATTCTTCAGTTGTCCTGAGTTGATCTGTAGGAGCAACATTGGTGGTGCCCTGGCATTTTCTTCAGGAGCAGGAATTTCTTCACCTGCCCTGGTAACTTCTTCAGCAGCCTAATTGTCATCAGCTACGCTTGAAGTTTCTTGAGCAGGCTGAGCAGATGATTCAGCCTGAGGAATTTGTTACGATGGTGCTGCAACATTTAGCTTGAGGTTCTTGGAGAGGTTGATGAATCTGACTTTGGCTCCCAGCCAATCAGCACGGTATTGGTCAAATTCATCACTAAGGCGTTTGATCATAGTTTACAGTTTCACAAGTTCCTCAGGTGACATATTCACAACATTTTTTCCAAGAAACGCTCTTTCTTGTATTGATCCTTCTTGATTTTCCTGGCTTGTTCAAATTTCCATTTGTGAAGGTGGCCAGCATGTGACTTTGACCAGGTATCAGATCCAAGTCAGGAAGTGGAGTGTTGGGATCCTTGTGCCATAGGTTAATAAAGTCTAGGATCTTCTTAGGATCCAGCATAAGAGGCACAGAGCTGCACTTGCCTCTAGCGGCTCTTTACTGTCCATCTTTGATGATTTCAGCAAGTTCTTCATCAACAGCATCATCGTCATCAGACGGAACGTGGAATGCCACTTTCTTTTTATGAGGACTTGGCCTCTTTTAACGTAAAGTAGTGGTCTTGACCTTCAGCAATGTTGGACCACTTGAAGATTGTGGTTGCAGTGAGGAAGTTGCGGAAGCCCCTGAAGCAATAGAAAATCCGGCCGTCCGTTAACACGTTGCAAGATGCATAGGTGTTGAGGACATTGTGGCAGCAACTGAGGACTTTGCAGCAACAGAAGGAGTTGGTGCTGCCCTTGAGGAAGTTGCTCGAGGAATTTGCCTAAAGGGCTTTGCAGTTGAAGAGTTGGGTTGTGAGGGCATTGAGCTTGAAGATTTCTTCACAGCGGACTTCTTCAGCATAGCCTTCTTTGCGCAATTGTGCTAGCAGAGGCCTCAACAGCAGCAGCTTGGGAATTCTCATTGAATTTCTTCACTGCTTCTTTAGCAGCTTTTGAGAGTTTGGCTTGGCGCTTAGCCCATTCCTTTCGAAATTCCTCACCGCGTCTGATGCTAGTGGGATCAGCTACTTGTCGAGCATCCGAAGGAGGTCTTGAACATGGAGGGTTTACAGCAAAGTTCTTCATGTACTTTGGTGTTACATATTGGTATTCCCTCAATTTCTTAGCCCATCTCCTCTCTATCCTCTAGATGCGCACTTTGCGCTGATTCTTGTTTTCTTATCCATGAGTTTCTTCATCAGGTGTGGAATAGTCATCATATATGTCCTATGGGATTTCAAAGGCAGTGTTTGTCTCGGCCTCTTGCTTCCATTCCGAGGTCTCTTCCCATCTACAATTTCCTTCACTTGAGAACTTTGAACTTTGGATGTTTTTGAGGAAGTATGCAAATTTTATTCAAGGAACGCTGCAAATGAGTTAAGTTGATGAGAACCTAGTGATTCATTAGCAGACATTTGTACATGTGAATAGAGTATAGGTGCGAATAATTTGGAGAGGTCATATGCATTCTCAAAAAGTTTTCAAAAAAGTATAAAGTTTGAGGAATATGACCATACGTGTCTTGAGGAATTTCACTAAGCGTTCTTGTCTTAGGTTCCAGAGTTGTATAGATTAGAAAATCCACACAATTGAGGAATCTTGAAGAAAGGCATAGCTTAGAGAAACAAATCACGGAACGGAATTATCTAGGTGTTGAAGGAGTGGGAAGTTAAAGAATAAACACCTTTTGAAGATTTTGTGAAAACATGAGAATCAAAGTAGGGTAGTAAAATAAGATTTTAATTACCCTTGACGAAGAACATGACAAACTGGGAGTGGAGATGGAGAAGCTCGTCAGTTCATATCTCCCATGCCCTAACTTGTCGGTGGGAGACAGCTACGGTAGCAGCGGCGTGAAGATTTCCGTAGTCGACGCGAGTACGACAACGACGAGGTCGGGGATCTGAAGCTCTTCCTCACCGGTGACGAAGCAGTGTAGCGTCGGCGCTAGGTCTAAGAGCCCGAGCGGGAGAGTGGCAGTCGAGTGGCGTAAATGAGGTCTGAGGAAGGGGAGGGGTATTTATAACCGCGGTGAAAAACTGCTCATCCGAAGATTTTGGACAAACATGCTACTGACCCTTGCTATCCTAACGACATGTGTCACCCACGTACTGAGAGTTTGCTTAGAAATGATCCTAGATGTGCTCAATATCTTAGAATGTTCTTTTAAAGACACATATCCTAACACTTATGCAAAATGAATGACTTAGATGTGCAACACACGACATAACGTTTTTCTTCAATCAATGAAGACTAACCCTCTAAGTATGAAGAAATTAATGAACAATTTGATTCTCAGAGCCCTACGACAATTGTACGCGGTGTGTGAAATCATCATTCTTATACGGTGGGTCATGCCACAAACCAAAGTTGAAATTTGAGTTTTTTTTCGTTTTGCAAATTCTTAAAATTTTCAAATTACTCAAAATTTGCAATTTCTTCAACTTTTAACTGGTGTTCTTCATTGGCTATATATATATATATATATATAGCCGGTATATTCTCATAACATTATGAGAATAATATTCTCATAACACTTCTGAACTGCATTGAAAAACTGCATTGGAAAGCTATGCGCACTGCTTCCTTCTTCTGTTGCGAACCACATAGAGGGGCATCAGGAAACCTTCATGGAGCAGCGTTTCTGGTTAGTTTGATCGATTTCTATTGGTTTATTTGTGTGTGCGCTGATTTAATATGTGGTTAAACACTGAATTCAGCGAGAAAATGACGGAAATCGTTTGATTTGGCGGATCTGCGTCCGTTCTTCCGCTCGTGCAGGAGTTTCGCATCCTGCTGCTGGCTGTTCGTATTCGATTTTTTAGCGTGGTCCTAGTGTGATACCAATTTCGCATTGATGTTTGTGTTATTCCGGACAGATTAATTTGCTAATAGGATTGAAATTTTCGTATAATTGGTCAAGTATCTCTCTGTTCTAGCGCAAAAACGTCAGTTCTCTGTCCTTCCCCGTCCGGAACGAAATTGTTCCGTTTTGTATGTAATTTTCTGTTGTTTTAGGAAATTATGTGCTGCCTTTGATCCTATCCGTATGAATTGGAGCGGATTAAGTTGTTAATTTTGAAGAATTTAACTTTTTGTCCATGTTTTTTGCGGGCGCCACTGGCTCTAGTCGTTACTCAAGATGTTTTTTGAGATTGTTTTGCATTATATAGTTGTTAGAACTGCATTGCAGGCTGTGTTTTTCGTCTGCGAATCGTGGTCAAGAGCGGTGGACTGCAGTAATATGCAATGCGCTTTTTGTAGCGCGGCGAACTGCATTAATATGCAATGCGAGCCTGTATGAACTGCATTACAGCCACGGGGGTGTGTGGGACTAGTTTGATAAGTTTTTTTTGCTTGGTCAAGCGCGGTGGACTGCATTAATATGCAATGCGAAATACACATTCTTATGTAACCGCACTGCTTTATTTGTCGTTTTTTTTTGGTGTTGTGTCTTTACATATATATATATATTGGTGGCTCAATTGGCTCCCCTCCCACCTTATCCCTGGCGGCTCCCATCTCACCTTATCCCTGGCGGCGCCACTCTTCCTCGATCTGTTTTTCTCCCAACCAGATCTGTTTTTCGCCTGGCAATGGATTGCGCGTGCGGCTGCCTGGCAAGGTTGGAGCCCATGCTGGAGACATGCGTTTTTTCTGAAGGTTTGGTTCTGAACCAGAGGCAGCGGCACAGCGCGCTCTGTTCCCTTCTCTATTCGTCAGGTATTGGATTTCGGGCTCCATTCGTCCATCATATGACTGACGATGATGTCAGTGATTCATGGGTATGTATTTCTCGCATATTCTTTTTCATGTGTTGTTTGTAGTTAACACTATCTGAATTTTTGTAGCAGTATTAGTTTCTAAAGAAACATTTTTCACTAAGTATAAGTGAACTGCTTATCACATAGTAGTTTTATTATGAACATTGTAGGAGCAGCAGCAATTTTGTCTAGTCAATATTATTATGTGTTGACATCAATATTTTTTTATGAAGATTGTAGCAGCAATTTAGTTTCTGAAGGTTGTAATCTTTTTCTTATTTGTTCTTATTTTTTCTGTTCTTGTTTGTTTTGCTTGCAGAAATTCCCTTCTGGTCTAGTCAGGGTAACAGAAAGCTGTGTTAATTTGGTCTTGGTTAGCAAGAATGGATATCATGATGTTGATGTTATGTATTCTATTGGCTCTGATGATTGTTTGGTTCTCAAAGATGGCTGGAAGGAATTTGTGGAGGAAGCTGGTCTTCAGGCTGGGGATGTTGTCATGGCTATGTTTTATAGGCATGCAAAGTGTTTGGAAATCAAGTTAAATTTGCTTTAGATCAGTCTTGCTTGAGCAGCAGCAGCATGAGACATTTTTGTTGTAATAATTTGACATTTTTGTGTGGCTTCTAGTGTATTTTCTTATAAGAATTCTGAGTATAAGTGAACTGCTTTTGACATATAGTTTTTTCATGTGCATACTATCAGCAGCAGCAGTTGAAGAACATACATACTGGAAACCCCCACCGAGTTTTTTTTAATCCACATACGGAACTAGAGTTTTTTTAATAAAATAGGACTGCATCAACCATTATAATAGCAGCAGTTTTGTGAAAAAATACTCTATGAGAACTGCTTTGATAGATTGTTTTTTATGTGTATCCTAGCTACAGCAGCAGTTTGAAGCAATATACATACTGAAAACAGACTACTGAGAACTGCATATTGTTGATAGATAGAAACCAAGGTTCTGCGTTCATAATTAACAAAGTACATCACGAAGCAAACTAACGCAACATAAGCAAATATTGTCCCAAAGCAAACTACAACGAAAGCAAACTAATCTACATACGCAGAAGGAAACTAATCGAGCACTTGCGACAGGAATCCTTGGCTTTCAGCATCTGGCCTGCTTCACCAGTTCCACCAATTGGAGTTGGAGGTGGAAGTTGATCCCCCCTTGCCCCACCCCCTCCAGGATGACCTCGGGCGCTTCCTGGTCTTTTCTGTTTCAGCGCGCGCGAGGCCTTTCTTCATTGTAGTGATTCGGTTCCATACCTCGAACGCAGTGTAGGCGTCCTTGGCAGCATACTCGATGTGCCTTGTGCTGAGAATCGAAGTCCACAGGCTGTGGTCGTGCTCTGACATCTTCATCTTCATGTCTGCGTACTCGTCGTCGATGATGGCAGCAGCTACATCGCCAAGAGAGTCTAGTGGCTTCGTTCTATCAGGCACCCTCCAGTTCGTCTGGATGTCGACGAAGTTGGGGATGTGGAGGTTGCAGCGTGAGAGCTTCTCCTTGTCCTGCTCGATGGCGAAGCCAGCGAACTCGAACCTAAGGAAAGTGAACCGCAAGTTATACCTTTCGGAACTGCATACATAGGCATATAGAACTGCAACACGTACTCGGTAGAGATAATTGCTTACCTTGGGTCGCCGAGGAACCTGTCGAAGGGGATGCATCTCTCGCCCAATGTACCACATACCTGGAAAAGAAGCACTGGGTGGTACTTGCCGATGGATAGTTGAACCACGGCCACTCTGCTCTTGTTGGGTGTGTACTCCACGTCGATGCCGACGATCTTCTGGCGGCGCCGCTGGAGAACTGTCTTGAACTCTTCGACGTACGTCGCCATGGCGTCGACGTCGGTGGTGTAGATCACCTTCAGCTTCGTCTTCCCGTGCGCAAGCACGTCGTCGTAGGTCCTGGTGAACCCCATTGCTGCAAAGAGGAGGAGGAAGGGGCAGCGTCGTGTGTTTGTGCGGACGGTCTGGTTGATGGAGCGCGGGATTTAAAGCGGAGCGGCAGCAACTTCTGTCGAGGCCACGATCTCGTCCCCCAACCGTGTTGGCGATCGTGGGTTCGTGATGATCGTGGCGTTCGTGCGGCTTGCAACCGGTCGGATAGGGGAGCGGGGGCGCGGCGCTTCGGGCGATAGTGGGCGCTTTATTTTAGGGCAGGCGAACCGAATCGTTCCCCGTAAGCGAACTGCATCGCTTCAGAAGCGGAATCGTTTTCCGTAAGCGAACTGCAACGCTTCAGAAGCCGAGTCGTTTTTCCGTAAGCGAACTGCATCGTGTTACAACACCGAGACGTTTTTTTATTTTTTTGTCTATGACCTGTGGGCCTGTCGGTCGGCCTTTTATTCATTAAGTCTCTCTTGCAGCCCCCCTTGCCCCTTCCGCTTCCCTC
>LR738711.1:528948925-529063313 GCA_902687465.1 Secale cereale | reverse complement strand
CCCCCCCGCCCTCGTGCTCTCGTGGTGGAGAGTGACGACGCCCGCAGCCGCCGCCGTTCGTAGGCGCTCTCTCGTGGTGGACAGCGTCGACGCCCGCAGCCGCCGCCGCCCGTAGGGCGCTTCCTTCGCCGTGGCCGTCCGCACCCGCCTCGTCCGGCCGTCACTTCGTCCCACGGTGAGCCCCAAATCGCCGCCAATCCATTCCAGATCTTGTGCTAGGGTTATTTTTCGAGCCAGCATTTTCTTCTTAAGGTTGTTTTGTATGCTTGAAATTGCAACGCCCTATGGATTGAAAGTTTTTCTCTGCCTGCTTTTGGGGTTTGCTGTCTAGGGTTTAATTATTATCCCTTGCTGATTGGAGGCACAACATGGCTTCTTCCTCCCCAATTGATGCGTCACCAGTTAGAACGGCTTCTCCATCTGGTAACTACATCAAAGTGAACTGCATTTTTCATTCAGGGTCAATTTACTTCTTTTTGTTGAATGAAATAGTGCACTGCATCTTAGATTCCTTTTTAGCAAGGCCCATTTTTTCAGACATGTGGCAAACTGATATGAACTGCCTCAAGTTAATTGTTTTTACTTTTTTGGAAGGACATTAAGTTAGTTGTTATGTTTTATTTGTTAAACATAAACTGCTAAAAGAGCACTGCATTTTGGACATTGCTTTGTATTTTTTTGTCTATCCACTATGCGGTTGCGAAATTGATATGAGCTGCATTAAGTTTTAGTTTTTGCCTCTCACAGAACTGCATGAATTTGTTTTGTTTTGTATATCTAAGCGCACTTCTTTTTTATATGCGGTCAATTGGTCACTGAACGAATTAGTGCACTGCATCATATATCCCTTTACCAATGTCCACTTTCAGACACGCGTCAATATGATATTCAAGCGACATGAACTGCATTTTTAGGTTTACTGTTATGTTTTTAATTGTTAAACATAAACTGCTAGAAAAGAGCACTACATTTCTACATTTTTGTGTTTCCAAGTTGATATGAGCTGCATTAAGTTTAGGTCTTCCTCTCACACACATATCTTTTCTTATGTTTTTTCACCCACCGTTTTATCTCCTGGTGGGTCTGGGGGTGGTGGTGTTAACTATTTGATTACACGTTATTTCACAGCCGATGTTGTCGGTCGCGGCACATATGATCAGGGCAGCATTCCACCTGAATTGAGTGAAACCCAGTCGCAATTTGTTGATGGCACAGAGCCAGTTACACAGGATTGGATGTCCCTGATCAGATTGCAGCCGATGTTGAGAGGAGAAGGCAGAAAGCGATTGCGATTGGTAATACTTTCGTGAAGGCTCATAGGGCGAAGCAAGTAATGTTTGAGGAGGGTAAGGAGATAGGAAGGAGGATTGCAGATTCAAAGAAGTCTGCTAAGTTTGCCTCCACAAAGAATCCTGTAGCAAGGAAACTCAACACTGTTGCAGAGCAAGGTTTAAGTTCTCCACGCCGGAGCCCGCGTGTTGACTACTCAAAGAGACCTAATTACGCCGAGGTTGATGTGGGTGGGATTCAAGGAAAGCGGAGACGCGCGGACGATCACTCTGGTGTTAATTCTGACCGTCGATCTAAGCTTGCGCGGGAAAATGCAGCTGAAGAAGCTCTGGACAGTGATTCAGATGAGGAGGATGTTGATGTTAGTAAGGTATACGTTGTTTATTTACTTTTTCTTCTGTTTTTTTAAGTTGTTTTGGCATGAGTTTGCTGATGTGAACTGCATTTTTTATTCTTTTTTTTTGTAGACTGCTAAGAGTACGAAGAGGAAGAGGTCTGAAGATGATGTTGCGCATGAATGGTGTTTCAACAAGACTGTTCGGCTGTCCATTCCAAACGTAATCAAAGCTGTTGCTTTGCTGGGTGAGGCGCACAGAACTTTGGTGCGGCAAGCAGGTTTTGGCATTGTCTTTGACCTGAAATTAGAGAAGAATGTTTCTCGTGTTTTGATGCGCAAGCTGATGGGAAAGATTGACCCTGACACGATGAGATTGGACTGCGGGCCAAACAAGGTTCTGGAAATCAATCGCGAGGCTGTCCATCACATTTTTGACTTCCCTATGGGTTCTCACACTGCTCCCAGGCCTGCTGCCAGTGGCCATGATGATTCGCTGACTAATCTGAAGGATGAACTCGGTTTCAACCGTTCTCGTAGCATAGATGCGAAGGACCTGCTTATCTTACTTCGCACGCTGGCTGCGGACCCTGCAAAGGTTAATAAGACGGTGAAGGTTTTTTTTCTCATTGTTTTCCAGTGCTTGCTGTGTCCCAGCCCCGCAACTCGGTTGTCCAGGGTAGCTGCTATGGTTGAAAACTTGGATATTGCATCTATGGCTAGCATGGACTTTTGTGAGCTTGTTGTCGACGAGCTGCAGGCCGCTGTGTATAAGTGGAATTCTAAAGGGAGCAAGCAGAACTACGCTAAGGGTTGCACCATCGTGCCCCTGTTCATGTACCTGGATTCGTTGAATCTTCGAAAAGTATCGGTGATGGATAAACTAGTGATTTCCCAACATCCGGTGTACAAGCGGACTGTAGTTGCCGAAGCGCCTGAAATGTTTTGTGAGCCTCTTGCTAGGGCGGCTCCAATTCGACGGGGTCGTGGTTTTGCTAGGGCGGCTGCTGGAGGTTTTTCTGGCCATGCTTCTGCTGATCGTAATAAATTTGTTCAGGTCGATGAGCTTCTCGATAGGGTCATCAATATAACTAGTGATTTCCCAACATCCGGTTCCAGGATGAGGAATATTGCCGGGTTGTTTCCTGAAGGCAAAGGCCCTTCTGAAGCAGAAATCGAGGTCGCTCATAACTTTGACCGTGGGCAGCTTGAATTCCTTAAGCAGACTGTAACGAATATTAGATCTTCATTCGTTCAGTTTAAGCAGTCTCAGGATGACAGGTGTGCTACGTATGAGCAGGAAGCGGATGCAATTGTGAAGGAAATGAACAGGCATGAAGATGTTGTCCGGCCTTCTTTGCCCGACCCCGCAGATGTGGATGTATGTCTTTTTTCATATGTGAACAGGTTTTTTTACCCATATTTGTTATCTATTTTTTCTGTGTGTTTGTGGCATTGACTATTTGTTTTTTGCATCCTTTGTTATTTTCGCAATGTGTTGGAGAATCTTCTAAGGCTAACGCTTGTCGTGATGATGACCACCAGGACCACGACGGTGTTGATTCTGATTATTTGTTTGACAGGCCATTATCCCCTGTTGACGAAGCTGCCAAAGACAATCCTATTGACGAAGTCGTCATCGACAAGGTTTGATTTCTTCCTATTTTTTTTATTACAGTGAACTTCATTGTTTGATTTTTTGTAGTGTCCAAAACAAACAATCATTTTTTTGCACCAGCAGTGGCAGCGAACTGCAGTTTTTAACTTTTTTTGTATTTCATGCACCAGTAGCGGTAGTGCACTGCAGTTGTTGTTTAGAGAAGAAGCATCATCTTTTTTTAGCAGTGGACTGCATGATCCGGTGTTGGTTTTTCAGTTGTAGAACTGCAGATTTGGATAATAGTTTTATTTATGTTTTAATGTTTTTTAGGATGCCGAATCAAACGTGGAGATACATGGGAAGGAGGCAGAGGGTGACGCTGGCAAGGACGAGGAGGCTGACAAGTGTAAAGAGATGGAAGGCGACGACGCTTCCCTGGTGAGTATAGAGAATTTTTTGCATTTTTGTGTTTTATTTTTTATTTTTCATGGGAGCTTCATGGTCCGTTTTATTAGTGAACTGCATTCTAGCTTTTTTGTGTAATGTGTTTTATTTTTAACTCATCAGAACTGCGGATTAAATGTTGAAATCCAAGCGGAGCGCAACATTGGGGATGATAATGTGGAAGGGAGAGGAGGGGAGGAGCCTGATGCGGAGGTTGATAAGGCAGAAGGTAGAGAAGGAGGGGGTGTCCTGTTAAGGCTGATAAGGCACAAGAGAGAGAAGGAAGGGAGGATATCCTGGATTGTGATAAGCATGAAGAGAAAGAAGGAGCTCCTGGTATTGCAGTTGAAGTTGCAGAAGAGACAGAAGGAACTCCTAGAGTCGGATTTGACGATGCCGGGACATCCGCTGGCATTGATGGTGTTGTTGGGCCTACTGTTTTGTTGGTTGGCGATGAGGTGCGTGAGAAATTTTTTGTCGTCCCTCGCGCCCCCGAGCAATCTGTCGGCAATCTGGCTTTCCCAGCCGATACAACCAAAGTCCCAGCTGAGACAGTTTCGATTGATTCTGAAGAGGAACAGCCAAGACTCTCTCAGGACATGAGCAATCAAGCGCCGCTTGACGATGATATTACCGGGCTGGAGCACTTGACCCTCAGCAAAGATGTATATGAGCAGCCGCAGGAAGTTTATTCTGAAACCGAAGGTAAGCGAACTGCATTATTTTGTTCTTTTCCCGGGGGCGAAATGGACGGTGTGTGTTTTATTATCTGATATCGTCCCCACTCTGTATGCAGATGAGGAATTACCTGTTGTTACTCCTTCAAGGGTTGATCCAGCTCTTATGACAAGATACAATGAGTTACATGACGCTGTTACGAGGGCTAGGAGGGACAAGAAGAAGAAGTATGACATTTTTTGTCTTACGCCCCGGTTATTTAATATGTTATTTTTTTTTTGGACACCCATCTTATCACTTTTTGCTGGGCTTTTTTCATCTTGTCTGAAGCCATCTAGTTGCGTTCAAGGACGAGTTTGGTGATATTACTATCGGTCAGGTTGGCGAGTCTTTTTGGTCGTATGGAACGCTGAGCACGCGCCTCGCAAACATTGGCGTCTCTATGCTAGCTGAGAGGTTCAAAGGATCTCAAACGATGATTGTCCCGTACAACCAATGTGTAAGCATTTTTCATTAATTTATATTTTATCCCCTCGTCCAATTTTTATTTGTGCTATAAGCATTTTCATTAACTCTCTGGTTTTGTCTTTTTTGCAGAATTCCATTTGGAACGATGGTGCCACAAATAGGGATTTGAAAAAGATGTTTTCTTCAAGCGCAGAGGAACGTGTGGACAAGAAAAACTTGGTAACGCATCTTGACCATTTTTCCTCATCTTGAAAATAAGTTTTCTGTTTTTTTCTATTTTTTCTCATCTGGTTTGTTTGTTTTTTCAGATTATGTTTGCAACATTTGACCCTCCTCCCGCAAAAATGAAGGACGCGATAGGCCACTACTTCTTGGTCACTTTGAACCTGCGAGAGAAGCGTTTTGAGCTTCTCGACTCATTGAACGAAGGAGACAGCACTGCTGCAAATCTTGTCTTCAGGAAAATGGCCAGGAACATCAAAAAAGTCTGGAAAGATGGCAGCGCAAGCTGCGATGAGCCGTTGAACCCTCCCAGCCTGGACGGCTTTGCGCTGACTCATATTAATGTCCCGCAACAGGGAAACGGGTTTGTACCTGTTCTCCTTTTTTCTTTTTCCTCCTTCAGTTTTTTTTTGTGTAAGTGAGCTGCATTGTTTTTACTAAATTAGAAACACCTTTTCCCTTGAGCGAACTGCATTACTAATGTGTTATTGGTTGTTCTCCCTCGGTCTCTTGTGTGTATGGAGCTGCATTGTTTTACTAACATCAGTAGCACTTTCATTACTGAGTGAACTGCATTATTAATGTGTTTTGTGTTGGTTTTCTTTGCAGGCATGATTGTGGATTTTACATGTTCCAATTCATGCAGACCTGGGATGGTGAAACGATTGCCAAGTTTGGGAAGGAGCACACTGGCTACATCAGGAAGGCTATGCTCTATAGTTGGCTGACCTCGTCGCATTGCTGTCTGGACCTGACATCACTTTTAATTTTTAAAGAAGGTTATTACATTTTTTTCAGTCACACACCTTTTTTATTAAGTGAACTTCATTGGTACAGAGAGGGGAGGTCCACTACTTTTGTTAAGCTTTTTAGTAGAACCCCATTCGCGTGTTTAAAATGACTTTTCCTTAGGGAACTTGATGATTCTTTTTCATTTTGCTCATTATCCATTTTTTTGTGCAGGCTTTGATGAAGGCGCACGCCAAGGTGGTATTTCCTTGTTTGAAACTCAGGTTCATACTCCAACTATTCAAAAAGTTGTCCTTGATGAACCCCCCGTTAAGGTTGTGAAAGAACCTGTGTGTAAGATGTTGAGGAGTGGCGCCGACACTTCGAAATGAAAAAACTCTTGAGAAATCTCCTGTCAATGTCAAGCATGGGAAGAAAGCTGCGAGCCCTCCTAATGCTGAAGATAGTGATGATGATTTTGAGAGGCCACCACCAGTGCCTAGGAGGACCAGGAGCGCAGTTGTGGAACGCCCGACGGACAGCGAGGCACTAATTCTATCAAATAGGAGGCCTGTGCAGAAGCCATCAAAGTTTCGATCTCCTGTACAGAAGTTGAATCCTGCGAGATTCAGCTATCTTGTGGAGATGAGGAAAGTCTTGCAACTCATCACGAGCACACAATTCAAGCAGAAATACAGCGAGTCAGTTCTTTTTTCGTTAGTTTTTTATATTTTTTGATTTTTAATGTGTGTAATGTTCTTTTTGTGTTTTTGCTTTTGTGCTACTAACCCCCCCCCCCACCTTCGCCGTTTCTTTTGTGCAGGTGCGCGCTTTTCATGCACAGGAATCCTATCGAAGTCTACACCGTGACTGTGGACTACATGTTCTTAACTTTCACCAAAGGTGGTTTTATGGACTCGGAATTGATGGATCATATCATCAGGTACTGGAAGAATGACGAGCGTATGAACGTGGTTTATCGATCTGGCGAACGCGTTCTGCCGTCCCCTTTGTTATCACGGTATTTCTCTTTTTTCTTATTTTTTTTTCTTTTTTTTCTGCTCGAGTGAACTGCAGTAAATAGTGTATAATAATTTGTTTTTAGAATGTACTGAACTGCATACATTTTTTTTGTGTTTTAACCCATGCATCTCAAACGAAACAAATTTATGGTGAGAATTTGTGAACTGCATACTGTTTTTAGAGAAGCGTGATCCGTTTTTTTATTAAGCATCGGAGCGAACATCTTAAGGTGAACTGCATTAACGTTCTTTTGTGAATTACCCACACGCAGTATGTGATTCAAATGAATGATCATGCGGATAGAGATGAAGATGGAAATGTTGTGTTGCCTTTTGTCCACGGCAAGTTTAACGTCAAAGATGCAGCAAAGCAGTTCGAACTTTATGTTCGTGATGACGAGAACCTTCTTGATTGCAAATTAGTAAGTTATCAGATTTGCTTTTGTTCAGACTTTTTGTATTTATTTTCTCTCCCAATTTTTTCCAGTAATCCTTTTTCACTCATCAAACCCATAACAATTTGATGAAACAAAATCAGATTCTGTTACCACGGATGAAAGACCAGCATTATTCGCTATACACGATGAATAGGCACCGCGAGACCCTTGACATTCATGACATTAGGAGGTACAGCGGACCGGTTGATCAAACGACGAGGTGGCATAAGTCTGAATACCACAGCGACCGCACTGAAATGGTAAAAAATTTCCTTTTTCACCTTTCTTTTTTTTCATGCGTGCGCGTGTTGAACAATATTTGTTGTGATGTGTATTTTTATTTTATTTTTATTTTCCACCAGATGATCAGGATGACTGCATTGTTGAAGAAGGTTTATGGAGAAAAGGAGTACAAGAGAAAGGAGTCGGTAGACTGGGTTGATGTTTCAAAGAAAGCTAGCTATTTGGGCACCCCTGAGCAGGGCCCCAACGAGTGCGGCTTTTATGTTCTGAAGATGGCTCAGTATTACGATGGCAAAACCTTTGTTGTGAAATTCGCAAAGCATAGTGTAAGTATCTTCTTTTTAAACCAATAATAACTCCTCATTCCTTGATTTTTTTTGTCAGTTTCTTTTTTTGTAGATGATGTTGTATATTTGTTTATTTAATTTCTTCCTTCATCGCAGGAAGCTGTTATTCAGGATTGGAAGGCTGAGTTTTTGTTCCAGATTCTGTTCCACCCAGAAAACATGGTCGTAGTCACCGAGTTCCCGGAGGATCTAAGAAATCTCTGCATTTCTCTTGGCTTTTCTCCAAGACTGGATTCGCAGGAGCAGGATGAGGCATAAATGATAGCAGATCTTTTTCTATGTGTGTTGATGTCTTTTTCGTGTGTGCTCCAGAACTTTCTGTAAACAGTAATGTATGGTCGCTGTGTGTAGTTCTCGATGTGCAAAACTGTTAACACCATGCTGTGTGCTTTTGTATATACCGGTCTAGTTAGTTTTTGTGTTTTTTTTTGGTGGCAGACAGTGATAATGTCAAATATGTACATAATGTAGCTTTCAGCCAACTCCTCCTTGTGAGTTGTAACATGTTCGCAGCGCACTGCATTCTCTCATATGAGTAGCAGCCAAGTTTTTTTTAAATATACGCATCCACACTGCATCTCACCTTATCACATGGGACTGCAAAGACGAATTCAACGTGTTTTGTCGTTGAGTCTCAAAATTCTGGAAAGATTGTATTAGAAGACAGAAAATCAACCGTATCTCCTAAGGGAGAGCTCAATTTTTTACATTTTTTGGCACTAAGCGCACTGCACTGTGTACTCGAAGCGTACTGCACTGCAAGCTTTAAACGCACCACGCACGCACTGCAGTTTATGTGAATCCTAGTCTGGCTCTACATTTTTTTTTCTAACTGCATTCTGTATTGATTCACGGTCATGTCAGATTCTATACGACGAAGAGAACTGCATTCTCAAAATGACATTCCGATCTCAGGGTATTCATACAGAAGAGAACCGCATTCTGAGAATGACATTCTCATCTTATTTTCTTTTCATATACAAGAGAACTGCATTTTATCAAGCATACCCCCCCGCAGCACATTGGTCACAAAGTATGTATGGCATATGTTGTATCTATTCATTTTTGAACTTCAGTATTACATGTTGAATTCTTTTTTTTTGCAGTCCACTGAACACAAGCTATATATATTATATACGATACGATATATATAAAGGATGAAGTTAATATATTTTATAAAATGTAAAACTGCATATGTGTTGATCTACGTCCTTTTCCTGCTGCTTCTTCTCAGATTGTGCACTGCATTTGTTTCAATGGTTGTTGTTTGTTCTGTCTTGCTCTTGTTGTTCGCATTACCCCTCGTAACGCGACCATGCGACTTCGATGCTTGTCTACGCACTGGATTCTGCGTTCTGTCTCTCCCCCTCATTTTTGATGATGGTTCTTCGATTTCTTCATCTGCTTCTTCTTCTTCCTCGTCTTCTTCTTCTTCTTCCTCATCTTCCTCCTCGGTTTCCTGAGCTTCGCTCGCTTCCTCGCTCTCTTCTCTGTCAGCTTCTTCTTCGTCATCTTCTTCATCTTTTTCCTCTGTTCTATTTGGACAAGTTCTCGCGTTATGCTTCTCTCTCTTGTTGCAAATGCTACATAGTCTTCTCTTTGTCGTATCATCTTGTTGGTGAGCTCGGTGATTTGTGGTCGCATTTTCAGCCTGGTTTTGTTTCAGCCTCTCCTTACATGTTCTTCAGTTGTGTCCCGCAATCTTATTGCATGATTTACACATCCTTACCCCCAGGGGTCTTCCTCCGCTGTCCAGTTCTGGCTCAGGCCTGCTATTTTTTTCAGGGCTTTTTTCATTTGCTGCAGCTTTTTTATTGGCTGATTTGCTCTCTTTCTTTCTCCCTTTTGTGTTTGAAACAGGCGGGGGAAGAATTGTGTCATCCATATTATGAACTGCACCATCAGCAGCATGTTCGCGCTCCTTTCCTTGTTCTTCACCCCGCGCATCCATGATCTTCTCTGCCTCTTCTTCTTCGTTTGTTACGTTCACTTCTTGTATGAGTTCTCTCATCCCAGCTAAAGCTCTGTTGTACCCTCTATCCGATTTGACACCCCTGCTCGCCAGGTCCATGGCAGTTTCTGCAAGTAATCTCCTACGGCAGAACATCGAACTCCCATCTGGAGCAATTTTCTCATAGTCTCTGCGGTCAAAAGTTGGATTTTGGCGTGCGTTCCGTGTGTATCTCTTCAATATGTACTCTTCAGGTATCTTGTCCACCCGCAGCTGATCCAACATGCAAATGATGTGCACGCAGAACAGGCCTGCAGCAAAAGAAAATTTTTTGGTTATTCGTGCCAGCAAACTTCACATAAATAGGCAACATTTTTTCATTTTTTTTTGTTTTGTGAACTGCATTATAAATAGGTCCTGGGTCTGCTGCTATAGTGAACTTCACTAAGTATTTTTTTGTTTTCATCTCTTTTTTGCTACCAACAATAAGTGAACTTCATTATGTTTTATGTGTGCTTATTTTTTTGTTTTCCTGTCTCACTTACCTGTGTGTGTCCACATCTTGCATTCGCATTCGTAGATACCATTCGTCACATCAGCAACCACCTGGAACTCGTGTCTTGCCCAATCAAAATCATCAGACCGGTTGTAGTGGCGCACCAAATATTTCGTCGTGTTGTCAGGGGACTGCTCTGATCTGAATGCAGTGTTGCGGTAGTGCGTTTGCTTGAAGTCAGCAAAGATCGCCCTGGTGTAAATCTTGGAGAGCTGAACCTCGAAACCAAACTGAGTAGTAGTCTTTATTTCCGTCTGTGAAACAAAGAAAACCAGTTAAGTAGTTGTCTTTTCGCAGCAAAAATCAAGAAAGCGAGTAGTGTTTTTATTAATTGCTCATCCAGCTTAAAAACTTTGCTCTGTTTATATACCTCGTTAGCTATGGTCTCTGCGTGCTCGACGCCCTTCCTTGTCTGGATGCACCTGTCCACCTGCGACGCAAAGATGTGTAGGTCGTGTCTTTCCTAGACAAAGTTCCTCTTCAAGATCCGGTTCATGCTTTCACTTCTCTGTGTCGACGTCATCCGTGCACATAACACCTCCTTGTAGTAAGCCGATATCCATTCTTTTCGATCTGTCCAGAGCGCCTTCATAATCTCATCATTTTGCAGGTTATACTTTTCCATGAGCTCATGCCAAGCGCGTTCAAACTCCGATGGCATCAGCGGGTGGTTGAGAACGGAGGTCAGCTCATCCTTGAATTTCTCATACGCTTTGTACAGCAAGGACAGGTGATCCTTGTATTTTTTCAGTATATGCCAACGACATAACTTGTGCAGCATGCCTATTAGCGTACTTTTTATTGCGGCATCCATGGAGGGGCATTGATCTGCATGTTTTTGAAAAAAAAAACCAAGCAGTGAGTTATTGAGAGAACTGCATATCCTTTTTCTGCTTTTTTTCTTTTTTTTCATTGGATGTAAGAAATGGACTACAAAACTTGGCAGTGAACTGCACTGTTATTTAAATTCATTCTTTTTTTAGCATACCTGTGAGTATGCAGATTGGCCGCTTGTTGTTCATGCAACGCAAGAACGTCCGGAACACCCACTCGAAAGTCGGTATTGTTTCGTCTCTGATGAGAGCCATAACGAATATTGTACTTTGGAGGTGGTGGTTGACTCCAACGAAGACGGCCAGAGGCATGTGGAACTTGTTGGTCTTGTAGGTCGTGTCAAATGTGACACAATCTCCAAAATCTTCGTACGATCCCCTGCAGCTCGCGTTCGCCCAGAATATGTTCCGCACACGGTTATCGACATCTTTGTCGTAATCATAGAAGAACTCTGGGTTTATTTGCTGCATGTTCTCAAAGAAAGCCAGGAGTTTCTTCACATCGTCCTCTGTTTCCTCCCTCGCGAATTGGTGCTTCCTGCAGTTCGAAATAATAATATACTTGCAGCATTAGGGACATACAGAAAATGCACAAAGCGAACTGCACCCAATCACGGCTGGTGCGCCCCATAAAGTGCAGTCCTCCTGACATCCTTGACAGGGTTGACATCATCTGCGTGTGCGTGAGGTTGTCGCTCTGCATGTCCTTCACTAGTTTATCGAGAAACGAATCATCCGTCTTATGCGAGTGCATGTGCAGAAGCATAGCTCGGCTGTCAATCATCCTGTGGTTGTGATTGAGCTCAATCTCTGCTATCACAAACACATCCTTGATTTTTTTCAATCTCATGACCGCCTTGCAGCCAGTCCTCTTTGATGTTTTTTCTCGCTTTCTGTCATAATCTGTGACAGTTTCTTTGCTTCTGCCTTCCTTTGAGCACAAGATGTATCTGTTTGTTCTGTATCCGCCATTTTTGCGTGTGCCGAAGCCTGCATGCCTCGCATACGTGTTGTAGAATTCTCGCGCCGCATCTTGTGATGTGAACTGCATACCTTTCACAGGCACAAGGTCTGGGAGCATGTTCTCATCCTGCACACACACACACAATATGGAATGTTTTTTTTGTTAATGAGAATGCACAAGCTGAAAGAATGCGTAAGTGAACTGCAGTAGTTAGGCAAGGATGCTTACATGCGTGTACTGTTTTTTCTTCTAACGGTGTTTGCAGCTCACCGATGTTTATTGGGCATGGAGGGGTGACAACAGATCTGTGTAATTCAGGATCGCGAGGAGGCAGGAGTGTTGAGAACTTTACTTTTTTGGTTGCTCGCGGCTCTCCTTGCTTCTGGTTCCGATTCTTTTGCTGGGCAGTGGGCGGCCTTGGTGGAATTCCACTGTCTCTTTGTCGACGAATCGTTTGCTCATGAACTTGACGTACTTGCTGGGTTTCAACATCAGCTTGTGGAGGTGCTATATCATCCGTTCTGATCTGCTGGCCAAATGTTTCAAAGACACGCGTGTACCTTGGCTGCATAATTGTTATGATTTGCTTTTCGTCATCATCCTCCTCCTCATCATCTTTCTGCGCGTGCTCCCCCATGAAGACCAGATCGTCGTCCTCCTCCTCCTCATCCTGCGGGTTTTTTGGTTCACTGCCTTCTCCATCTCGAATGATGTTTGGTTCACTCTTTTCATCTTTATCCTCTACATCTTCCTCCACGGAGTACACAGTTCTGTTTGTTGTGTTAAAGAAACCCCTAGGTATTTCAGGTGTTATCCATCCAGGCATCTCCCACTCTTCTCTTCCAATGCAGTTCAGGGGCTTTGGATCGTAAATGATTCGAGGCATCTTCTGTTTTTGAGGCATAGTAATTTCCTGCAGAGTATTAAGCCAAAGCTTGTTTATGCACGTCAACAGTGAAATGAACTGCATCTTTCGTACTATATATCATTATATTTTTTGCAACTGTAAGAAATTGCACTTCAATTTTTAATTCTACAGCAGGGGCACTGTTAGTTAACATGAAGAAACAATGCACTTCGGTTTTAGGCACAACGCTCTACATATGTAAGTCATGGTGGACTGCAATTTTGAGCCATGTAGCATTTTTTATTTTTCGAAGTATCCTACTTCTGTTTTTCTACTTTGGAGATACATGTGACTGCAGTCGACGCAAGAGAGGGGCACTGCATGGGGATAAAAACGGCACTGCAAAATTGGATGTGGGGGTTGGGTATGTGATTTTCTTACATTATATGCAGTTCGCTCCTCCTGCAGATGCAGCTGTGGCTGCTGTTGGCGGGGAGGGGAGGGGGAGGACGCTGGCCGCCGGCCGTCGGGGCGCTCCCGCGCTAGGAGGCGGGGAGGAGTGGGGGAGGACGCCGGCGTCGGGGCGCTGGCGCTAGGAGGCGGGGAGTGGAGGGGGAGGGGTGTTAGGAGAATAAGCTTTTTGTTAGGAGAATAAGGTCTTAAGGGGTGTTATGAGAATAGACCCACCCTATATATATATATGTGTGTGTGTGTGTGCGTGTGTGTGTGTGTATTTGAGTTTTTTTTCCTCAACAACATTCACTTATTGCTAATTCTTCAGGTTGATTTTCATCTAAGTGAATGTGATCGGACCCATTCCCCCTCTATGCTAAACTCAACCCAGTCTTTTCACAGATTCTTCATATGCGTTCTATTTGAAACCCGTTCAAAATCTTCAGTGTGTCATTGACATCCGAAAAACTTGCGAATGAAACTTTAAAATATTCTTATCAAATATTTGGCACACATCCACGTACTGAGAGTTTGCAAGTGTTAGGATGTTAGGATGTTCAAAATCTCCTGACTCTGAGACATTTATATGTGTTAGGATGTGTGTCTTTCAAAGAACTTGCAAAATCTCTTTTCATCCAAGGGCTTTGTGAAGATATCTGCCAGCTGTTCTTCAGTCTTCACGTGATAGATGGAGATGTCGCCCTTGAACACATGGCCATGAAGAAAATGATGACGAATCAGGATGTGCTTTGTCTTCGAGTGCTAAACTGGGTTATGAGCAATATTGATGTTGATGCCATAGTCCTTGAGAGTTTGCTTCATTGATAGCAATTGAGCACATCATGAACCAGCATCAATGTACTCAGCTTCAGCAGTAGACAGTGATACACACTTCTACTTCTTGGAGGACCAACATACTAGGGATCGTCCAAGGAAATGGCATGTGCCTGATGTTGACTTGCGATCCACTCGATCACCAGCATAGTCAGACTCCGAATATCCAATGAGATCAAAATCCGAGCCCTTGGGATACCATAATTCAAGTGTTGTTGTGTGAGCTAGATATCGAAGAATATGCTTCACAACCTTATGCTGTGGTGTAGCTTGAAAACGAGCACACATGCAAACACGAAGCATAATATCTAGCCTAGATGCATATAGATAGAATAAAGAGCCAATCATGGAGCGATATACCTTCTAATCGAAATCTTTACCATTTTTGTCAGTGCAGAGATGGCCATTTGTGGGCAAAGGGATTTTGACGCCTTTCCAATCTTTCATGCTGAATTTCCTCAGTACATCCTTGAGGTTTTCTCCTGACATATGAACATGACATTGCGTTGTTGACGAATTTAAAGACCTAAGAAAAATTTCAATTATCCCATCATAGCCATTTGATATTCTTCACTCATCATGTAGGAATATTCGTCACTGTAGCATTTGTTAGTACAGCCAAAGATAATATCGCCACATATATTTGGCACACGAATAATTCATTGGTGAAAAGAGTTGGGTCAAGTGAACCGGAATTGATGCCTTTCTTCATGAGGAATTCCTTCAGACATACCATGCCTGAGGGGCCTGCTTGAGGCCATAGAGGGCCTTGTTGAGTCTGAAGACTTTATCAGGATGTTTAGGATCTTCAAAGCCTCGGGATTGAGCAACATATACTTCTTCCTCAAGCTTACCATTCAGGAATGCAGTTTTCACATCCATTTGATATAAGCTGATATTATGATAGTTAGCATAAGCAAGCAGTATATGACTAGCTTCAATTCTAGCAACAGGTGCAAAGTTTCATCGAAGTCAATTCCCTCAACCTGTGTGTAGCCCTGTGCTACAAGACATGCCTTATTCCTTACCACTACACCCTTTTCATCTTGCTTGTTGCAATAAATCCATTTGGTACCTATGACATTGTGCTTGCAAGGATCTGGTCGCTTGACGAGTTTCCACACATTCTTGAGCTCGAATTGATGCAATTCCTCTTGCATAGCTTGAATGCACTCAGGTTCCACCAATGCCTCATCAACTTTGGTGGGCTCTGTGATAGACACAGAAGTGAAGTTCCCACAAAATTTAGATAAGTGTGAAGCTTTTGAGCATGTGAGAGGACCTGGTGCGCTCAGGTCGTCAATGATTTTCTCAATCTACACTTCTTTTGCCACTCGAGGATGGGCAGGTTGATGACTTCGGTTTGGCTGAGCATTTTCTTCAGCGATAGATTCTTCGGGTGCACTAGTATGATTGTCTTCATGGTCTAGAATAACTTCTTCATCAGGTTCTTCAGTGGGTATGATATCCTCAGTAGCCTTGCGCTTAATGGATTCCTCTGGAGGTATTTCATCTAGCATAGGAGGCAGGCGCTCTTTTTGCGAGCCGTTAGTCTCATCGAACCACACATCTACAGTTTCAACAACCTTCTAATGATGGCTGTTGAAGACTCTGCAGGTGTGCAGGTCCTTTCCGTAGCCAAGCATAAAACCTTCATGTGTTTTTGGTGCAAATATAGAACTGTGATGAGGATCTCTAATCCAACATTTAGCACCGATGACTTTGAAATAACTCACATTGGGTTTCTTGTTAGTGAGGAGTTCATATGAGGTTTTCTTGAGGAGTTTGTGGAGATATACCCTGTTGATGATGTGGCATGCAGTATAAATAGCCTCAGACCAGAAGTGAAGAGGCGTCTTGTATTTATCAAGCATAGTGCGAGCCATCTCAACAAGAGTCATGTTCTTGCGCTCCACGACGCCGTTCTGCTAAGGAGTGTATGGGTCAGATAACTCATGAGTAATACCGAGTTCATCAACATAGTCATCGAGACCAGTCTTCTTGAACTCAGTCCCATTGTCACTCGGATATGCTAGATCTTCATATTGAAATTCGTAGAGGCCCTGGAGGACAATTGCTTGAATATTTCATGCACTTCATGTTTAAATGTGATGATTGTTAACCCACAAGTATAGGGGATCAGTTGTAGCCTCTTTCGATAAGTGAGAGTTTCTAACCCAACGAGGAGCTAAAGGTAGAACAAATATTCCCTCAAGTTCTATCGACCACACTGATACAACTCTACGCACGCTTTAATGTTTGTTTACCTAGAACAAGTATGAAACTAGAAGTACTTTGTAGGTGTAACGAGATATGTGTCGGTGTCAAAACCGGTAGATCTCGGGTAGGGGGGCCCAAGCTATGCGTCTAAGGATCGATGGTAACAGGAGACTGGGGACACGATGTTTACCCAGGTTCAGGCCCTCTCGATCGAGGTAATACCCTACTTTGATCTTGGTGAATATGTGTTTACAAGAGTTGATCTACCTCGAGATCGTAATGGCGAAACCCTAAAGCCTAGCCTATGAGGATGTAATGATTCTCCCCTCTGCAGACTAAACCCTCTGGTTTATATACACGCTGGAGGGGGCTAGGGTTACAAAGGTGACTTGGGGAGGTAGTAATAAATACATCCGGACATTACGCTTGCCTTTCTACGTACATAGGAGTCCTGACCGAATACGCGGAAGAGTCTTCTGCTTCTACTTTCGTGGCCCATCAATATGGCCCAGCTTCATCGACCCGGACGCTTGAGGACCCCTGAATACAGGACTCCCTCAGTAGCCCCCGGACTTGCCTTCAAGGACGAGATTGTGTCCGGCTTCATGTCTTCGGTCTTGCAAGGTGAGTCCTTCTGGATGATAGTTCGGCTTCTTTTAATATTTTATTCCGTCGATTCCTCGCCGTCGTCGCCTTTGCCTCCACGTGTCCAACGAATGCGAACCGTCTGCGTATTTTTGCAATTAACCCCTTGACGGTGTAGGAAAGGCGCTTATATAAAGATAGTAGATCTCATATGCCATTCCATTCCATTCCACGTGGGAAAATCCCTAGCGCCAGCAAAAAATCTTCAAACATGGATGGCGCTCCCAGCTCTTCCTTATGCCCTCACGGCCCTCGAGTGGGCGATTGGAAAGTTGCTCTGT
This sequence comes from Secale cereale, assembly GCA_902687465.1. Classification (NCBI taxonomy): domain Eukaryota; kingdom Viridiplantae; phylum Streptophyta; class Magnoliopsida; order Poales; family Poaceae; genus Secale; species Secale cereale. Next base: position 529,045,915 of record LR738711.1, on the reverse strand, counting down.
ATCCCATGCGCATCTATGAAAGCTTCAAGCGCAGTGATATCTCCCTCCATAGGATCTAGTCCCCATCCGGTCCAGATTAACTTCCATCGACAATCAAGCCCTGGCAAAGAGCTTTCCCACCCCCTCTGATGGAGAGCGGGTATGCTTTATTCCCTTCCTTATAAGAGCTGTAGATTTTCCCGTCCACCCCTTCCTTAAGGGGCTCATGTAGTTCTATGGTCTTCAATTGCATGATCTCACGCCGGGGTCAATCCTACACATTGCGGGATTTGTCGCTTTATGCGAACTATTTCTGGGCTGCGAGCATCATTTTGAGTTGTGGTGGAAGTTCTTCTGCCTTGTCCCTCGCTCCAAGGAGGGATCCATATTTGAAGTTGGTGGCGCCAAAGTATGGCGCATAGTAGGGACAGGCTATGTGTCCAGCACTCCAAAGAAGGCATCCAAAGAGTGGCCTTCGGAGTGGTTTTACATCGAGGACGTTGCCCTGCCGGATCCAGTTCGGCAAGGCCTCCCCAAATATTCCAACGCTCCTCCAAAGAAGCTTTTCAACTGGTGTGCCCGCAATCCCTCAGAAGAAGAGAGTGTGGAGGTCAATAGACTGGCCGGCAAGATCAGATTGCTCGCCAGTTCAGGGTCGTCAATAATCGAAGTGACGGCGATCTCAATAAAGCGATGCGTGCAGCCGCTCCAAGCTAGGGGATTTCCTATGTGGCATTATAATCGCCAGAATGATGCCTCACGCTGCTTACGCTTGGGTCCGGATGACCCTGCCGCTCTAGCCGCTATCTTAGAAGGTCTTTACAAGGGAGGGAAACAAGACTTTCTTCGCTTGAAGTGCTGGGAGTGTTTTTCTATGTATAATCCTCCTGACTAGGTAAGTCTTTCTCTTGGCCGCTATTTTTGCTTGTTTTTTATTGTATGATGTGTTGACCAAACTGAATTCGGTTGTTCCCAATAGGGGTGGAGGAAGGTGATCGAGGGGATTAATAGTCCCGTCCCACAGCCAGAGGGCCTCTTTCAAAATGCGGTCCCTGGATACAATGAAGATCCAGACATAGGCATAGAACTAGAAGCTGGAGTCTTCTAACAAGCTAGCCGTGACGGTGTCGTGGTGGCTATCGTAGCCAATTACCCCGGCCTCATTCCTTCTTCTCGCGTAAGTACCCAGGACATACCTTCTTAAAGAGAAGAATCCCAGCACGCCTTACCCATCGCACTTTTTTATGCTTAAAGGGGCGGTGCTCCTCACGCTGAACTGTGCGAAGACTGTCATCCCAGAGGGCGACGCCTGCATCAGGTGAGGCCTTGAAGCGAAAGAGGACCGTGGACACCACTGAACCTTTGAAGAGGTATGTTTGTTTTAACATATACTGGGTGGTGAAGCCGATAATACATCTTTCCGCCTTGTTTTTCCTTTTAGGAGGAACATACACCGGACTGTGTCCGGCAATCCTGCAGATCAAGCTCTGACCAATCCGGCATTCGGCCCATCAACATGGACAAGGGTCAATGCAGATGCAGCACCGTTTGTCCTCTTCAAGAGGATTCAGACAAAATGTCTGTCACTAATTCCGAAGTGGAGGTCCCGATGGTTCACCGGCGGCGAAAAACAGCCATGCATGACCCAAACTTTTCTGAGGAGGCGTTTAACGCACTCAGTTATGCGGATGCTTATATTCGAGCCGCGCAAGACGGACTCACTGGAGCCACTCACCACCTTTCAATGGATATGCGGTGAAGTGACAATTTAGTGTTCCCATGCCAGTAGCCCCCGAGACTTAAAGCAGTTGGTCCAACTAAATTGAGGATCGTTCTGTTTTGTAGGCGCTCCAAGAAAATAATGACATCCTATCCAAGGATCTGGAAGAATGCCGGGCCCAGCTGACGACTGTCACCATGGAATTGGAGAATTCGAAGAAATCCGGAAAGGATATTGATGGTAAGAACAATAGTCGTCGGACAGTATAATATTTGTGCCCATCAATAGTCTCTAAGTATATATTGGTTAAAATGCAGCAACAGGGCCGACCGACCAATGGTAGAAGAAGCTAAGGGCTACTCTGGCGGACAGAAAATATGCCGAGGGGGAAATAGCTGCTGGTCAACGTGTATTAATGCAAGCCATAGATAAAAGAAACCAAGTGCAGGATAAAAATGTTAGGTTGGAACAAGAGCTAAAGGACGTAAGAGCCCAACTCTCAAATGACATGGAAGAGAACCGGAGGCTAAAAGGCGACATATTCAATATGTCCCTTATATCTAGCTCTCCTTATAGTCCCTTATTGTGAAAGTTTTTCATAAAACTATTCCTGTAGGTTTGTTAACTGGGCAGCCCGATAGGGAAGTGTCCAGTTTTGAGGGTGACGTGCTGCAAGAGCTTTCCAGAGTACACGAGCGAGCTCGGAAGGCCATGAAGAATATGGCCAAGGCTTTATGGCCGGGCGATTCCCCTCTAGAAACTATGGAGGACCTGGCAGACTTGTTCAAAGGGGCTCGACGCCGCTTCGAACTGTGGAAAGCGTCAACATGTCGCATGGGTGCTCGAGAAGCCTAGGCCATAGTGAAGACACGCTACACCCGTCTTGATCCAAACATATGGCCCGCGTGGGACCTTGAGGATCGGATGGACAAGAAATCCTCGTGAGCTTGGTATATGACCAAGTGGAGACAGCTGCCCAGTTTTCCCAACAGGACTGTCGACTAGACAGCCTTATAGAGGGAATAGAGAAAGAGTGGTCGTTTGATTCTATGTATCGATGTATTTTAACATGAAACTTATCTTTGGCCGAAATTATAAAAAGATTGTCATGCTCGACCTTCCGCTTTAACCTCCATAAACCCAAAGGCTGGAGTGTTTTCGAATACTATACATGTGATGAACACGTGGTATGTTCGGAAACCAGGCAATCCGGTCATAATTGCTTGAACAAAAAAAGTGTCTTCGGGGAGTTATGTTATATTACTATTTAATGTAAGAAACATCTTCCAGAGAGAATAGTTCCGTTAATGGTTCCTTTCCCTGGGCCAGCATGCATACATATGCAGGCCTAGGCTTTTGATCCTGTAAAAAGGATTGTAGGATGCCATATCCTATGATAGTTTAAAATGTATGCATTAAGAGCAATATGTCATGTATCCACCCACTGATTATTCCCTTAAGAGCGCTAGCTTTCGGCTTCACCAAGTCTGAGGTACATGTCCGGATTATCCGGTTGTAACAATCGATGAGCTGCTCCCTTTACACCCTAGCCGAATAATCGGGAACATAGGGGTAAGCATAGGAGCTAGGCAACCCAGCTTGGCCAAAACTTAAGTCATATTGGTGCATATAATGGCAAGGAAGGACTATAAAAACAGACGACATTATAAGCAAGAAGCTTGTCGATAGTGGGCCTAGTCAAAGAAGCCCCCAAATATATTTGAGGTAGATACATAGTGGGCCTAGTCAAAGAAGCCCCCAAATATTTGAGGTATATACATTCAAAGATGTACTTATCCTATGGTAGTTCGGGTGAGCCGAATACTTACCAATGGAAGAAAAAAGTAATAAGGGAAGGGGAGAAAATTATAAGATAAGAAACAAGACCTAACTTAAAAGGAGGAAAAAAATTGCTACCGAACTATCCATAGAATCGTCGGAGCCTCGCAGCGTTCCACGGGTTCGGCTCAAGGCGGTTCTCTTGTGTATTCCGAAGGCGATAGGCTCCACTGGTGAGTACTTCGTCGATAAAGAAGGGGCCCTCCCATTTTGGATTGAGCTTGTCCTTCTTCTTCTCTGGGAGGCGTAAAACGAGTTCGCCGACATTGTATGTCTTGGCCCGCACTTCTCTGCTCTTGTATCGCCTGGCCTATTGTTGATAAAATGCGGAATGGGCCTGCGCTGTATGGCGCTCCTCTTCAAGTCCATCTAGCTCGTCCTACCGATCTAGATCGGCTTCTCTCTCTTCGTACATGCGCACTCGAGGTGAGTCATGAATAATGTCATAGGGCAGAACAACCTCTGCGCCGTACACCATGAAGAAAGGTGTATATCCGGTCGTCCGATTAGGTGTGGTCCGCAGCCCCCAGAGTACGGAGTCAAGCTCTTCGACCCAGTGTTTATTCGGTGCACTAGCCGAGGTTTAATGTCGCTCATTATCAGACCATTGGCTCTTTCGACTTGACCATTTGTTTGAGGATGGTACACGAAAGCGTAATCAAGTTTAATACCTAACTTTGTGCACAAATTTTTTACCTCGTCAGCTGTAAAGTTGGTGCCATTATCTGTGATAATACTGTGCGGGGCACCATAACGGTGTACTACACAGGATATAAAATCTATCACCGGCCCTGCCTCAGCTGTTTTTACTGGCTTGGCTTCTATCCATTTAGTGAATTTATTTACCATCACCAGCATGTATTTCTTTTTATGGCTTCCCCCTTTTAGTGGTCCGACCATATCAAACCCCCAAACCGCAAAAGGCCAAGTAATGGGGATTGTTCTCAAAGTGGTGGGAGGCATGTGACTTTGGTTTGCAAAGAGCTGGCAGCCAACGCAATGTTGGACTAAGGTCTGGGCATCTGCTCGGGCAATGGGCCAGAAAAAGCCAGCTCGAAAAGCTTTGCCAACAAGCGCCCGGGCTACGGCGTGATGGCCACCCATTCCAGCATGTATTTCAGTGAGTATTTGCCTTCCCTCCTCCTCGGATATGCACCTTTGGAGAACACCAGTAGTGCTTTTCTTATATATTTTACCTTCGTGAACTTTGTAGGCTTTAGAACGCCGGACTATGCGGCGGGCCTCATTTTGGTCATCAAGGAGCTCCTGCCTTTTAAGGTAGGCTAAGAAGGGCTCTGTCCAGGGGGCTATGACAGCCATGATCTCGTGAGCTGAAGAAGTTATCTCCACGTCTGAGTCCCTGATGACGTCTAGGTTAAGTTCGGCCGGGGGGTGTTCGGATCCAAATTAGTATCGCCGCTCTCGTCCTCCCATGTTACTGATGGCTTAAATAGCCTTTCCATGAAGGTGTTAGGAGGGACTGGGTCGCATTTAGCGCCCATACGAGCGAGTACATCCGCGGCCTGGTTATTATCCCTGGCTACATGGTGGAATTCCAACCCCTCAAATCGAGCCGATATTTTCAATATGGCATTGCGATAAGCTGCCATCTTTGAATCCTTTGGGTCAAAATCTCCGTTTATTTGAGAGATAGCGAGGTTTGAGTCTCCATGTACCTCGAGGCGTTGTATGCCCATGGATACAGCTAGGCGGAGACCATGCAATAGTGCCTCATATTCGGCTGCATTGTTCGAGTTCGTGTACATAATTTGTAGTATGTACCAGACTGTATCCCCTATTGGAGATATCAATATTACGCCAACCCCCAATCCGGCTAGCATTTTGGAACCGTCGAAGTACATTGTCCAGTGGGAATATGGGCCGTACTCTTTAGGGAGTTCGGCTTCGGTCCATTCTGCGATGAAGTCAGCCAACACCTAGGATTAATAGTATGGCGTGGCTTATATGATATTTCGGACTGTAAGAGCTTGATGGCCCATTTGGCTATGCGTCCAGTGGCGTCTTTATTGTTAATAATATCATTAAGTGGTACTTCGGATGCCAGTGTGATTGAACACTCTTGAAAGTAGTGTCGGAGTTTCCGAGATGACATGAAGACCGCATAGGCAATTTTCTGATAGTGGGGGTACCGTGATTTGCATGATGTGAGAGCCTTAGATACGTAGTATACGGGCTTTTAAACGGGGAACTTATGTCCCTCTACAGCTCGTTCGACGATGAGCACGGCACTCACTACCTAGTGAGTGGTTGATATATACAGCACAATTGGTTTGTCAACACCTGGGGCGGCTAGGATTGGGTTGCTCGCTAGTAGAGTTGTTATTTCTTCCAATCCAGATGTGGCCGCATCCGTCCATTTGAAGTTGTCAATGCGTCGTAGCAATCTATAAAGTGACAATGCTTTCTCTCCTAGCCTGGAGATGAAGCGGCTTAAGGCCGCTACGCAGCCTGCTAGTTTTTGCACTTGTTTGAGATCGGTTGGCGTTTTGAGCTCTGACAAGGCCCGGATTTTAGCTGGGTTAGCTTAGATTCCTCTATGGGATATAATGAACCCTAATAGCTATCCGACCGGAACACCGAAGACACATTTTTCCGGATTGAGCCTTAGGTCATATTCTCGAAGGTTATCAAACGTAAGGCGGAGATCATCCACCAATGCCACGACGTGTTTGGTCTTAACGACTACGTCGTCAACATATGCATCCACTGTGTTGCCAGTTTGTTTTTCTAAGCATGTTTGAATCATGCGTTGATATGTGGCACTAGCGTTTTTGAGTCCAAAGGGCATAGGGTTGAAACAAAAAGGACCGTACGGGGTGATAAATGTTGTTGCATCCAGATCGGATTCCTTCCTCTTTATTTGATGATATCTGGAGTAAGCATCAAGGAAGCACAACGAGTCGTGTCCGGCCGTTGCATCGATAATTTGATCAATGTGAGGCAAAGGAAAGGGATCCTTAGGGCAAGCCTTGTTTAGGTCTGTAAAGTTGACACAGAGGCGCCAGGATGTTTAAGTTGACTAGCCAATCCGGATGTTTAATTTCTCTGATGAATCCGTCTTCCAATAGCTTGGCTAGATCTTCTGCCATTGCTTGTCTTTTGGGTTCAGAAAATCGTCGCAGTGACTGCTTGACTGGTTTGAACTCTTTGATAATATTGAGGCTGTGTTCGGCCAGCCTGCGTGGGATTCCCGGCATATATGAAGGGTGCCAAGTGAATATATCTCAATCTTCCCGAAGGAAGGCGCGTAACGTGCTGTCTACCGCCAGATCCAGCTGTGCGCCGATAGACGCTGTCTTATTAGGGTCCGTTGGGTGCACTTGGAATTTTAGGATTTCATCTGCTAGCTTGAAGGAGATAGATTTCGATCTTTTGGCAAGGATTACATCATCCTTGTCCACCGTGGATCATAAGGTAGTTAATTCTTCAGCTGCAAGGGCTTCGGATAATGCCTCTAAGGCTAAAGATGTCGTTCTGTTCTTGGCCCGGAGTGCTCTATCCGGTTCACTTGTTAATGTGATTACTCAATTGGGCCTTGGCGTTTTAAGCTTCATGTACCCATAATGAGGTATGGCTTGAAAGCGTGAAAAAGCATCCCGTCCTAAAAGGGCGTGGTATCCACTTTTGAAGGGAACAATGTGGAAGAGTAGTTCCTCCGACCTGTAGTTATCGGATGTGCCGAATACTACATCAAACTTAATGCTTCCCGAACACCGGGCTTCTCGGCTGGGAATAATTCCTCTGAAGGTTGTGTTAGTGTGCTCAATGCGGGATTTCTCAACCTGCATTTTTGCAAGCGTTTCCTCATATATGAGGTTGAGTCCTCTTCCTCCGTCCATAAGTACTTTAGTGAGGCGAAAGCCGTCTACTATTGGATCTAGTACAAGAGTTGTTATTGCTCGGATCGGCCAGACTTGAGGTGCGTCTTCGGCAGAAAAACTAATTCCCGTGTCGCTCCATGGGCTTGCAGAGCTAATTTGGTAGACCTCGGCAAGTTCGTGATTCGCTCTAATGCGGCGGTTGTTTGAGGACAACGTCTTGAAGACAGTGAAGACACCGACGTCCTTCTCCCCTAATACTGCGGTGGCGAGGATTGATGCACCACTCTTTGCTACCTGCCAGAGTACCCAACATCCCCTAAGGCAGTGGTTTGGGATATTGTCCGGGGTTGCATGTATTTGGCAAGGTTTATCGAGTAGTTCATCCATTACGGACCTGCGTCATGTAGAAGGTTTGTTTTTCTTGCTAATAGGCATATTATCGGACGACCTTCTAGGGTATGTCTGTTTTGCCTTAACAGTGTGTTGTCCGGATACGGACTGTTCTAGGGATGTATTCTGGGCTCTCCAAGTGTTTTCCATTGCGCAGTGCATTCATACTAAGTGCGACAGGTTTGTGAAACTCAGAACACGGCGTCGGTTGAGGGCGTTCAAAACTCCTTCATCCGTACAGTTGCGCTGAAATAAGGGGATCGCATCGTCGTCACAGCAGTCCTTAATCTTGTTCTTGACAAGTAGGAATCTGGCCCAAAAGTGGTTAATTGTCTCCTCAGGCTATTGCTTTGTGTTCGCGAGATCATTTATGTCCGGGAATCCGGATTTACTTGGAGAGTTTCTCCCAGGGTGGGTGGGTGTTGGTAATTTTAAATCCCGACCCAACGTGGTATTCGCGGTTTTAACAACCTGTGATGTGGACGATTTGGGCTCAGCAGGATCTGAACGTTCCGTGGGCCTGGCGTCAGTCCCAGAGCTCGGAAGACACAAAGTGCCACCCGACAGGGGCGTGTTCGGCTCGATGGGTTCAGAGATCCGAACTATGACGGTCTCCGTCTCAAGAGTGGGAGTATCTTCGGCTCTGTCCTTGACTGCCGCCACTAGATGAGTGACCGGGATGGGATCGATCGCATCCTGACCGGATTTAGGTCCGATCTGATCTCCTGGCAATGAAAGTCCCAGGGCAGCGATGCAATCCAGCAGCTCATTGAAAGGAGATAGATCTGCCGAGGTCGTGTCATCGGAGTGTCCGGAGTCAACATAAGGGTGATGCTCAATGACCGCAGGGAGTGCGGCCGGCCCGGAGGCCATGCGGGCACATACAGCAAACCCACCGAGCTAGAGAACCTGGCCAATGGTCAAGTTGTTTCCGAGGGTGATCTCATCGTTGATGATGAGACGAGCCATCGATCGCTCATCATGAGCGCACCACAGAGCTCTCCATGAAAGCACCATTGTCGGTGTCAAAACCGGCAGATCTCGGGTAGGGGGGCCCAAGCTATGCGTCTAAATATCGATGGTAACATGAGACTAGAGACACGATGTTTACCCTTGTTGAGGCCCTCTCGATCGAGGTAATACCCTACTTCCTGCTTGATTGATCTTCATGAATATGTGTTTACAAGAGTTGATCTACCTTAATATCATAATGGCTATACCCTAAAGCTTGGCCTACTAGGATGTAATGGTTCTCCCCTCTGCAGACTAAACCCTCCGGCTTATATACATGCTGGAGGGGGCCTAGGGTTACAAAGGTGACTTGGGGAGGAAGTAATAGATACATATGGACATTACACTTGCCTTTCTACATACATAGGAGTCCTGACCGAATACGGGGGAGAGTCTTCTGCTTCTACTTTCGTGGCCTATCAATACGGCCCAACTGCATCGACCCGGACGCCTGAGGACCCCTGAATACATGACTCCCTCAATAGGTTTGCAAGAAAATAAAGAGCACGTATATAAAAGCTAGGTGATGTTTAGATAAATAAACAAGTACGTTAGTTTTAGTAGAGAGGTTTTGTCACACAAGATAGTTATTTGTCCCTAGGCGATCGATAACTAGACCGGTAATCATTATTGCAAATTTATATGAGGGAGAGGCATAAGCTAACATACTTTCTCTTCTTGGATCATCTGCACTTATGATTGGAACTCCAGCAAACATCCGTAACTACTAAAGATCATTAAGGTAAAACGCAACCATATCATTATAAGGTATCAAGTCCTCTTTACTCCCATACGCAAAAAACCTACTTACTTAGGTTTAAGCTTCTATCACTCTAGCAACCCACCATAAGCAAATCATGAACATATTGCAAACCCTACAGCGGGGATCCCTCACGCTTGCGCGACTCAGAGAGCACCATAGGAAAACACCAATAATAAAACATGCAACTCAAACCAATCACGATCATCAATCAACCTATAGGACAAAACAGATCTACTCAAACATCATAGGATAGCCATACATCATTGGGAAATAATATATAGCGTTGAGCACCATGTTTAAGTAGATATTACAACGGGTAAAAGAGTGTTTACACCACTGCATAGAGGGGGAGAGAGTTGGTGATGACAGCGGTGAAGTTGTTGGTGTAGATCGTTGTCACGATGATGGCCCCGACAGTGTCCCGGTGCCACCGGTAGAGAGGGAGAGAGAACCCCCCTCCTTATTCTTCTTCCTTGGCCTCCCCCTAGATGGGAGGAGGGATTCCCCTATGGTCCATGGCCTCCATGGCGGCGGAGGGGCGGGAGCCCCTCTGTGATTGGCTCTCTCTCTGTTTCCTTCCGTTTCTGCGTTCCCAGATTCTAGCCTTTCATCGTTTCTTAAATTCCCGGAGATCCGTAACTCTGATAGACCTGAAATTTTAACACGATTTTTATCCGGATATTCGATTTCTTGCGGCGAAAGAAGGGCACCAACCGCCTTACGGAGTGGCCACAAGGTCCAGGGGCGCGCCCTACCCCCTGGGGCGCACCCCCCGTCCTTGTGGGCCCCTCGGGCATCGTCTCAAGTTGATTCTTTTTCCAAAAAATCACAGATATTCCAAAAAAAACTCTCCGTAAGTTTTTATCCTATTTGGAGTCACTTTGATATGGATTTTATATGAAACAGAAAACTTGCAACAAATAGGAACTAGCACTAGGCACTGGATCAATATGTTAGTCCCAAAAATAGTATAAAAAGTTTCCATAAGTATGTAAAACTTGTAGAATATTGGCATGGAACAATAAAAAAGTATAGATACGACGAAGACGCATCAGAATCCCAAAGCTTAATTCTTTCTCGTCCTCGAGTAGGTACTTGATTAAAAAAATATTGATGTGGAATGCAACCTAGCAAAATCTTGATCATATAATATAATCATGGCATGAATATTAAGACACAGGTGATTCAAAGCAATATTCTATCATTTGACATAAAAGAATTTAATACTCGGGTATCCCAACAAACAATAAGGCCTTTCAAAATATCAGTGCTAAAGAATGTTATCCCTACAAAATCATAGAGTCTTTTATGCTCCCTTTTCTTAACACAAGGTACCCCTCATGCCCATCCTGGTGTGAGCCAAGCAATTGTTTTCATACTTTACTTTTTCAAACTTTTTCAACTCTTCACACAATACATGAGTGTGAGTCATGGACATAGCACTATGGGTGTAATAGAAGGTGGTTATAAGCAAAAGGAGGGAGAAAGTCTCACGTCAACTAGGCAAATCAACAAACTATGGAGATGTCCATCAATTGATATCAATGTGAGTGAGTAGGGATTGCCATGGAATGGATGCACTAGAGCTATAGGTGTATGAAAGCTCAAAAGAAAACTAGTGGGTGTGCATCTAACTTGCTTGCTCATGAAGACCTAGGGCATTTGAGGAAGCCCGTCATTGGAATATACAAGGCAAGTTCTATAATGAAAATTTCCCACTAGTATATGAAAGTCACAATATAGGTGACTCTCTATATGAAGAACATGGTGCTACTCTGAAGCACAAGTGTCGTAAAAGGATAGTAACATTGCCCCTTCTCTTTTTTCTCTCATCACTTTTTTTTGGTGGGATTCTTTGGCCCCCTATTTTATTTAGGCTTCATTGGTCTCTCTTTTTTTATTTCCTCACATGGGGCAATGCTCTAATAATTATGATCATCACACTTTTATTTACTTACAACTCGATACTAGAACAAAGTGTGACTCTATATGAATGCCTCTCACGGTCTACCGAGATGTGCAATGATCTAGCATAGCAATTGAAGGAAATATGCCCTAGAGGCAATAATAAAGATGTTATTTTGTATTTCCTTATATCATGATAAATGTCTTTTATTCATGCTAGAATTGTATTAACCGGAAACTTAGTACATGTGTGGATACATAGACAAAACAGTATGTCCCTAGTATGCCTCTACTAGACTAGCTCATTGATCAAAGATGGTTATGTTTCCTAGCCATAGACATGAGTTGTCATTTGATCAACGGGATCACATCATTAGGAGAATGATGTGATGGACTAGACCCATCCGTTTAGCATAGCACTATGATCGTTTAGTTTTACTGCTATTGCTTTCTTCATGACTTATACATGTTCCTATGACTATGAGATTATGCAACTCCCGAATACCGTAGGAACACCTTGTGTGCTATCAAACGTCACAACGTAATTGGGTGATCATAAAGATGCTCTACAGGTGTCTCCGAAAGTATTCGTGGTGTTGGCATAGATCAAGATTAGGATTTGTCACTCCGAGTGTCGGAGAGGTATCTCTGGGCCCTCTCGGTAACACACATCACAATAAGCCTTGCAAGCAAAAAAACTAATGAGTTAGTCATGAGATGATATGTTACGGAACGAGTAAAGAGACTTGCCGGTAACGAGATTGAACTAGGTATAGAGATACCGACGATCGAATCTCGGGCAAGTAACATACCGATGACAAAAGGAACAACGTATGTTGTTATGCGGTTTTGACCGATAAAAGATCTTCGTAGAATATGTAGGAGCCAATATGAACATCTAGGTTCCGCTATTGGTTATTGACCGGAGATGAGTCTCGGTCATGTCTACATAGTTCTCGAACCCGTAGGGTCCGCACGCTTAACGTTTGATGACGATCGGTATTATGAGTTTATGAGTTTTGATGTACCGAAGGTAGTTCGGAGTCCCGGATGAGATCACGGACATGACGAGGAGTCTCGGAATGTCCGAGACATAAAGATTGATATATTGGACGACTATATTCGGACACCGGAAGTGTTCCGGAAAAGTTTCAAATTTAACGGGATTGCCGGAGGGGGTTACCGGAACCCCCTACGAAGGGGGATGGTCCATAGTGGGCCTTAAGGGAAAGAGAGAGGCAGCCCATAGGGCTGGCCGGCGCCCCACCTAGGGTTCCTAGTTGGACTAGGATTGGGGGGCGCCACCTCTCCCTCTTTTCCTTTCCCTCTCTTCCTTCTTTGGTGATTCCTACTAGGAATAGGATTGCAATCCTATTCCTAGTAGGATTGCACCTCTAGCCGCACCAAACAAGGGCCGGCCGGCCTCCCCCCCTTGCTCCTTTATATACGGGGGCAGGGGGGCACCCAAAGACACACAAGTTGAATTGTTCCAGCCGTGTGCGGTGCCCCCCTCCACAGAAACACACCTCGGTCATACCGTCGCGGTGCTTAGGCGAAGCCCTGCGCCGGTGAATACATCATATCCGTCACCACGCCGTCGTGCTGACGAAACTCTCCCGTGAAGCTCAACTGGATCAAGAGCTCGTGGGACGTCATCAAGCTGAACGTGTGCTGAACGCGGAGGTGCCGTACATTCGGTGCTTGATCGGTTGAATCGCGAAGAAGTTCGACTACATCAACCTCGTCACTTGACGCTTCCGCTCCTGGTCTACGAGGGTACGTAGACACACTCTTCCCTCTCGTTGCTATGCATCTGGTAGATAGATCTTGCGTGATCGTAGGAAAATTTTAAAATACTACGTTCCCCAACAGTGGCATCATGAGCCAGGTCTATGCGTAGATGATTTGCACGAGTAGAACACAATGAGTTGTGGGCGATACTAGTCATACTGCTTACCAGCATGTCATACTTTGCTTCGGCGGTATTGTGAGATGAAGCGGCCCGGACCGACATTACGCGTACGCTTACGCGAGACTGGTTTCACCGTTACGAGCACTCGTTGCTTAAAGGTGACTGGCGGGTGTCTGTCTCTCTCACTTTAGTTGAATCAAGTGTGGCTACGCCCGGTCCTTGTGAAGGTTAAAACAACACATACTTGACGAAACATTGTTGTGGTTTTGTATGCGTAGGTAAGAACGGTTCTTGCTAAGCCCGTAGCAGCCACGTAAAACTTGCAACAACAAAGTAGAGGACGTCTAACTTGTTTTTGCAGGGCATGTTGTGATGTGATATGGTCAAGACATGATGAGTTATACGGTTCTGTATGAGATGATCATGTTTTGTAATGTTATCGGCAACTGGCAGGAGCCATATGGTTGTCGCTTTATTGTATGAAATGCAATCGCCATGTAATTGCTTTACTTTATCACTAAGCGGTAACGATAGTCGTAGAAGCAATAGTTGGCGAGACGACAACGATGCTACGATGGAGATCAAGGTGTCACGCCGGTGACGAAGGTGATCATGACGGTGCTTTGGAGATGGAGATCAAAAGCACAAGATGATGATGGCCATATCATGTCACATATTTTGATTGCATGTGATGTTTATCTTATTATGCTTCTTATTTTGCTTAGAACGACAGTAGCATTATAAGATGATCCCTTACTAAATTTCAAGGTATAAGTGTTCTCCCTGAGTATGCACCATTGCGAAAGTTCGTCGTGCCGAGACACCACGTGATGATCGGGTGTGATAAGCTCTACGTTCAAATACAACGGGTGTAAGCCAGTTTTGCACACGCAGAATACTCGGGTTAAACTTGACGAGCCTAGCATATGCAGATATGGCCTCGGAACACTGGAGACCGAAAGGTCGAGCGTGAATCATATAGTAGATATGATCAACATAAGATGTTCACCATTGAAACTACTCCATCTCACGTGATGATCGAACATGGTTTAGTTGATTTGGATCACGTGATCATTTAGATGACTAGAGGGATGTCTATCTAAGTTGGAGTTCATAAGTAATATGATTAAATTGAACTTTAATTTATCATGAACTTAGTCCTGGTAGTATTAGCATATCTATGTTGTAGATCAATAGCTCGCGATGTTGCTCCCCGTTTTTTTTATATGTTCCTAGAGAAAATTAAGTTGAAAGATGTTAGTAGCAATGATGCGGAGTTGTTCCGTGATCTGAGGATTATCCTCATTGCTGCACAGAGAATTTTGTCCTTGATGCACCGCTAGGTGACAGACCTATTGCAGGAGCAGATGTAGACGTTATGAACGTTTTGACAAAAGCTCGGTATGATGACTACTTGATAGTTTAAGTGCACCATGCTTTACGGCTTAGAACTGGGACTTCAAAAACGTTTTGAACGCCACGGAGCATATAAGATGTTCCAAGAGTTGAAATTAGTATTTCATACTCATGCCCGTGTCGAGAGGTATAAAACTTCTGACAGTACTTTGCCTACAAGATGGAGGAGAATAGCTCAACCAGTGAGCATGTGCTCAGATTGTCTGGGTAGTACAATTGCTTGAATCAAGTGGGAGTTAATCTTCCAGATAAGATAGTAATTGACAAAGCTCTCTAGACACTATCACCAAGTTAGTAGAACTTCGTGATGAACTATAATATGCAAGGGATGACGAAAGTAATTCCCGAGCTCTTCACGATGCTGAAATCGGCGAAGGTAGAAATCAAGAAAGAGCATCAAGTGTTGATGGTTAACCAGACCACTTGTTTCAAGTAAAGGGCAAAGGGATAGAAGGGGAACTTCAAGAAGAATGAAAAGCAAGTTGTCACTCCCGTGAAGAAACCCAAAGCTAAACTCAAGCCTGAAACTAAGTGCTTCTACTGCAAAGGAAATGGTCACTGGAAGTGGAACTGCCCTAGATACCTGGCGGATAAGAAGGATGGCAAAGTGAACAAAGGTATATTTTGATATACAGATTATTAATGTATACTTTACTAGTGTTCATAGCAACCCCTGGGTATTTGATACCGGTTCAGTTGCTAAAATTAGTAACTCGAAACGAGAATTGCAGAATGAACAGAGACTAGTTAAAGGTGATGTGACGATGTGTGTTGGAAGTGGTTCCAAGATTGATATGATCATCATCGCACACTCCCTATACTTTCGGGATTAGTGTAAAACCTAAATAAATGTTATTTGGCATTTGCGTTGAGCATGAATATGATTTGATCATATTTGTTGCAATACGGTTATTCATTTAAAGTCATAGAATAATTGTTATTCTGTTTACATGAATAAAACCTTCGATGGTCATACACCCAATGAAAATAGTTTGTTGGATCTCGATCGTGGTGATACACATATTCATAATATTGAAGCCAAAAGATGCAAAGTTAATAATGATAGTGCAACTTATTTGTGGCACTGCCGTTTAGGTCATAATGGTGTAAAGCGCATGAAGAAACTCCATAATGATGGACTTATGGAATCACTTGATTATGAATCACTTGGTGCTTGCGAACCATGCCTCATGGGCAAGATGACTATAACTCCGTTCTCCGGAACAATGGAGCGAGCAACAGATTTGTTGAAGATCATACATACAGATGTATGTGGACCAATGAGTGTTGAAGCTCGTGGCGGGTATCGTTAGTTTCTGACCTTCACTCATGATTTGAGTAGATATGGGTATATCTACTTAATGAAGCACAAGTCTGAAACATTTGAAAAGTTCAAAGAATTTCAGAGTGAAGTGGAGAATCATCGTAACAAGAAAATAAGAGTTTCTACGATATGATCGTAGAGGTAAAATATTTGAGTTAGTGAGTTTGGCCTTCAGTAAAAACAATGTGAAATAGTTTCACTACTCACGCCACCTGGAACACCATAGTGTAATGGTGTGTCCGAACGTCATAACCGTACTTTATTAGATATGGTGCGATCGATGATGTCTCTTACCAATCTACCACTATCGCTTTTGGGGTTATGCATTAGAGACAGCTACATTCACGTTAAATAGGGCACCATCTAAATCCGTGGAGATGACACCGAATGAACTGTGGTTTGACGAGAAACCTAAGCTGTCATTTCTTTAAGTTTGGGACTGCGATGCTTATGTGAAAAAGTTTCAACATGATAAGCTCGAACCCAAATCGGAGAAGAAAATCTTCATAGGATACCCAAAAGAAACTGTTGGGTACACCTTCTATCACAGATCCGAAGGCAAGGTCTTTGTTGCTAAGAGTGGATCCTTTCTAGAGAAGGAGTTTCTCTCGAAATAAGTGAGTGGGAGGAAAGTAGAACTTGATGAGGTAATTGTACCTTCTCCTGAATTGGAAAGTAGTACATCACAGAAAATTGTTCCAGTGATTCCTACACCAATCAGTGAGGAAGTTAATGATGATGATCATGAAACTTCGGATCAAGTTTCTACTGAACGTCGTAGATCAACCAGAATACGTTCCGCACCAGAGTGGTACGGCAACACGGTTCTGGAAATCATGTTACTAGACCATGATGAACCTACGAACTATGAGGAAGCGATGATGAGCCCAGATTCCGCAAAATGGCTTGAGGCCATGAAATCTGAGATGGGATCCATGTATGAGAACAAAGTATGGACTTTGGTTGACTTGCCCGATGATCGGCAGGCCATCGAAAATAAATGGATCTTCAAGAGGAAGACCGACGCAGACGGTAATGTTACTGTTTACAAAGCTCGACTTGTTGCGAAAGGGTTTCGACAAGTTCAAGGAGTTGACTACGATGAGACTTTCTCACCTGTAGCGATGCTTAAGTCTGTCCGAATCATGTTAGCAATTGCCACATTTTATGATTATGAAATCTGGCAAATGGATGTCAAAACTGCATTCCTGAATGGATATCTCAAAGAAGAGTTGTATATGATGCAACCAGAAGGTTTTGTCAATCCAAAAGGTGCTAACAAAGTGTGCAAGCTCCAGCGATCCATCTATGGACTGGTGCAAGCATCTCGGAGTTGGAATATACGCTTTGATAAGTTGATCAAAGCATATAGATTTATACAGACTTGTGGTGAAGCCTGTATTTACAAAAGTGAGTGGGAGCACTACAGCCTTTCTGATAAGTATATGTGAATGACATACTGTCGATCGGAAATGATGTAGAATTTTCTGGAAAGCATAAAGGAGTGTTTGAAAGGAGTTTTTCAAAGAAAGACCTTGGTGAAGCTGCTTACATATTGGGCATCAAGATCTATAGAGATAGATCAAGACGCTTGATAAGACTTTCGATGAGTACATACCTTGATAAGATTTTGAAGTAGTTCAAAATGGATCAGTCAAAGAAGGAGTTCTTGCCTGACTTCTAAGGTGTGAAGTTGAGTAAGACTCAAAGCCAGACCACGGCAGAAAAATATAGAGAGAATGAAAGTCATTCCCTATGCCTCAGCCATAGGTTCTATAAAGTATGCCATGCTGTGTACCAAACATGTTATGTACCTTGCCATGAGTTTGTCAAGGGGGTACAAGAGTGATCCAGGAGTAGATCACTGTACAGCGGTCAAAATTATCCTTAGTAACTGGATGACTAAGGAAATGTTTCTCGATTATGGAGGTTATAAAGAGTTCGTCGTAAAGGGTTACGCCGATGCAAGCTTTGACACTAAATCCAGATGACTCTAAGTATCAATCTGGATGCGTATTGAAAGTGGGAGCAATTAGCTAGAGTAGCTCTACGCAGAGCATTGTAGACATAGAAATTTGCGAAATACATACGGATCTGAATGTGACAGACCCGTTGACTAAACTTCTCTCACAAGCAAAACATGAACACACCTTATTACTCTTGGGTATTAATCACATAGCGATGTGAACTAGATTATTGACTCTAGTAAACCCTTTGGGTGTTGGTCACATGGCGATGTGAACTATGGGTGTTATTCACATAACGATGTGAACTATCGGTATTAAATCACATGGCGATGTGAGCTAGATTATTGACTCTAGTGCAAGTGGGAGACTGAAGGAAATATGCCCTAGAGGCAATAATAAAGATGTTATTTTGTATTTCCTTATATCATGATAAATGTCTTTTATTCATGCTAGAATTGTATTAACCGGAAACTTAGTACATGTGTGGATACATAGACAAAACAGTATGTCCCTAGTATGCCTCTACTAGACTAGCTCATTGATCAAAGATGGTTATGTTTCCTAGCCATATACATGAGTTGTCATTTGATCAACGGGATCATATCATTAGGAGAATGATGTGATGGACTAGACCCATCCGTTTAGCATAGCACTATGATCGTTTAGTTTTACTGCTATTGCTTTCTTCATGACTTATACATGTTCCTATGACTATGAGATTATGCAACTCCCGAATACCGTAGGAACACCTTGTGTGCTATCAAACGTCACAACGTAACTGGGTGATCATAAAGATGCTCTACAGGTGTCTCCGAAAGTATTCGTGGTGTTGGCATAGATCAAGATTAGGATTTGTCACTCCGAGTGTCGGAGAGGTATCTCTGGGCCCTCTCGGTAACACACATCACAATAAGCCTTGCAAGCAAAAAAACTAATGAGTTAGTCACGAGATGATGTGTTACGGAACGAGTAAAGAGACTTGCTGGTAACGAGATTGAACTAGGTATAGAGATACCGACGATCGAATCTCGGGCAAGTAACATACCGATGACAAAAGGAACAACATATGTTGTTATGCGGTTTTGACCGATAAAAGATCTTCGTAGAATATGTAGGAGCCAATATGAACATCCAGGTTCCGCTATTGGTTATTGACCGGAGATGAGTCTCGGTCATGTCTACATAGTTCTCGAACCCGTAGGGTCCGCACGCTTAACGTTTGATGACGATCGGTATTATGAGTTTATGAGTTTTGATGTACCGAAGGTAGTTCGGAGTCCTGGATGAGATCACGGACATGACGAGGAGTCTCGGAATGTCCGAGACATAAAGATTGATATATTGGACGACTATATTCGGACACCGGAAGTGTTCCGAAAAAGTTTCGCATTTAACGGGATTGCCGGAGGGGGTTACCGGAACCCCCTACGAAGGGGGATGGTCCATAGTGGGCCTTAAGGGAAAGAGAGAGGCAGCCCATAGGGCTGGCCGGCGCCCCACCTAGGGTTCCTAGTTGGACTAGGATTGGGGGGGCGCCACCTCTCCCTCTTTTCCTTTCCCTCTCTTCCTTCTTTGGTGATTCCTACTAGGAATAGGATTGCAATCCTATTCCTAGTAGGATTGCACCTCTAGCCGCACCAAACAAGGGCCGGCCGGCCTCCCCCCCTTGCTCCTTTATATACGGGGCCAGGGGGGCACCCAAAGACACACAAGTTGAATTGTTCCAGCCGTGTGCGGTGCTCCCCTCCACAGAAACACACCTCGGTCATACCGTCGCGGTGCTTAGGCGAAGCCCTGCGCCGGTGAATACATCATATCCGTCACCACGCCGTCGTGCTGACGAAACTCTCCCGTGAAGCTCAACTGGATCAAGAGCTCGTGGGACGTCATCAAGTTGAACGTGTGCTGAACGCGGAGGTGCCGTACGTTCGGTGCTTGATCGGTTGAATCGCGAAGAAGTTCGACTACATCAACCGCGTCACTTGACGCTTCCGCTCCTGGTCTACGAGGGTATGTAGACACACTCTTCCCTCTCGTTGCTATGCATCTGGTAGATAGATCTTGCGTGATCGTAGGAAAATTTTAAAATACTACGTTCCCCAACAGCAATGACATCAAAAAACGGACAAGCAGTGAGAACATCATGCTAGCTATCTTACGATCATGCAAAGCAATATGACAATGATAGTGGGTGTCATAATAAACGGAATGATGGAGTTACATGGCAATATATCTCGGAATGGCTATGGAAATGACATAATAGGTAGGTATGGTGGCTGTTTTGTGGAAGGGTATAAGGTTGTTTGATGCCCCGGTGAAAGTTACACGGCACTAGAGTGGCTAGCAAGGTGCAAGGGTGAGAGTGCGTATGATCCATGGACTCAACATTAGTCATAAATAACTCACATACTTATTGTGAAAAATCTTATTAGCCCTCGATGCAAAGTACTATGATGCATTCTCCTAGGGAGAGGTTGCTAGGAGTTAACCATCGTGTGCCCCTGACCTTCACGCAAAGATAAACAATCAAGATATAACGCGCTCCAATTCGGTTACATAGTTAGGAGACCATATGTGCATGCTAAGGGAATCACAAACCTTAACACCAATATTCTTACTAAACAACAATCATTCACTGGTACCTCCCACATATTAGCATATCTTTATTGCAAAACTATTGCAAGGTATCAAACATATCATATTCAACGATCTACAAGTTTTATGTAGGATTTTATGACTAACCATGTGAATGACCAATTCTTGTCAACTCTCTAAATAGATATAAGTGAAGCAAGAGAGTTTAATTATGTCTACAAAAGATATGCCCATGCTCTAACATATATAAGTGGAGCAAAAGAACATTCTACAAATGGTGGTTTTCTATGTGTAGCAAAACAGGCAATCCAAACTTCAAAAGATATAAGTGAAGCACATGAAGTATTATATCAATCCATACTCAAAAGATATAAGTGAAGTGCAAAGAGCATTCTATAAATAAACCAAGGACTATCTCATACCAGCATGGTGCATTATTAAAAGAAAAAGAAAAAGCACACGACGCTCCAAGAATTTACGCATATCATGTGAACAAAACAAAAATCGAAACATACCGACAATTGTCGAATAAAGATGGGATGCCATCCGGGGCATACCAACCTGAGACGCTTGAGTCTCGTCGAATATTTACTTGGGACTCCTCGGGCATCCCCAATCTTGATCTCTTGCCTCTCCTCATTCTTCTCATATCAATACCTCCTCAATCTTCGAACACTTCATCCACACAAAACTTAACAAAACTTTTTATTAGAGGGGTTAGTACATATAACATCAAATCCCATTATGTACTGCTCTAACATTATTCTATAATTATAATCAAACATTACCCACTATATGCTATCAGAATTCTATGGCCCCAAGTCAAAGGAGGCTCAACAAGATTTCAAACATAAGCAAATAATGAAACTATAACAGCAATGTGTGAAAACAGGACAGTCTGTAGTAATCTTAATATTAACCATACTTCTGTACCTCTAAAAATTCCAAAACATTAGGACAAAATAAACAATTTGTAAAGAAAGGATGTGCAAAAAGTTTCAGAAACATTTGACGTTTCAGTAAAAAATGAAAAATCACGCACTACGGCCTAAGTTTCTATTTTTGCACCACACATACCAAACAAGCAATCTAATCATCCTAAAGGCAAATCTTGGCACATTATTTTTATAATACAATGGATTTATTCGAGGGGATAATTATTTTTGTTAAAAAGTTTTTGTAATTAAGATTCACAAAGTTTTCATGGGCATGAACAAAGTTCAAGGCATGCTCCCACTTTAACAAAGCTCGTCTCTCTCACTTTCACTTTTCTTTTTGAAAAAGTTTTAGGTTCCCTCTTTTTTTTGAACTTTATAAAAGCACTCAACAGAAATAAATGACTCTCTAAACTTCTAGGTTGTCTCCCTGGCAGCGCCATTAAGCTAGGCATATAGTGCTCAAGTAATGGATCCACCTGGATCCCAAAATATATCAAAGCCAATTTTAATTAACAATGATTTGTGATTTAGTAGTGAGCGCAAAGCAACATATATCATGCAACAAGTCTAACTCTCTTCCTATGCATCGGCATGTCATAAAAGAGCAATTCATGCACACATGGTAAAGGTTGATACATAGCATAAATAGTTTCTTGCAATTTTATCGTATTAGAAACATAGAGAGGCGGAGATGTAGTTTTTCTCTCATAATAATTGCAAGTAGGAGCAGCAAGCACATGCATATTATATTCATCAAAATCATCATGTGTAGTAGTAAGACGCAACCCATCAATATACTCCTTAATAAGAGCAAACCTCTCCGATATAGTGTGTTGGGAAAATTCAAAAACATAATAGGACTACCATGTGTGGGTGAAATAGCAACAATTTCATTTTTAACATAAGGAACTATAGCAAGTTAATCTCCATAAGCATCATTCATAATGGCATCATGGCCAGAAGCATAGCAAGTATCCAATTCATCAAAAAGGAATATTTTGAATGAATCAAAAGGATCATAGCAATCATCATAGCATTCATCCTTCGGTAAGCAGGAAGGGAAATTAAAAATGTATAGGATAAATAGTTACTCTCATTAGAAGGTGGGCACATGTGATCATTCCGCTCTTCCTCCTTTTGTTCTTCGCTCTCCTCCTCATCTTTTTTATCCAGTGAGCTCACAATGTCATCAATTTCTTCTTCCACAGATTCCTGCAAAATATTAGTCTCTTGTTAGACAGCGGAGACTTTCTCAATAAATGCATTAATGTCAGAATTGCATTCATAATTCTCATAGCAATATTTCAGTATAGCATAATTTTCAGGTCTGTAAACATCATCATCAAGATTTTCACACCTTTTAAACAAAGATTCAATTTCATAAGCACCCTTAAAAGCAACAAATTCTTTTATTCATTCCACATCATAGTAATCATATCTACCATTAGCATAAGAAGCTAAGGTTTCATTATCATTAAATTTGCATGAAAAGGGAAGGTGTGGAGCCTGATCCTAGAGCAACAAGTATAATCATATCTCAACCATAGTTGCCGAGCATACCAATTCCGCATATGAATGTCATCCCACAATAGTCTCCCTTTTTGAGTGAAACGATAATCCCTAAAGTATTCACGTTGATCCAACGTGTCTCCCATTACATAGTTGAATGGGGTTTTCTCAGGATTATTAAAGTAGTGCATAATATCTTTCTCATAATGAGCATCGAGGGTTTAGGAGGCTCCCCATCTCCATGAGTAGCAAGTACACCTAATTTTTTTGGTATTTCGTGTTCCATATCCATAACTAAAGATAGAGAACAACTTAGAACAGCAAATAAAATCTACTTAGTGATAAAGCAAACAAGCACCCACACGAGAATATTCACCCCACACTATTGCACCCTGGCAGCGGCGCCAGAAAAAGGTCTTGAGAACCCACAAGTATAGGAGATCAGTTGTAGCCTCTTTCGATATGTAAGAGTGTCGAACCCAATGAGGAGCTAAACGTAGAACAAATATTCCCTCAAGTTCTATCGACCACCGATACAACTCTACTCACGCTTTAACGTTCGCTTTACCTAGAACAAGTATGAAATAAGAAGTACTTTGTAGGTGTAATGGGATAGGTTTGCAAGAAAATAAGGACCACGTAAATAAAAGCTAGGGGCTTTTTAGATAAAGAAACAAGTAAGTTAGTTTTAGTAGAGAGGTTTTGTCACACAAGAAAGTTATTTGTCCCTAGGCGATCGATAACTAGACCGGTAATCATTATTGCAATTTTATATGAGGGAGAGGCATAAGTTAACATACTTTCTCTGCATGGATCATCTGAACTTATGATTGAAACTCTAGCAAACATCCGTAACTACTAAGGATCATTATGGTAAAACCCAACTATAGCATTATAAGGTATCAAGTCCTCTTTACTTATATACGGAAACAACTTACTTACTCGGGTTTAAGCTTCTGTCACTCTAGCAACCCACCATAAGCAAATCATGAACATATTGCAAACCCTACAGCGGAGATCCCTCACACTTGCGCGACGCGGAAAGCACCATAGGACAGCACCAATAATAAAACATGCAACTCAAACCAAGCACGATCATCAATCAACCCATAGGACAAAACAGATCTACTCAAACATCATAGGATAGCCATACATCATGGGGAAATAATATATAGCATTGAGCACCATGTTTAAGTAGAGATTACAGCGGTTAAAAGAGAGGTTACACCACTGTATAGAGGGGGAGAGAGTTGGTAATGACGGCGACGAAGTTGTTGGTGTGGATCGCCGTCATGATGATGGCCTCGGCGGTGTTCCGGTGTCACTGGGAGAGAGGGGGAGAGAGCCCTCCTCCTTCTTCTTCCTTGGCCTCCCCCTAGATAGGAGGACGGTTTCCCCTCTGGTCCATGGCCTCTGTGGTGGTGGACGGGTGGGAGCCCCTCTGAGATTGGATCACTCTCTTTGTTTCCTTCTGTTTCCGCGCTTCGAGATTCTGGCCTTCCACTATTTCTTAAATTCCGGTAGATCCGTAACTCCAATTCGACTAAAATTTTAACACAATTTTTATCCGGATATTGGCTTTCTTGAGCGAAAGAAGTGCACCAACTGCCTTACGGAGTGGCCGCAAGGGTCAGGGGCGCGCCCTACCCTCGGGGGCGCCCCCCTCCTTGTGGGCCCCTCGCGCCCCCCCCCCCTCTCATATATTCTATAAAAATCTCCATAAGTTTTTATCCCGTTTGGGCTCCATTTGATATGAATTTTCTGCGGAAAAAACATGCAACAAACAGGAACTGGCACTGGGCACTAGATCAATATGTTAGTCCCAAAAATAGTATAAAAGGTAGCCAAAAGTATGTAAAACTTGTAGAATATTGGCATGGAACAATAAAAAATTATAGATATGATAGAGATGTATCAATGATATGCACCCAAGTGTAACAAGAATAATCATCAACAATAACAAAGCCATATAGAGATGTTGCATTTGTTAGTGCTGAATAATGAGTCGGGCCAAAGAGGTCCATGTGATGCAATTCAAAAGGACGAGTGGTAGTCATGATAGTATTCGAGGGGTACTTGGATCTGGTCATCTTTCCTTCCTCACAAGCCCCGCAAAGATGATCTTTGAGGAATTTCACACCCTCAATGCCAATGATGTGCTTCTTCTTCACTAGCGTGTGCAAGTTCCTCATGCCAGCATGACCGAGTCATAAATGCCATAGCCATCCTTCTGAAGCTTTTGCGAGTAGACATGTGGCAGGTTGTGGTCCTGTAGATAAATCAACAATATACAAGTCTCCTCTCCTAAAGCCTTAGAAGAATTTGGAGTTTTCGGTTCCAAGACTACAATACAACGATATTTGCCAAAGATCACAAAGCATTGAGTGAGAAATGAGGTTGAATCTAAGAGACTCGACAAGCATGACTTTGTCCATGTGTCAATCTTTTGAGATTGCAACCTTACCTAGACCCAATACCTTGCTTTTTCCTTTGTCAGCGTAGGTGATATGCTTCAGATGCGATGGAGATAAAGCAGAGTCCGTCAATAAGTTCTTATCACCGGTCATGTGATTTGTACATCCACTGTCGAGGACCCACTCAGTAGCTTTGAGAGATTCATCCTGTATGAATTAGTGCATCTTACGAACTCATATACTTCATAGTGAAGAATATGACATCAAATTCATCAGAATTAATTTCAACAAATAATGCAATAGATACAGTAGTATTAGGACGTGAGAAAGGAGCAATTCGTTTCTTCAAGATTATCTTGCGTTCTTTCAAGCACACTTATGTCTCCAGGAAATTCTTTAGATGTTTAAGTTCGTCTGGATACCTGGCCCTGCATAAGAAGTTAGTTCTTTTTTCTTCACCACCCACATCTGGAGGGGTGGCAAAGAATGCATTAGTCTGCGAGCTCCTTCGGAAAGAGGGCTTTGAGATGATGATCTAGGCGCTTGAATCGCCTGATTCCGACTAACGAGCGAAAAGATAAACTAAAACATAGATCAGGGTAGAAATCACGATCGAAAATAATCACGGAAAAACCCTGAAAAAGAAAAACTGACGAACAGGCTAACGAACAAACGTTCGCTGTCTGCGACTAACAGGCGAACAACGTTCATTAAAATGAACATATGGACGAACATCCGCTAATTAATCAAACCGAGAAAACTGAAACTAAACCGGAAAAATACGAGATCTAGGGTTTATAAAAAAATGATCGGTTTTCCCAAGAAAACAGGCGGCGGCTACCTCCGGCGAGACGGCGGCTTCCGGCGGCGGCGGGGCTTCGGCGGCGTCTGGTGGCAAGAGGCGGCGGCGCGCAACCCGAGGCGGCGGCGGCGGATCGGGCGCGGCGACTAGGGTTAGGGCGGGGCACGGGGTCGGCTGGGGCTGGCGGCTCGGGCAGCTCGGGCTTTAAAGGCCGGCCAGGCAGAGTCCTAGCCGGACACGGCCCGGTAAGGCGGTTCCACTTTTTTTTAAACAGTCCCGACACAGTAAAACGGAGAAAAACTACTATACGGACTCGAAAAAAATCCAAAATAAATTTTTGCCGTCCTCTAATAATATTTAGGACAAAGTGAACATTTTCCCCGGACCTAAATGCAATTTTGAAAAACACGTATTTCCCTATGCAGATAAAATTGCAAATAAATCCAAATAAAATACCAAAATTGATTTTAATATTTTTTTTTCTCCAATATTTCTTTTGGTTTGGAGAAGTGATATTATCTCTGCTCATATATTTTATTACGAAATATTTTCGCAGAGAAAAACAATTAAAACCAAAGTGATCCTCGTACTGGTATTTTGAGAAAACACAAATATGAAAACGGTAAAATCCCCAACTCTCTCCGTGGGTCCTTGAGTTGCTTAGAATTCCGAGGATCGCAACACACAAATGCAAATAAAATATGGTATGCAAGATGACCTATGTATAACATTCAAAATTGAAAATTTGGGAAGTTACACTCAGTCACCTTAGTGAATGATCAATCTCGGTCAAAGCTCAGCCTTAATCTCCACACGTGTGAGCCACAGCAAACTCCAAACACCTTCCTGTTCATGTCTCCTGGACCCTCCTGTGTTTCTCTTCTTTGCCCCTAGACCGAGTTCTTACCACCTTTGAACTCAGGGCACTAAGGTCATTCCTTTAGACATGGACGGCTCGGCCAGAACACGTCGCATGCAGCAGCTCACGCGGTGACCACCGCCTTGGCATGTCATCCGCGTGCTCTGGCGCCTCTGTCCTCTTCTCTCTCTCCCTGTGCGCTAGTTCCCTTGGCGCCTAGCCATGTCCAGAGTCCTCCGCGAGCCGTCGTCGTCCCTCTGGAGCTCTTGCCCCCTCCGTCTGTTTCCTCACCAACGCAAGCCGCCGAACGCCCATGGGAGCACAGTACGCCGACCGTCGTCTTCCTCCTCTGTCCGCTTCCTCCCCGTGTTCCCTTGGCTCCCTCTGCCATGTGAGCTCTCCCATGTTCCGTTCCTCGTCGCCTAACCCCTAACCCTTGCGCGCACACGCGTCCGCGGCGATGGTCACGCGTCCGCGGTGGCACCCGAGCTCAACTGCCTTGCCCCGCCTATTTAAGGCCACCCCGAGGCCGCTCGACCTCACCACTCGCCTCACCCCACTCCCAGGCCCCGCCTAGCCAATAGCCCGAGCCGAAGAAGTTCTCCTCGCCCGCCATTGCCGCCATGGCCGCCGCCTCGGTCCTCCTAAATTGGAGCGACCCGAGCCACCCCTCCACTCCCTGACCTCATCCACGTGTTCTCCGTACTCCGGCGATCCTCCCCATCTCTTCAACTCATCGCCGGAGGCACCCGAGCCCTCGCCCCCAAGATCAACTGCCGCCCTCCCGCTCTCTATCGCTGTGTGGTGTCGTGGCTCTGCTCTTCTCCGGCGCCCGCTTCTCGTCTAGATGGGTGCAGCGCTCCTCCCCGAGGCCACTGGTGTCCTCTCCCTCGCCGGAGATGGCCGGAGCCGCCGTGCCCGGCGACTACAGCGCCCCTGCCCCGCGTTCTGTCGAGGAGAGGAGGAGCAGACGCGGGGGAAGAAGAAGGAGGCGTGGGAGGAGAGAGAGAGATCCTGCGGGTCCGGCATGTAAGCCGCACGGGCGTTGACCCTGGTTGCCAGCATGGATAAGTGATGGGCCCCGCCCCGCCGGACCCGCATGTTAGCGAGACAAGTCGCGGCCCCGCCGCTGCCTAGCTGGATAAGTGGCCGCGTATTTCCTAAAATATGTTTTCCCTCAGCCGAAAGCGTACATTTCATCTTCTTCGACCCAAAACGCGCTTTCTCTTCTGGAAAGGGTATTTCCTGGAAAGGCACGCTCTGTTTAATCTGCCAGGGACCTGATTGTAGAAGTATTTTTACATATTAGTCCCTGAGCTTTAAACGGTCGTATCTTTTCAACCGTAACTCCAAATGAGGTGAATCCAACGCTCACGTCTTCGTCTCGTCGAGCCCAAACTTTTGGTATAATTTTCACCACGTGTAAGCATAATGGAAATGACCATTTTTCCCTTGCCTTAATCAGCCCCCTCCAAGAGAGTACCCTTTTCGGCGATTCTTTCCACGATCATTCCACACTTTTCCCCGGAGCCTTCTTCATCCCCAGGCAAGCCACGACCACCATTTGCATGATAGCCATGTAGAAGCATTGGTTTTCAACTTGAACCTTTAATAACTGTCTGTTTGTTTTACTGCTGCTGTCATTATTTCGGTTGTGCTTATGGACCGGTGTTTACCGTCATGCTATGTTTTTATGCGCCTGTTATTATGTTCTACTTGCTAGTATTACTTTTGTATGACATGCTTGGTAGTAGTACATGTTGGTGATGGTCTTCGGTGCATGACTATCGTCTGTTCCGGGTACCATTGTATGCCTGCTCCTTTGCATCCAGTTCATTAAATGCTTGCATGGTAGTTTTATCGTTATTGCATGGTATTTATTGTTGATGCTAGTGGTATGTTATGCTATGATTAGTGTTCTAGTTATGATATTCATGCTCGTGAGTATGCCATGCTCGTCTGGATAAATGGTTAAATGTTGTTGTTATGCTCGTTGAGTGTGATGCACCCCCATGCTTATGTTGATATCATGTTCATGCATTGTAGTTGCATCATGTTATTTTATCATGGCTCGGCATTTTGCATTCAAGTTTAACCGGATTAAATTGAACTTGAACAACTATTGGCAGAGTCATGGTGCCACCATATCGAGCTGACCAGTGCAGCCACGCTTACCTTTTATGGGAGGGTCTTAACTCGGTCCTTTGTTATGCCTCTCACCGGTGCCTCTGACAAGGGAAGGTTATGTGCGCGCGCTACCCTGATCAGGTAGGCGGACATAACCTTGTGTGCTCGTTTTTGTTTTTATGGTACCTTTGTCCCCGTTTGGGACGGTTTTGCCACGACGGTGGCTGTTTGTGTCTTTGGTAGACACGGGGCCATCCAAGACCTAGCCCTGAGAGGGAGATGGTCGGAGTGGCCGGGAGAGTGCCATGACAAAGGGAGGGTTTCGTCGGAACCTTTTAGTCTGCACGTATGGGAGTGCGAGGCCAGGGTTCCGTAGTGTGGATAAAGTGCGCTACCTCTATAGAGAGTGTGTGTTAAATCTATCGATAGCCACGCCCGCGGATATGGGCCCAGTTCGTGTTGGTCACACTGTGGGTCAATAGTAATAATCTTTACCTAATAATAAAGCACGGAACGAGTCCGTCAGGTTCACCGTCACAATACGCTTCCTCCTGTGAATTTTTATGCTTTCAGTTTTTTCTTCAACATGTCCATATTTTTATTTTCTATATCCAAGGTGGTACTAATCTTATCTCTATATCCTCCGTTGCATTGTTGTTTTTCCTGCTGCTCCCGTAATTTTTTAGGAAAAGCACGTTTGTCGCCATGGATGATGCCGGCAGGCCGGCCCTTGGAGATGTAGGCGTGCGTTGCGTTGTTGTTTTTCCTGCCGCTCCGGTAATTTTTTAGGAAAAGCAAGTCCGTCGCCGTGGATGACGCCGGCAGGCCGGCCCTTGGAGATGTAGGTGTGCGTACGTGTGCTTGCAGCGAGGAACAACACAACTTGCATGCGCCCATGCACGTCGTCGTGGCTACCATCCGTGAACTTTGCCGCTGCACGTAGCTAGATTCGCCAGCCCGACTAGGGCCTAAATCGCCATCGTCTCCGGCCAGCGCCGCCGCCGCCGCCGTAATTGCCACACCAAACACAAAGATCTCATCATTTTTTCACCTTCTCTCTCCTACTTCCTTCCTTGACATGCCGGCCGGTGAGGGCAGAATCGTTCTAGCTAGGTGTGCTTGCATCTCGTCGCCGTCACCTCGCCGCGGACCTCCATCGTACGGTACGGGGTGCTTTCTCTCTGCCACATGCACGTACGCACAGTGCCTGTACGGCACAACGCTCGTCAACCCGGAGTTCTCCCACGCCACCGCGCCTTCACGACCGGCAAACAACAAACATGAGCCATTTTGATCGACCGATCGATCGAGAAGTAGAACACTCACATGTGGTGTATCAGCTACATGCGTGCATGCATGGTGTAGCAGCTTTCAGGCCATCAGTTGGGGTTCTCTCTGATTGCTTACCTTTGGGTTTCTCAGTGCTTTGGTTTGCGTGCATCTAACAATCCTACGTCCACCTACAAAAATAGCTCATGCACACGCACGTGTATATGCACATGCACATGAAAAAAATAGATTTGATCGATTACTTAATTATTACTCCCTCTATTCCTAAATCTAAGTCTTTCTAGAGATTCCAATATGGACGAGCAAAGTGAATGAATCTACATTTTAAAATATTTCCATATACATTCGTATGAAATTTCTATTGTGATCTTTAAATGATGTGGCTAGGTCTCAGCCGACCGAGACTTTACCAAGTCTAAGTCTAACAAGCAAGAAACAAAAATAAAATTTTACATGGACCTCCATGTAAGATCCTGCGTATATAGCGTCGACTGGGACTTGGTTAAGATTATTAATCTATATCTATATATATCTATATGTACATTATTTTACTAATAAAGCATGGATTATGTCTGTGGGTTCACCGTCATAATACACTTCTTCCCGTGAATTTATAATTTCAGTTTGAATTTAAAACATATACGTGAGGTGGTACTAATTTGGGGAACCGTTTGTAGTTTCGTCCGTCATCAAAATTTCATAGGTCGTTGTTGTTTTCAGTGAGTTGTACTTCTCCTGATCCGTCTGGGCCTCAGCCCACCAAGCTCAGCCCAGGAAAAATAGTGTAGTCCAGCGGAGGTGGCAAAAATAATGATCCAGCAATTGGTAGTCGAACTCCCGACATCCCTGTTAATGTATAAGGAGGTCTCCAACTAACCAAGGTTATGTTGATAGCTTAAAGAAAGATTGGTTGTTATTAGATAGTCCCACCTCGCTTTCTTAGGCAAAATCTCACCAATTTAATTACATCTATGAGTTCATACGAATAAGCCGCCAGCGAATTAATAAGGAGTGTGTCTCCTTCATGGGAAGAAAATTATGGAATTAACTCGAGAGGGACTCTATTAAACTGGCTCATCCTAAGGAATCAGAGAAGAAGAAGGGACATGCC
Organism: Secale cereale; assembly: GCA_902687465.1. Lineage (NCBI taxonomy): Eukaryota > Viridiplantae > Streptophyta > Magnoliopsida > Poales > Poaceae > Secale > Secale cereale. The sequence continues at coordinate 529,014,202 of LR738711.1, read as the reverse complement.
GCGTCCATGGAATGAAGCAAGGAGGAGTACAGGCCGACGGAGCACTCTAGAGAGGTGGTGCGACCGCTGTAGCCCGCAGCCATGTGCATGAGGCGGCCATGACCTCGCTTCGCTGCAAGAAGCCGAATGGAGGGCAGAAAACGGGGAGGCAGCTGGGCCAGCACCATGGCTGCGGCTCGGATGGTGAGAGACGGAGGTAAAAGAAGGAAGGGATTAGAAGATAAGTGGTGGTGGTGGAAGAGCATCAATGGCTCTACCTGTTCAATCAAACGGAAAAGAAAAAGCAAAAGAAAGAGGTAAATCGGCATAAGCTTTTGAGCTACAATATTAGTTAGGTAAAAATGAATGTACATGCAAAGGCGTGCAGTGTATGGTACTTTTGTTTGTTTGTTTTTATATATGTTGATCAAGTCTACTTCGTGTATTAATATTTGTTTAGGTAATTCTAGCATATAGATCACAATGATTATAGTGTATATATAAACTCAGATTTTGTCTGGTCTGCTGTACACTTTATTGTTAATTTAATCCCATTTAATTTCTAACCATGGCAGCAATGCTTAGTTATTTACTTCAAATGGTTCTGAACCTAGGAAGCAGAAATTGATAGGATGCATGTTCTGAATGTTTGCGATAAGATTCAGACAATACCACAGTTGAGATTGCTAAGCGTGATATTGTGTACGATGTTTCTAGAAATATCTAAGGGGCTATGAAAAATTAAGGTTGTCAAGAATGGGAATACATACTCTTCGCCAAAATAGCGTCCTCAAGTACCTTTGATCCATTGTTATTTTTTTCATCAGAGACTTTTGTCCGGTGTTGGCCATGACTAAACTATATTTATGTTGCTTGTGAGACAAGAGAGTTCAGGACGCTCAAGGTGCCTAGGTTTAATTGAGAAATGAGAAAGTTGCAATCAGTTGATTTTTTTTTCTCCGTAGCAATGCATGGGCATTCGGTTATGCATCTTTTTACGTAGACAAACGCATGTATTATTCATGCATGTTACTTTAACAAATGGATAATTTAGTTTTTGGTTAAAGCAAATCTTGATAGCATCATATATGTGAGTGTGCTTCCATGACAACGCACAGACACTCTAAACATGGAAGAATTTGTTTTCTCCCGTTGCAACGCACGGGCATTTTTGCTAGTAATAATAATGTGCTTAATAACAACCCTGGTTCGATGATGAAAGAAGTTGGTGGATACTTATGTGATCATGAGAGGATCACTGTGGTATCATGAGTACTGACTTGTTGGATATTTGGGATGTTATGCAAGAGTCAATGGTAAAAGTCAAGCTCCTTGTGGTCATAAATGATTACTACGGTATTGTTAATACCAAGCTTGATTGGATCCTGAGATGATCGTGCGATGTCCATGATGGTAAGTGATGCATGTGATGGTTACGAGGTAACCCGAGCAGAGTAAGTTAGTGCATGATAGTTTCATCATGTTGCATGCTAGTTTCATCATGTTCATATGTTAATGCCATGCTTGTATTGTTCTAGCTTAATCATGTTGTACATGGCATGTTGTTCTGATAATATAGTGTTCATCATTGCTTGATAACCTGTAATTGCCATGCTATTGTTTGTCTCGATTGCTTTGGTTGCTGTGAGCTTGCAAGTACATTCAATGTAAGGACCTGGCATGTCATGCCAGTTAGCAGGTCATACCGGATATGATTGCTTGTTTGCCGTGGATTCCTTGTTTGCGAGCTAGGATAAGCGTTCCAGCCAGAGTCCCTGCGGAGTGGAGTTCACCACTGGCGTCGCTGCTCCGCTGCCAGTAGTCATTCCGCTGCTTCGTGTTATTCTGCTGCTTGCATGGAGCAAACATGGCACGCGTAGTTTCGCCGTGCCTATGTAACCTCTTGTACCCACATAGAATGTAATAAAGAGCTGATTTGTTCTATGCTAAGCAGTTCCGTATTCTAGAAAACTTCTCCTCGATCTCTGGGATGGAATACGGGGCGTTCCGCTTTCTCTGAGCCGGGGTGCCACATCTCCCTTATTTTTTTAGAAGAATCACATAAACATAGATAATTTGTCATTGCTTGCCGACCAATTATTCCCTTAATAATGCTAGCTTTCGGCTTCACCCGTCTGAGGTACAGATCCGGATTACCCGATTGTAACAATTGCAGAGTTGCTCCATTTAGACCCTATCCGAACAATCGGGAACGTAGGGTATAAACATAGGAGCGAGGCAATCCAGCTTGGCAAAAACTTAAGTCATAGAGGTGCATATAATAGCAAAAAAATGTATGGAACAAACGACATAATCAATGTAAGCAACATGATTTAGTAATAAGCTTCATCAAAGAAGCCCCCAGATATCGTGGGGTATGTACATTTAAAGATGTGTACCCCTAACAGTTCGGTAGATCCAAACATATCTTGGGACATTAAAAGAAAAAAGAAAAAAGAAGGGGGAGGAGAAAAAGGAACCTAGTCAAAATAAAAGAAAAGGTGATGCCAAACTATTCGTAGGATCGTCGGAGCCGAGTAGCGTTCCATGGATTTGGCTCAAGGCGATTATTCGATGCATTGCGGAGGCGATAGGCTCCTCCTATGAGAACTTCATCTATGATGAAGGGGCCCTCCCATCTTGGTTTGAGCTTATCCTTTTTCTTCTCTAGGAGACGCAAGATGAGATCGCCGACGTTATATGTTTTGTCCCGCACTTCTCTTCTTTGGTGTCGCCTAGCCTGTTGTTGATAAAATGTGGAACGAGCTTGCGCGATATCGCACTCCTCTTCGAGACCGTCTAGGTCATCCTGCCGATTGAGCTCGGCTTCTCACTCTTCGTACATGTGCACTCGAGGTGAGTCATGAATAATGTCGTAGGGCAGAACAGCTTCTGCACCGTACACCATGAAGAAAGGTATGTATCTGGTGTTCAGTTAGGTGTGGTCCACAGCCCCGAGAGCATGGAATCGAGCTCCTCAACCAAGTGCTTATCTGACTCTTGTAGGGAGCGCACCAGTCGGGGTTTAATGCCACTCATTATCAGGCCATTAGCCCATTCAACATGACCGTTTGTTTGAGAGTGGTAGACGGATGCATACTCGAGTCTAATGCCCAATTTAGCACATCAGTTTTTCACCTCATCGGCTGTAAAATTGGAGCCATTATCAGTGATGATGTTGTGCGGGACATCGTAGCGGTGTACCACGCCGGATATAAAGTCAATCACTGGTCATGCTTCGTCCATTTTTACTGGTTTGGCCTCTATCCACTTAGTGAATCTATCCACCATAACTAGTAAATATTTCTTTTTGTGCCTTCCCCCTTTAAGGGGTCCGACCATATCGAGCCCCCGGACAGCGAAGGACCAAGTGATGGGGATTGTTCTTAAAGCGGTGGGAGGCATATGACTTTGATTGGCGAAAATCTGACATCCCACGCAACGTTGGACGAGGGCTTGTGCGTCTGCTCGGGCCATTGGCCAGAAAAAGCCTGTCCGGAAATCTTTGCTTACGAGAGCCCAAGCTACGGCGTGATGACCGCCCAGAATAGCATGTATTTCGGCTAAGAGTTGCGTCCCTCCTTTTCGGAGATGCACCTTTGGAGAATTCCAGTAGTGCTCTCCTTGTACAGCTCACCCTCGTGAACTTTGTAGGCTTTAGAATGCCGAACTATGCGACGGGCCTCATTTTGATCATCGGGAAGCTCTTGCCTATTATGGTAGGCCATAAATGGTTTGGTCCAAGGAGGAATAATGGTCATGATCTCATGAGCAGAGGCTGTTATCTCAGTATCCGAATCCTTGATGATACATGTATTGTGTTGGGTTGCTGGGGGCGAGATCAGGTCCGAACCGGCGTCTCTACAGTCGTCATGTCATACCACAGATGGCTTGAAGAGCCTTTCCACAAAGATGTTAGGCGGGATGGGGTCATGCTTGGTGCCCATGCGAGCGAGTATGTCCGCTGCCTAATTACTGTCTGGAGCGACGTGATGAAATTCGAGCCCCTCAAACTGTGCCGATATTTTTAATATGGAGTTTCAATATGCTGCCATTTTTGGATCTTTTGCATTGTACTCTCCGTTTACTTGAGATATTGCAAGGTTTGAGTCTCCGCGCACCTCTAGGCATTGTATGCCCATAAAGACAACCATGCGGAGACCATGTAGTAGTGCCTCGTATTCGGCAGCATTGTTGGAGTCTGTATACATGATTTATAATATGTAGCGGACTGTATCTCGTGTCGGGGATATCAACATGACGCCAGCCCCCAATCCGTCTAGCATCTTGGAGCCATCGAAATACATGGTCTAGTTGGAGTATGAATTGTGCTCGTTAGGCTGCAATGAAGTCGGCCAGCACTTGAGATTTAATAGCTCGGTGTGTCTTGTATGTTATTTCGAACGGTAAGAGCTCGATGGCCAATTTAGCTATGCGGCCTGTGGCATCCTTGTTGTTTATAATATCATTAAGTGGTACTTCGGATGCCACTATGATCAAACACTCTTGAAGTGTCGGAGTTTTTGGGATGCCATAAAGACCGCGTAAGCAATCATTTGATAATGTGGGTATCGGGATTTGCATGGTGTAAGGACCTCCGATATGTAATAGACTAGTTTTTTTACGGGGAATTTATGTCTCTCTTCCTCTCGTTCGACAACGAGTACAGTGCTCACTACCTGGTGAGTTGCTGAGATGTAAAGCAACATAGGCTCGCAAACACTTGGAGCGGCTAGGATTGTTTTGCCTACTAATAAGGCTTTTATTTCTTACAATCCGACTGTGGCCGCTTTTGTCGATTCGAAGTTGTCGGTGGGTTTGAGCACTCTATAAAGTGGTAATGTTTTTTCTCCTAGTCTGGAGATGAAGCGGCTCAAAGCCGCCACGCACCCTGTTAGCTTTTGGACATGCTTTAGGTCAGTTGGCGTAGCCAATTGTGACAAGGCTCGGATTTTTGCTGGGTTTGTTTCAATTCCTCTGTGGGAGACAATGAACCCTAGTGGCTTTCCGGCTGGGAAGCCAAAGACGCCTTTTTCCGGATTGAGCCGTATATCGTATGTTCGGAGATTATTGAATGTGAGGCGGAGATCATCTACCAATGATTCGACGTGTTTAGTCTTAGTGACGACATTGTCCACATATGCCTCCACTGTCTTGCCGATTTGTTTTTTCAAGCATGTTTGAATCATGCGTTGATAAGTGGCACCAGCATTTTTAAGCCCAAAAGGCATAGTGTTGAAACAGAAAGGCCCGTACGGGGTGATAAACGTCTTTGCGGTCTTATCGGATTCCTTCATTTTGATCTAATGGTATCCTGAGTAGGCATCGAGGAAACATAGTGAGTCATGTCCTGCAGTCGCATCAATGATCTGGTCAATGCGGGGCAACGGAAAAGGGTCCTTAGGGCAAGCCTTATTGACGTCTTTGAAGTCGACACAAAGGTGCCATGATTTATCCTTCTTCGGGCATGACTAAGTAAGCTAGCCAATCCAGGTGTTTGATTTATCTAATGAACCCGGCCTCGAGTTGTTTGGCTAGCTCCTCCCCCATAGCTTGTCGTTTGGGTTCGGAAAATCTCCGTAGTTATTGCTTGACTAGTTTGAACCCTTTGATTATGTTGAGGCTGTGTTCGGCTAGTCTGCGTGGGATCCCGGGCATGTTCGATGGGTGCCAGGCAAAATTATCCCAATTTTCGAGTAGGAACACACGTAAGGAGGTGTCTACCGTCGGGTCTAGTTGTGCTCCGATGGATGCTGTTTTATTAGGATTCGTCGAGTGCACTTGAAATTTAACTATTTCATCTACTGGCTTAATAGAGGTGGATTTAGGCCTCTTGTCGAGGACCACATCATCCTTGTCCACTGTGGATCATAGGGTGGTTAGTTCTTCGGTCGCAAAGGCTTCAGATAGTGCCTCAAGGGCCAAGGATGTGGTTTTGCTTTTGGCGCCGAGTGCTTTATCCGGATCACTCATGACTGTGATTATTCCATTGGGCCCTGGCATTTTAAGCTTCATGTACCCATAATGGTGTTTGGCTTCGAAGCGTGAGAAAGTGTCCTGCCCTAGAAGGGCGTGGTATCCGCTATTGAAGGGAACAATGTGAAAGATCAGCTCTTCTGACCTGTAATTTTCAGGCGTGCCGAATACTACATCAAGTTTAATTCTCCCTGAACATCGTGCTTCTCGACTGTGGATAATGCCTCGAAAGGTGGTATTGCTTTGCTCGATGTAGGTTCTATCGACCTGCATTTTGTCGAGTGTGTCCTCGTAAATAAGGTGAAGCCCACTGCCGTCGTCCATGAGCACTTTGGTAAGTCGAAAGCCGTCCATGATTGGGTTTAGTACTAAAGTTGCGGGTGATCGGACTGATCGGGCCCTTGGTTCGCCGTTAGCAGTGAAGGTTATTGTCGCGTCGTTCCATGGGCTCACTACGGTTACTTGGTGGACTTTGGCGAGTTCGCAAAGTGCCCTCTTACGCTGATTATTTGAAGAGAAGGTCTCTAAGACCGTAAGGACATTAAAATCATTGTCTTCCGGAGAGTGTTTCTCTGGAGTGGCGGCGGTGAGGATGGCCTCACCACTTTTAGCTATCTGCCGGAGTACCCAACATGCTTTAAGGATGTAAGTTGGGACCGTGCTTGACGTTGCATGTATCGGATAGGGCTTGTCGAGGAGTTCGTTAAGAACAAACCTGTATCCCGCAAAGGGTTTGTTTTTCTTGCCGACGGACTTATGATCGGATGCCCCATGATGGTGTATCCGTTTTGCCTGGGCAGTACATTGCTTGAAAGCAACAGGTTCCAGATGGGTTTTCTGGTCCTTCCATGTTCTTTCCATCATGCAGTACTTCCGAACTAAGTGCAATAAATCTGTGAAACTCTGTATGCGATGGCGGTCGAGGGCGTTCAAAATTCCCTTGCCAGTATAATTGCGATGAAAGACCGGAACTGCATTGTCGTCGCAACAATCTTTAATCTTTTTTTAACAAGTAGGAACCAAGCCCAGAAGTGATGGACCGTTTCCTGAGGTTGCTGTCGTACATACATCAGGTCATATATATCTGGAGGTCCTGAATTACTTGGAGAGTATTGATTGTGGTGGGTGGGTGTGGTAAAATTTGAATCCTGACCCAAGATAGTATCCGGAGTTCGCAAAATCTCTGTGGTTGCCAGTTCGGGTCCGGGAGGATACAAGTGCTCCCCGGACTCTATGTCTGACCTGAGTACGGATGGTGCGGAGTCCCACCCAAAGGTAGGGTATCCGGCTTGAAGGGTTCGGAGGTCCGAACATAGATGGTCTCCAGTTTAGGAGAAGAAGCGTTTTCGGCTCGTTCTTCAACGACCGCTACCAGGTGAGTGATCGGTGGGAGATTGCTTTCTTCCTGGTCAGGTTTAAGCCTGATGTGATCATTGGCCCTTGAAAGCCTGAGGGCGGCGATGCGATCTAGGAGCTCGTTTAAGGACGAGGTGTCTGTCGGATCCGTCTTTTCAAAGTATTCGAGACTGATGCAGGGGTGGTGCTTGGCGATCACAGGGAATGCCGCCGGCTTAATGGCCATGTGGGCACTCACGGTGAAACCGCCGAGCTGGAGGACCTGTCCCATAGTCAGGCTCCTTCCAGAAGTGATATCATCATTGATGACAAGGCGAGCCACAAATCGCTTTTCGTGACAACAAAGCGGAGCTCTCAATGAAAGCACCATTGTCATTATAGAAACCGGAAGATCTCGGGTAGGGGGCCCAAGCTCTGAGTCTAAGGATCGATGGTAACGAGGGACAATAGGGACACAATGTTTACCTAGGTTCGGGACCTCTTAAAGGAGGTAAAAGCCTACATCTTGCTCAATTATATTCGTTGAGTATAGGGGTTACAGGAGTTGATCTACCTAGAGATCATAATGGCTAAACCCTAGCTGCCTATTTTGATAGCCTCTACGGACTAAACCCTCCGGTTTATATGCACACCAGAGGGGCCTAGGGTTGTACGGAGTCGGATAGCAGAGGAAGGAAACATTACACCCGGACACCAAACTTGCCGTTCCATGCACATAGGAGTCCTACCCGGACACGGGGGATAGTCTTCTAATTTGTCTTCACGGCCCATGAGTCCGACCCATATCGAATAGTCCGGACACCCAAGGACCCCTTAGTCCAGGACTCCCTCACTCACCGCGTACACATGGGCAAAAAGTTTCAACCAGACACATAGAAATATAGGGGCTTATAGTTTCGCCAACCAACGTACTCACCTCAAGGGTGATGTCAATAGTAATAACTCATGTTCACCCATATCCAACTGGACATATGTGCCTAGATCATTCCTCACCACATGATGCTTGCCAAAAGATAAAATAAAAAGGAATAGGGAGGTTGAAAGGATCTAGAAGAGGTGTCTAGAGGGGGGTGAATAGACTCTGAGCAAGAAAAGTGGCAGTTTTTAATTCCTTCAAGTTGAGGTTGAGTTTTAGCACATGCTTAAACATTCACAATACATTTCAAGCAAGCATGACAAGAGTATATGGGCAGCGGAAAGTACATGCAATTTTGCAAGAATGTAAAGGGATGGGATTGGAGTGTGCAAACGCAATTGGAGACACAAAGATTTTTGCCGTGGTTCCGATATGTGGTGGTATCATACATCCATGTTGATGGAGACTTTAACCCACGAAGGGTAATGGCTGCGCGAGTCCACGGAGGGCTCCACCCACGAAGGGTCCATGAAGAAGCAGCCTTGTCCATCCCACCATGGCCATCGCCCATGAAGGACTTGCCTCACTAGGGTAGATCTTCACGAAGTAGGCAATCTCCTTGCCCTTACAAACTCCTTGGTTCAACTCCACAATCTTGATGGAGGCTCCCAAGTGACACCTAACTAATCTAGGAGACACCACTCTCCAAAAGGTAATAGATGGTGCGTTGATGATGAACTCCTTGCTCTTATGCTTCAAATGATAGTCTCCCCAACACTCAACTCTCTTTCATAGGATTGGATTTGGTGGAAAGATGATTTGAGTGGAAAGCAACTTGGAGAAGGCCAGAGATCAAGATTTATGTGGTTGGAATGGAATATCTTGACCTCAACACAAGTGTAGGTGGTTCTTTCTTAGAAAATGTATGTTGGAAGTGTAGGCATGTTCTGATGGCTCTCTCCACGAATGAAGAGTGGGTGGAGGGGTATATATAGTCTCCACACAAAATCTAACCGTTACACACAATTTACCAAACTCGATGGGACCGAATCAGAAAACTCGGTCAGACCGATTTAGTTCATAATGTGTCTGTTATGCATTTCGGTGGGACCGACATGTCAACTCGGTAGGACCGATTGCATTAGGGTTAGGGCATAACGTAATCTCGGTGAGACCGATTACACAAACTCGGAAGGACCGTTTTGGTAATAAGCTAACCAGAGAGTTGGTCAGGCAAACTCGGTGGGACCAATTCACTCGTTTCGAATGGGAAAAAGAGATTTTGCATTGCGAACTCGGTGGGACCGATCGCTCATCTAGGTTAGACCACAACATTACGAAGGGAAACAAAGAGTTTGCAATCCCATCTCAGTGAGGCCGAGATCCTATCGGTGAGACCGAATTGATTAGGGTTTGTGGCAGTGGCTATATCAACTGAACTCGGTGGCGCCGGATAGAAAGTTTCGGTGGGGTCGAGTTTGAATTTTGGTTTGGGACATATGTGGATGTGAGAAAGTGGTTGAGGGTTTTGGAGCATATCACTAAGCACTTTGAGCAAGCAAGCCATTAAGAAACACCTCATCCCCTTTTAATAGTATTGGCTTTCCTATGGACTCAATGTGATCTTGGATCACTAAAATAGAAAATGTAGAGTCCTTAGCTTTGAGCTTGAGCCAATCCTTTTTCCTTATCATCTTGAAGGGGTTCCACATCCTCTAGTCCATGCCACTGCATTTGCTGAACATGTCTTAAATATACTAGATGAAAACATTAGTCCAACAAGAGATATGTTCATATTAATTACCAAAATCACCCAGGGAGCACTAGTGCTTTCAATCTCCCCTTTTTGGTAATTGATGACAACATGCATCAAAGCTTTAATTAAATATATGAAGAATAACAAGTAAAGCTTTGGAAGGACATGTAACATGCATAGGCTCCCCCTACATGTATGAAATCATGTAAATATGAAATATAAGAGAATGTGAAAGCATAGACATGAAAGAGCAAGCAATGAGTTACATGTATCTTGGCTATATGCATCAGAGAAAATGATATGAATATATGAAGTGTATCCTCATGTTCATGATTCCTTCTTGCAAACAATATGTACATTAGCAAGAAATCTTCATGCACATGAGTGTGATTCATATACTTACTGTCACATCCCTAGTCAGTGCTTGCATTAGGACTACCTAGAGTGTGCATCATGTTTACTTTCCACAAAAAACTTGAAATGGGAATGACAGAAACCCCAGCACCCCTCTTCTAACAACTAGGGTTTAATAATATCTTTTCCAATGTACCCAAAATGCCCTTCAAAAATGTTCATCATCTTTGCCTTGGTCTTAAACCTCTACCAAAAATGGCGCACAATTTTCTAGGACATCCAAAGGTCTTTGGATTAATTCATATTGTAATTGCATTTGGGCATTTAAATGCTATAAAATATTTTATGTGCCAAAATAATCATAAACTAAAATGTTCCATAGTGTTCATATTATATACAGTGGGCATGACTAGTTTTATGAGTTATAAAAATGTTCTAGCATTTTTATTAATTCAACAAAGTTGCAAAAGAAATGAGACAGAATTAAAATAGAAAAGAGAGGAGAGAGAAGACTTACCTGGCGCCCACTAACAGGCCCACCTGCCGGCCCAGCCCAGCCACCGCTCCACCGAGCTGCTTGGCTCGGCCAGGCAGGCAGGCAGGTGCTCGACGGCGGCCGCAGCGCGCGCCACGCAGCTTCCCGCCGCCCTGCTTCCTCCCCTCGCCGTTCAGCTGGCCTGGATCGACCACCCACGTCTCCCCCGAGCTCGCAGACACGCCTCCTCCTCCCCAGCTCCTCTCCCTTGCTTCCCCGCACCAAGGCCGACGCCGCCGCGCCCGCGCCGTTGTGATAACCGCGTCCACCGTCGTCCCCGTGCCGCGTTACCGTGTCCGTTCGCTCCGCCATCATCGTCTACGTCGAGCAGGCCGAGCCCCGAGCGCTCGCCCGCTCTGGAGTCGCCCCGACCCCGTCTTCCCCAACTCCGGCCGCAGAGATCGCCATCGCCGCCCCACTCAGCCCCGACCTTCCCTGAGCCCGCTTAGATGTTTGCTGCAACCGCCGTGAGCTCAGCTCCGTACTCCCCCTCTCCGTTAGCTCTCTCCTGCACCGTATGCACCGCACTAGGCTCACCGACACGCGCCGCCGCGGAGCTCGTCGCCGACGAGGCTCCGGCCACCTAACGGCCCGGCCATCGTGCCCACCAGCTTCATCGTCCCGCGTAGGTGCTGTAGGATCAATCCACGCGCCTCCACGAGCACCACACCGATGAGTTCGTCCTCGCCCGAACTCCGGCAGCCGCTGGACTCGTCGCCGGCGTCGTTTCCGGCAACCCCGAGGCCAGCCAGCCACCACCACTCGACGCGGCTCACTCCCAGCTGCCCGTAGGTGTGCTCCGCCGTCGATTTGGTCGCAGGAGCACAAATCCCGCACCCCACCGCCGCGTTTGGCCTCGCCGGCGGCTAAACTCCGGCGAGTCAGCCCCGTTTGACCAAGGGTTTGACCCCCCTAGGTCACTGACATGTGGGCCCTGTCTATTAGTCAAACCTAGATTAGTGTCTAAACTAATCCTATTTAGTTAATTAACTAACTGTGACACTGACCAGTGGGTCCCACTGGTCAGGTTTGACCTGGGCGCCCTGTTGACTGGCTGACGTCAGCATGATGTCATGCTGACACAGTAAATGCTTTTCTGGGATTATTTGATTTAAAACAAATCAGGAAATTCCAGAAAATGCTCTAAACTTCAAAAAATTATATAAATTCAACAATAGCTCAGATGGAAAAGATTTATATATGAAAATTGATCAGAAAAATTAAATCTTTCCAATGGCACTGGTTTCATGCATGTTTGAGCATGTTAACCTTGCCGTTCACCTTAAAACATGATAATGCACTTTAATAAATAATAGTTTGGGTTACAATTTGAATCTTTGATTCAAATGGGCTCAATCCCCTATGTTTATAGATGCATTATCCCAAAACACATGCATCTTGCCATATCATGAGCATGCATCATATTGTTGCATTTGTTTGCTTATTGATTGTATCATCGATATTCTCCGTGGTGGGCCTGCTTCCGAGGATACTTCTACGTATCCAACTGAAGAGCAGTACCCGACAACCACTCTGTCAGGCAAGCAACCATTGATCATTCCGATACAAACCCATCTTCTCGCTCCTGCTCTCTTTTATTGCATTAAGGCAACAACGTGTGAACTGCTACTTGCTGCGATTGTTGAACCCTATTCCCTTGCATGACCTGTCATTGCCACAGTAAATAGTTGAAACCCACTAGCATGTGTAGGAGTTGATTGAGCCATGTGATGTGTGATCCACCATGCTATTTGTTTATGTTGCCTGCTATGCTTAGAGTTGTGTCAGGTCTGGTTCATCTGGGTGATGGATCAGAGTGAAATGATCATACCGGTAAAGAGAGGGAAGTGTGGAACATTTTTGGTAAAGGTATCGATGAAAGGCCATGTAGGAGTACGTGGTGGGTTGTTTCATTGGAACCGTCCATACGACCCGAGATCTGTAAGTGTGGTTCAAGTTCCCGCTACTACCACACGTTGGGATCCTTAATTGACCCTCTCGGCTTATTAACTACCCTTGACCTCTGTCCAGGAGTTGCAACTAGTTTCTCGTGTTTGTAGTTTACTGGTGGTCGTGCACAGCGCTGACCCTCGGGGTGGGCTGTGATGCGACAGGTACGTGGCACGGTGTACCGGTCGCCCGTTTGGTGACTCAGGAACCCTGTACACATCGTTTGGGGCCATGAGCGACACCCCGGCCGGATCTCCCCACGGATGGAACCCAAATAGGCGATAAACCTGGACGGGAGACTTGTGTAGTTAGTCAGGTCGTGGCCGACACCCTCACTGGGCTTCCGCTTAAAGGTTGCCGAGTACATGTCGAGTAACCGGCGATAAGTGGTGGGAGCATGTGTGAAGAAGTACACCCCTGCAGGGTTACCAATCTATTCGAATAGTCGTTGTTCGCGGTACGGACTACTTGGTTACTCTTACATTTCATAGACAAGTTGATGGATACTACTAAAAGCCTCAAGACAAGTGTGAGTGCCATGGATGGCCCTTCCGTAGGATGACGGAAGAGGATCCACGGTGGTGTATTGTTGTGGTGAGTAGAGGACTCGTGTACGTAGTCCTATCTTGCTATCTGCTGAGAGTGGTAGTATAGGTTAGCCAAGAGTCAAAGCTGGCTTGCTGCTATGAACTCCACTACCCTTGTTGATAATGAAGCATGTATGATAAGTTATGTTGTAAGACTTGCTGAGTACCTTTGTACTCATGTTTGCTTAATAACTGTTGCAGAGGAGAACCCTGCCCCTTCTGATGGGTTCTACATAGACGTCGACGTCGACGAGTAGTTTACTACCCAGACGGAAATCCTGAGCTTGTGAAGGGCCTTGTAGATAGTCAGGCTACACCAAGCCTGTTTTATTTTCCAAGTTGTCTGTACTCAGGCATGTTAGCCTCCGCTTGTGCTTGTATGATTGCATGACTTGAGTGTTGGGTCATGTGACCCCTACCTGTATGGATATGTTATGTATGGCTCTTCGGAGCCTCTTAAATAAAGTACTTTGAGTCATAGAGTTCTGTTGTGATGCAATGTTGTATTTGCACATATTGAGCATATTGTGTGTATGATTGAAATGCTTGGTATGTGTGGGATCCGACACCTAGTTGTTTTCCTTTGGTAGCCTATCTTACAGGAAATGCCTCCTAGTGCTTCCACTAAGCCTTGGTAGCTTGCTACTGCTCGGAACACGTAGGCTGGCTGGCATGTGTCCTTCTTCGTTCATGTGTCTGTCCCTGAGGGGAAATGTCACGCGTTGTTCCTTTAAGTCCATGTAGCTTGCTACGACTTGGGTTCATATGTTGATGACCGACACGTTCGTTGCTGGGTCATGGATGCCTGTCTCTGTAATTTACTGCCACTTTTGGCTTATAACTAGCCATGTCGGCCCGGGTTCTCTGTCATATGGATGCTAGCGACACTGTCATATACGTGTGCCAAAATGCGCAAACGGTCCCGGGCCAGGTAAGGTGGCACCCGTGGGATACCGTGCGTGAGGCCGCAAAGTGATATGACGTGTTACTAGCTAGATCAGTGTGACTTAGGATCGGGTCCTGACAGCGTTGGCATCAGAGCCGGACTGCCTGTAGGTTTCTCAAGCCAAACTGGTCGATGTTGAGTCTAGAAAAATTCTTAGTTATATGTAGGGGAATTGATTGTGGAAGGGAACGTAAGGCTCTTTTTACTTCTTTACCTTATGCCCTTCTGATCTGAGTCAGCCTATTCTTTCTATGGGGGTTTAGGACTAGGCCTCTCATCCTTACTAGGTTCACGTGTTACTAATCTGTGGATTCTTAGGATTGTTGGTTTCAAACCTCAGTTCAGTTTCTACCCTTCTCTTATGATGATTAGTTGGACCCGGAACCTTGATATGATATTGTTGAGTGGCTATGCTATCATTTGTATGATGTCTCAAAATCTTTTTTTTGAGCATTTACAGTTGTTATGCTGCCCGATTTCTTCCAGAAATTCTAATGCCTTTGCATTATTTCGTGTTTCAGATGTCTGGCCGCACACCTCACCAAGTGGTTCGTTTGACTCGTGGCATTAATGTGCCCGGTCACACGGCCATGCTAGTCCGTGTGTTGACTGAGACCGGTTACCGCTGGTATCCTGAGTACACCGTGGAGGAACAATATCGGGATTTCAACCAGAGTCAGTATATCTGTATAGTCCGGATATACCCCACATATCCCGGAGCTAACGACCCCATCCATTGGTCTTATGGACTCGGGGTTACTATTGAGATGGCAGTGCAGGATGCCGCTTATTCGATGATGACCATCATTCGGGCTTGGCATGCCCTGCTGCTGAACACTGAGTTCTGTTACATGCCAGCCTCACTTCCTGGAGAGGAAGGCTACTACACTGGTCTGTATACTGATGCTGCTCATGAGGAGCCACTACTTCAGACTACTGTCCAGATGCTGGAGGGTAGGGACCGTGAGGTCCGAGCCCTCTGGATGGAGCTGTATAACACTCGAGCCGCCCACTGGACTACTTTGACACGGCTTGCACCTGCTGTGCACGCCGGATATCTGGATATGCAGGATTTGTATCCCATGCGGACTCGTCTTCCTGATCGTATGGATTGGCGTGATGTTGGGGGTATTACACCTCCACGTGGGCGTCGGTTACCACCAGCATCGGGACCGAGGCCACATCCATGTCCCTATGGTCCACAGCCTTCGAGTGCTCGAGAGTTTCAAGATCCATCTGTTCCACTTCCAGGCTACGGTGGTAATCTTTACAAAGATTACTACGGGAATGTCTGAGCTAGACCGTGGCAGTAGTAGTATTGTAGTAGTTGTATTTCCACAGTCCTACGTGTCTTGTGGAATATGACTTAGCTAGTACTGAGTTCCGGAGGTGTAGTTAAATAATGTATAGGAGCTTGGAATGCCTCTGATGAGATGTATCGTCTTTCACCGCAGTTGTACTTTAGCCTTGGCTTGTACTAAACTATGTATGGTGTGTATGACCACTGGTGTATATATGGCAGTTTCTATATTACCATGTAATACGGATGAACATCTCTGCATTCCGTGTCATCCATTACATTCTGCACTCCTATGTCAAGTTTTTGCCATCCTTATCTAAACCGTTGTTTTGTTTTCCTAGGATGGTCAACACTCGCAGCACTCCTGCTACTCAGGAGCAGGGTGAGGTTAGTGGGGCTAGAAATGAGAATCTGCCCCAGCCACCCTCCTTGGCTGAAGTTCTGCTCGAGGCAGAACGGAACAAGAGAGAGACCAACCGTTTGCTGGAACATATAGAGCAGAATACTGGGTTTCGTCAGAGGAATGACGTGGTGTCAATCAATGACTTTATCAAGATGTGCCCACCGAAGTTCCATCACTCCGCTGAACCTCAGGATGCGGATGACTCGCTTCGCAGTATCACCCACAAGCTACACTCTGCCAGTGTGGCCGAAGCTGACAAGCTTACCTACGCCGCCTACCATCTTGAGGGCCTTGCCAGTCTCTGGTGGGAAAACTTTGAGGCTATGCGTTTTGCTGGCCAAATCACTACTTGGGCTGAGTTCAGTGAGGCATTCCGTGAACATCACATTCCGGAAGGACTCATGGATCGCAAGCGGGAGGAATTATGCAATTTCACCCAGGGCCGGTTAACCGTGGATGGCTATAGTCGCGAGTTTGGCAACTTGGCATGCTATGCACCTGAGGAAGTTTCCACCGATGCCAAGAAGCAGGCACGGTTTCGCAAGGGACTCAGCCCTGAACTTCACCGAGATCTATGTCTGCACGAGTGCACCTCCTTCCAGAAGTTGGTGAACAAAGCTATCATTGCTGAGGCGGGCCAGACTGATTTCAAAGACACACGCAAGCATCCTCGTGATTTTGGTTCCTCATCCGGCTCTAGCTCTCACAAGCGCCGTGTGTGGGTTCCTAACACTACTCTGCCACCCAAGTACACACCGAGGCCATCCTATGAGGCGCCTCGCCCAACTCAATAGTATGCACCTGCCAAGACTTATGGAGGACCACCTACCAACTTTGCTCCACGCACTGGCACTGTGACATGCTTCAAGTGTGGAGAACCAGGGCACTACATGCGTGAGTGTCCTCAGAACCAGCCAGGAAAACCCGTTGGCCGTGGTAAGCCAACCGGCAAGGTGAACTATGTCAAGCCAATCCCACTGCACGTGGTCATGTCAACTATGTCTCTGCTGAGGAAGCTTATGAGGATCCTAACGTCGTCCTTGGTACGCTTCTTGTTAACTGCCATCCGGCATCTGTTCTTTTCGATACTGGAGCATCTCATTCGTTCATATCTGAGAGCTATGCTCCAATGCACAACATGACTTTTTGTGACATGCCCACTTCCATGGTTATTCAAACTCCTGGTTCAAAGTGGCAAACCTCTAGGGTAAGCCATGGAAATGAAATTCTTGTCGATAGACTTGTTTTCCTTGCATCACTAATCGCTCTCAAGTCCTCGGACATAAACATCATCTTGGGTATAGATTGGTTGACAGCTCATTACGCCAAGATTGATTGCTACACTAGCACCGTTCAACTTACACACCCATCCGGCAAGACAGTCAATGTTTTGACCCGAATGGATGAGCATCAGCTCTACTCTCTTAATGCCAGCCCTCTACCAGAACTCGAAGATATCCCGGTAGTCCGTGACTTTCCGGATGTCTTTCCGGAAGAACTACCAGGTGTTCCACCTGACAGAGATGTCGAGTTCGTGATAGATCTTATTCCAGGAACTGTCCCAATCTCTAGGAGACCCTATAAGATGGCACCCCTAGAACTAGCCGAGCTTAAGAAACAACTCGATGAGTCCTTGAAAAAGGGTTTCATCCGTCCTAGTTCTTCCCCTTGGGCTTGTCCCGTCCTTTTCGTCAAGAAGAAGGATGTAACGGAACGGATGGTTGTAGATTATCGACCTGTCAATCTGGTCACCATAAAGAACAAGTATCCGCTCCCCAGGATCAACGACCTGTATGATCAGCTTGCTGGATCCTCAGTTTTTTCCAAAATGGATTTGAGGTTGGGCTAGCATCAAATCAAAATCAAGAACGGAGACATTCCCAAAACGGCTTTTGTTACATGTTATGGCCAATACGAGTACACCGTTATGTCCTTCGGGTTAACCAATGCCCCAGCCACTTTCTCTCGGCTAATGAATTCTATATTCATGGAGTATTTGGATAAATTCGTCGTGGTATACCTCGATGATATACTCATTTACTCCAAGAACAAGGAACATCATGCCGAGCATCTAAGGCTAGTATTGACGAAACTTCGAGAGCACCGTCTTTATGCCAAATTCTCTAAATGTGAATTTTGGTTGCCAGAAGTGACCTATCTAGGCCATGTGATCTCTGGTAAGGGTATTGCCGTTAATCCCGAGCGAGTTCAAGCCGTCCTTGATTGGACTCCCCCTGAATCGGTCAAGCAAGTTAGGAGTTTCCTTGGCATAGCGAGCTATTGCCGATGCTTCGTCGAGAATTTCTCCAAGGTTGCTAAACCTCTAACTGAACTCCTCAGGAAAGATAAAAGGTTTGAATGGACCCCACAGTGCGAGTCCAGCTTTCAAGAACTAAAAAGACACCTGACATCTGCACCCGTACTGGTACCACCAGACTTTTCTAAGGATTTTATTATCTACTGCGACGCCTAGCGACAGGGACTAGGTTGCATACTCATGCAAGATCGTCAAGTGATCGCTTACGCATTTCGACAGTTGCATCCACATGAGGATAACTATCCTCCACATGATCTAGAGCTTGCAGCTATAGTCCACGCACTCAAAACATGGCGACATTACCTTCTTGGTAATCGCTGTGAAATCTTCACCGATCACCAAAGCCTAAAATACATCTTCACCCAACTGGATTTGAATCTCAGGCAAAGACGTTGGGTTGAGTTGCTCACAGACTACGACTTAGGAATCACTTACACTCCTGGGAAGGCCAATGTCATGGCCGACGCACTGAGTCGTAAGTCTTATTGTAACAACCTGATGTTACAACAAGGACAACCACTTCTCCACGAGGAATTTCATAAGCTTAACCTTCACATTGTTCCTCGAGGATTCCTTTCCACCTTGGTGGCGAAACCTACCCTTATGGATCAAATCATAGCTGCCCAGTGGTATGATAGAGGTATATCTCGGATCAAGGAGAACATCGATAGCGGTGTTGCTAGAAGTTTCTCTATGGATGAACGAGGTGTTGTGTACTTCGAGAACCGCTTGGTGGTGCCCAAGAAACAACAACTACGGCAGTTGATCCTTAAGGAGGCTCATGAATCTCCTCTCACGATTCATCCTGGTAGTACAAAAATGTATCAGGACCTACGCCAGAGGTTCTGGTGGACTAGGGTGAAGAGAGAAATCGCTCAGTTCATTGCTAATTGCGACGTTTATCGTCGAGTCAAAGCAGAGCATCAACGGCCTGCTGGCACCCTCCAACCTTTAGCTATTCCTGAATGGAAATGGGACAAGATCGGTATGGACTTCATTACCGGGTTTCCCAGGACCAGGAAAGGGAATAATGCTATCTTCGTCGTTATCGACCGCCTCTCCAAAGTAGCCCATTTCCTACCTGTTCGAGAGAGTATAACCGCTAGTCAGCTAGCAGACTTGTATATCTCTCGGATAGTATCACTTCATGGTGTGCCGTTGGAGATTAACTCAGACCGTGGAAGTCTTTTCACTTCACGATTTTGGGAAAGTTTCCAGAATGCTATGGGGACTCATCTCTCTTTCAGCACTGCCTTTCATCCTCAGTCAAGTGGTCAAGTGGAACGAGTCAATCAAATTCTGGAAGATATGCTTCGAGCCTGTGTCATCTCTTTCGGTATGGATTGGGAGAAGTGTCTTCCATTTGCCGAATTTGCTTATAACAATAGTTATCAAGCCAGCTTGGGCAAGGCTCCCTTCGAAGTTCTATATGGATGAAGGTGTCGAACACCTCTTAACTGGTCAGAAATCGGGGAAAGACAATTCTTTGGTCCGGATATGATCCAGGAAGCAGAAGGGCAAGTTCGCATCGTTCGTGAGAAATTGAAAACAGCCCAATCTCGCCAGAAGAGCCAATATGATAGTCATCATAAGGCTGTGACTTTTGAAGTCGGCGATAAGGCTTATCTTCGGGTTACTACTCTTAAGGGAACCCATCGCTTCGGTATCAAAGGCAAATTGGCTCCTCGTTACATCGGTCCTTTTCGCATTCTTGCCAAACGAGGAGAAGTTGCCTACCAATTGGAACTACCTCCGCACCTTTCCAGAGTTCATGATGTCTTCCACGTATCTCAACTCAGGCGTTGCTTCTCGGATCCTATCCGCGGAGTGGACCACGAAACGCTTGATCTCCAGGACAATCTCACATATCGGGAATACCCCGTCCGTATTCTTGATCAAACCGAGCATACCACTCGACGTCGTAATATCAAGTTTCTCAAGGTTCAATGGTCACATCATTCCGAGAGTGAAGCTACTTGGGAAAGGGAGGATCGTCTTCGACTTGAGTACCCCACCCTCTTTCCGGAGGAACCCGAATCTCGGGACGCAATTCTCCTGAGTGGGGGTGAGTTTTCACATCCCTAGTCAGTGCTTGCATTAGGACTAGCTAGAGTGTGCATCATGCTTATTTTCCACATAAACTTGAAATGGGAATGACAGAAACCCCAGCACCCCTCTTCTAACAACTAGGGTTTAATAAAATCTTTTCCAATGTACCCAAAATGCCCTTCAAAAATGTTCATCATCTTTGCCTTGGTCTTAAACCTCTGCCAAAAATGGTGCACAATTTTCTAGGACATCCAATGGTCTTTGGATTAATTCATATTGTAATTGCATTTGGGCATTTAAATGCTATAAAATATTTTATGTGCCCAAATAATCATAAACTAAAATGTTCCATACTGTTCATATTATATACAGTGGGCATGACTAGTTTTATGAGTTATAAAAATCTTCTAGCATTTTTATTAATTCAACAAAGTTGCAAAAGAAATGAAACATAATTAAAATAGAAAAGAGAGGAGAGAGAAGACTTACCTGGCGCCCACTAACAGGCACACCTGCCGGCCCAGCCCAGCCACCGCTCCACCGAGCTGCTTGGCTCGGCCAGGCACGCAGGCAGGTGCTCGACGGTGGCCGCAGCACGCGCCACGCAGCTGCCCGCCGCCCTGCTTCCTCCCCTCGCCGTTCAGCTGGCCTGGATCGACCACCCACGTCTCCCCCGAGCTCACAGACACGCCTCCTCCTCCCCAGCTCCTCTCCCTCGCTTCCCCGCACCATGGCCGACGCCGCCGCGCCCGCGCCGTCGTGATAACCGCGTCCACCGTCGTCCCCGTGCCGCGTCACCATGTCCGTTCGCTCCGCCGTCATCGACTACGTCGAGCAGGCCGAGCCCCAAGCGCTCGCCCGCTCTGGAGTCGCCCCGACCCTGTCTTCCCCAACTTCGGCCGCAGAGATCGCCATCGCCGCCCTGCTCAGCCCCGACCTTCCCCGAGCCCGCTTTGACGTTTGCTGCAACCGCCGTGAGCTCAGCTCCGTCCTCCCCCTCTCTGTTAGCTCTCTCTTGCACCGTATGCACCGCACGAGGCTCACCTGCACGCGCCGCCATGGAGCTCGTCGCCGACGAGGCTCCGGCCACCTAACGGCCCGGCCATGGTGCCCACCAGCTTCACCGTCCCGCGAAGGTGCTGTAGGATCAATCCACGCGCCTCCACGAGCACCGCACCGACGAGTTCGTCCTCGCCTGAACTCTAGCAGCCGCTGGACTCGTCGCCGGCGTCGTTTCCGGCGACCCCGAGGCCAGCCACCACCACCACTCGACGCGGCTCACTCCCAGCTGCCCGTAGGTGTGCTCCGCCGTCGATTTGGTCGCCGGAGCACAAATCCCGCACCCCACCGCCGCGTTTGGCCTCGCCGGCGGCTAAACACCAGCGAGTCAGCCCCGTTTGTCCAAGGGTTTGACCCCCCTGGGTCACTGACATGTGGGCCCTGTCTGTTAGTCAAACCTAGATTAGTATCTAAACTAATCCTATTTAGTTAATTTACTAACTGTGACAGTGACCAGTGGGTCCCACTGGTCAAGTTTGACCTGGACGCCCTGTTGACTGGCTGACGTCAGCATGATGTCATGCTGACGCAATAAATGATTTTCTGGGATTATTTGATTAAAAACAATCAGGAAATTCCAGAAAATGCTCTAAACTTCATAAAATCATATAAATTCAACAGTAGCTCAAATGGAAAAGATTTATATATGAAAATTGAACAGAAAAATCAAATCTTTCCAATCGCACTAGTTTCATGCATGTTTGAGCAAGTTAACCTTGATGTTCACCTTAAAACATGATAATACTGTTTAATAAATAATAGTTTGGGTTACAATTTGAATCTTTGATTCAAATGGGCTCAAACCCCTCTATTTATAGATGCATTAGCCCAAAACACATGCGTCTTGCCATATCATGAGCATGCATCATATTGTTGCATTTGTTTGCTTATTGATTGTATCGTCGATATTCTCTGTGGTAGGTCCTGCTTCCGAGGATACTTCTGCGTATCCAACTGAAGAGCAGTACCCGACAACCACTCTGTCAGGCAAGAAACCATTGATCATTCCGATACAAACCCATCTTCTCGCTCCTGCTCTCTTTTATTCCATTAAGGCAATAGCGTGTGAACTGCTACTTGCTGCGGTAGTTGAACCCTATTCCCTTGCATGACCTGTCATTGCCACAGTAAATAGTTGAAACCCACTAGCATGTGTAGGAGTTGATTGAGCCATGAGATGTGTGATCCACCATGCTATTTGTTTATGTTGCTTGCTATGCTTAGAGTTGTGTTAGGTCTGGTTCATCTGGGTGATGGATCAGAGTGAAATGATCATACCGGTAAAGAGAGGGAAGTGTGGAACATGTTTGGTAAAGGTATCGATGAAAGGCCATGTAGGAGTACGTGGTGGGTTGTTTCATTGGAACCGTCCATAGGACCTGAGATCTGTATGTCTGGTTCAAGTTCCAGCTACTACCACACGTTGGGATCCTTAATTGACCCTCTCGGCTTATAAACTACCCTTGACCTCTGTCCAGGAGTTGCAACTAGTTTCTGGTGTTTGTAGTTTACTGGTGGTCGTGCACAGCGCTGACCCTCGGGGTGGGCTGTGATGCGACAGGTACGTGGCACGATGTACCGGTCGCCCGTTTGGTGACTTGGGAACCCTGTACACATCGTTTGGGGCCGTGAGCGACACCCCGGCCGGATCTCCCCACGGATGGAACCCAAATAGGCGATAAACCTGGACGAGAGACTTGTGTAGTTAGTCAGGTCGTGGCCGACACCCTCACTGGGCTTCCGCTTGAAGTTTGCCGAGTACATGTCGAGTAAACGGCGATAAGTGGTGGGAGCGTGTGTGAAGAAGTACACCCCTGCAGGGTTACCAATCTATTCGAATAGCCGTTGTTCGCGGTACGGACTACTTAGTTACTCTTACAGTTCATAGACAAGTTGATGGATACTACTAAAAGCCTCAAGAGAAGTGTGAGTGCCGTGGATGGCCCTTCCGTAGAATGACAGAAGAGGATCCACGGTGGTGTATTGTTGTGGTGAGTAGAGGACTCGTGTACGTAGTCCTATCTTGCTATCTGCTGAGAGTGGTAGTATCGGTTAGCCAAGAGTCAAAGCTGGCTTGCTGCTATGAACTCCACTACCCTTGTTGATAATGAAGCATGTATGATAGGTTCTGTTGTAAGACTTGCTGAGTACCTCTGTACTCATGTTTGCTTAATAACTGTTGCAGAGGAGAACCCTACCCCTTCTGATGGGTTCTACATAGACGTTGACGTCGACGAGTAGCTTGCTACCCAGACGGAGATCCTGAGCTTGTGAAGGGCCTTGTAGATAGTCAGGCTACACCAAGCCTGTTTTATTTTCCAAGTTGTCTGTACTCAGGCATGTTAGCCTCCGCTTGTGCTTGTTTGATTGTATGACTTGAGTGTTGGGTCATGTGACCCCTACATGTATGGATATGTTATGTATGGCTCTTCGGAGCCTCTTAAATAAGGTACTTTGAGTCATAGAGTTCTGTTGTGATGCAATGTTGTATTTGCAAATATTGAGCATATTGTGTGTATGATTGAAATGCTTGGTATGTGTGGGATCCGACACCTAGTTGTTTTCCTTTGGTAGCCTATCTTACAGGGAAATGCCTCCTAGTGCTTCCACTGAGCCTTGGTAGCTTGCTACTTCTCGGAACACGTAGGCGGGCTGGCATGTGTCCTTCTTCGTTCCTGTGTCTGTCCCTTAAGGGAAATGTCACGCGTTGTTCCTTTAAGTGCATGTAGCTTGCTACGACTTGGGTCCATACATTGATGACCGACACGTTCGTTGCTGGGTCATGGATGCCTGTCTCTGCAATTTAGTGCCACTTTTTATTTATAACTAGCCATGTCGGCCCGGGTTCTCTGTCATATGGATGCTAGCGACACTGTCATATATGTGTGCCAAAATGCGCAAACGGTCCCGGGCCAGGTAAGGTGGCACCCATGGGATACCGTGCGTGAGGCGGCAAAGTGATATGACGTGTTACAAGCTAGATCGGTGTGACTTAGGATCGGGGTCCTGACACTTACCTTGTGATCTTGATCTAGCTTATGAAGGGATGAACTTGAGTAAACAAGGTTAGATAACACAGGTACATCTACTAGACAGAGCAACAAAAGAGCCACAAGAGTACCAAGATTGGGATAACATGTAGAGAGTGAGTACTGGGTACCCTTGAATGCAGACATGTTCCCAAAGGTAAAAGGTATGAAATGAATTCAAAGACATCCTTCCCTAGAAGTATTTCTCCCCCTGAATCTTATATTGGATGATGTAAGAGAGTAGGGAAACAGAATCAGAGTAGAACAGGAACAGATCAGATCGCAGAGACATAACATAGACATGTCTTTCCCCTCTTAAAGACATGTGACTTCTCTCCTCTGGAGCAGCAAGCATCTGGGGCATGTGATTCCTCTCTCCCCCTGTTTGAAGCATTCTCTCATTAAGCTTTGATGTGAACTCTCTCTCCCCCTTTGACATCAATTTCCAAGAAGGGATCTTCTGGAGTGTGTGTCAAAATAGGTTTGGTCCTTGAGTCACAGAGCAGAGCAGCATATAAAATGTGATGCTGGTAGAGGACAAGAATCATTGAGTGGAGATGGAACAAAAGTGCAGGAACAAGTGGCAAATTGTCTTTTCTGCAGTGAAGTCGGTGACACCGAGTTGTGTTTTTCGGTTGCACCGAACGGGTTCGGTTGGACCGAAAGTGACAAACCGGTGGGACCGAGTTCAACACAGAAAAAGAGCAATAGTCACCTCAGCTCACTAGGAAAATAGGATCTCACAAAGATTTGCAAGGAATTAACTGAAGGATTCGCAATGAATTGGATGCAGAAAATGCAGAACAAAATAGAGAAAAGAAAATCTAGATGAAGTTTTTTTTGTTGTTTAAAAGAAGAGGAACAAAATGCAAGGAACAAATGCACGAACTTAGAGAACCACTAGAGAACTTCATCTAGAATTAGGCGGTGATAAAGTCACCTATGTTAGAGTATATTGACTAAGGAGTCAAGTGAGAACACTTGATCATAAGTCATACTCATAGTTTCAGCCCAAAATGGGGTTACCATTTTTCGTTTAAGCATTTGATGTATTCTCATCTTGTTGAGTTGCTTTGACCCATGTCTTGGGGTAAAGCTTCTCTAAGATGGAATAACATACCTTGGGTGGTGGTGTTGATCTTGATCATGTGGTTGAACTTGTGTGAGTTGCTCAAGGTTGATGTAGCTCATCAAGAATTGGGAGCACCACTTGGATTTGAGTTCATCTTCCTACATGGGTTAGTCTTGCAAGGAAGAGCACTTGTGCATCCAAAGTGAAAATCATGATATTTGATACCAAATGATATATAGAATTTGTCAAAGGATATGTTGAAGGGTTTCGTGCTTCCTTGTCTTCAACCACCATGGTGCAGGGACTTGGTGATGTAGAGATTGCTCAAGATGTGAGTGAGTTGCAAGCCCATGGATTTAGATTTATCCAAGTGCCTACAAGGGTTAGATACCATCCAAGGGTACAAATGTATCCAAGACATATGATCAACATCATAAGAGAAAAAGTCAAGGATTAGTCATAGGCACATGCCTTGCGAGTATCCAAATGGAGTTCCCACTCCAAGTTTGAAGCATCAATGATGTTCAATTCACCTCTCAATCGGCAAAAGACTTTCTCATCAAGCGGTTTGATGAATATATCCGCCAATTGCTTATCGATTCGCACATGCTTAAGATTAATGTCCCCTTTAGAAACATGATCTCGAATGAAATGATGACAAACTTGAATATGATTAGTTTGAGAATGTTGGACGGGATAATGAGCAATCTTAATAGCACTTTGCTACTTCTCGAGATTGCGTTGTATTCCCTCGAAGAGGAAAGGGTGATGCAACACAGTAACATTAGTATTTCCCTCAGTTTTTGAGAACCAAGGTATCAATCCAGTAGGAGACCACGCGTGAGTCCCTCGCACCTCCACAAACAAATAAGAACTTCGCAGCCAACGCGATAAGGGGTTGTCAATCCCTTTACGGTCACTTACGAAAGTGAGATCTGATAGATAGGAAAGTGTAATGTTTTTGGTATTTTTGGGTATAAGAACAGAAAGTAAATAATGCAAAGTAAAGTAGATTGGAAAATTAATATGTTGAGAATAGACCCGGGGGCCATAGGTTTCCCTAGTGGCTTCCCTCATGATAGCAGCATTCTATGGTGGGTGAACAAATTCCTATCGAGCAATTGATAGAAAACCGCATAGCTATGAGAATATCTAGGCATGATCATTATATATAGGCATCACGTCTGTGACAAGTAGACCGAAACGATTCTGCATCTACTACTTTTACTCCACACATCGACCGCTATCCAGCATGCATCTAGGGTATTAAGCTCATAAGAATAGAGTAATGCTTTAAGCAAGATGACATGATGTAGAGGGATAAACTAAAGCAATATGATATGAACCCCATCTTTTTTTCCTTGATGGCAACAATACAATACGTGCCTTGCTGCCCCTGGTGTCACTTGGAAAGGACACCGCAAGATTGAACCCAAAGCCAAGCACTTCTCCCATTGCAAAAACTATAGATCTAGTAGGCCAAACCAAACCAATAATTCGAAGAGACTTGCAAGGATATTATAATCATACATAAAAGAATTCATAAAAGAACCAAATATTTCTCGTAGATAATCTCGATCATAAACCCACAATTCATCGGATCTCGACAAACACACCACAAAAAGATTACATCGAATAGATTTCCTTGAAGACCAAGGAGAACTTGGTATTGAGATCCAAAAAGAGAGAACAAGCCATCTAGATAATAACTATGGACCCGAAAGTCTATGGTAAACTACTGACAACTCATGGTGAGGCAATGGTGTTGATGTAGAAGCACTCCGTGGAAGATCCCCCCTCCGGCGGAGCTCCGGAACAAGGCCCAAGATGGGATCTCATGGGAACAGAAGGTTGTGGCGGTGGAATTAGGGTTTTTTCCGTTGCCTCGATGTTTTCAGGGTACATGGGTATATATAGGAGGAAGGAGGGCATCGAGGGAGCCTGAGGGGTCCCACGAGGGTGGGGGCGCGCCCTATAGGAGGGGACGCGCCCTAGACCCTCGTGGCCGCCTCCTTCGTTCCCTCACATGTACTCCAAATCTTCCGTGTTGATATCGTTCCAAAAATAACTCTCGCGAAGGTTTCATTCCGTTTGATATTCCATTTCTGCGAAACCCTGAAATAGGCAAAAAAACAGCAATCTGCACTAGGCCTTGGCTTAGTAGGTTAGTCCAAAAATTAATATAAAAGTATATAATAAAGCCCATTAAACATTCAAAACATCATAGATAATAGCATGGAACAATAAAAATTATAGATACGTTGGAGACGTATCAAGCATCCCCAAGCTTAATTCCTGCTCATCCTCGAGTAGGTAAATGATAAAAACATAATTTTTGATGTGGAATGCTAACCATCATAATTTTAAATGTAGTTTCTTTATTGTGGCATGAATGTTCAAATCCGAAAGATTCAAGACAAAAGTCTATATTGACACAAGAATAAAAAAACTTCAAGCATACTAACAAAGCAATCATGTCTTCTCAAAATAACATGGCCAAAGAAAGTTATCCCTACAAAATCATATAGTCTGGCTATGCTCCCTCTTCATCACACAAAATACTCATATCATGCACAACCCGGTTTCAGCCAAGCAATTGTTTTCATCCTCATATTTTTTCAAACCTTTCAACTTTCACGAAATACATGAGCGTGAGCCATGGATATAGCACTATAGGTGCAATAGAGTGGTGGTTGTGGAGAAGACAACAAAGAGGAAGATAGTCTCACATCGACTAGGCGTATCAATGGGCTATGGATATGCCCATCAATAGATATCAATGTGAGTGAGTAGGGATTGCCATGCAATGGATGCACTAGAGCTATAAGTGTATGAAAGCTCACCAAAATAAACTAAGTGGGTGTGCATCCAACTTGGTTGCTCATGAAGACCTAGGGCATTTGAGGAAGCCCATCGTTGGAATATACAAGCCAAGTTCTATAATGAAAATTCCCACTAGTATATGAAAGTGACAAAACAAGAGACTCTTTATCATGAAGATCATGGTGCTACTTTCAAGCACAAGTGTGGAAAAGGATAGTAGCATTGTCCCTTGTCTCTTTTATCTCATTTTTTGGAGGGGCTTTCTCTTTTTTTAGCCCCTCTCTATTTTTTTGGGGGGGGGCATCTCCTTTTTTTGGCCTTTCCTCACATGGGACAATGCTCTAATAATGAAGATCATCACACTTTTATTGACTTACAACTCACAGATTACAACTCGAAGTTAGAACAAGATATGGCTCTATATGAATGCCTCCGGTAGTGTACCGGTATGTGCAATGAATCAAGAGTGACATGTATGAGAAATTATGCATGGTGGCCTAGCCACAAATACGATGTCAACTACATGATCATCCATGGAAATATGACAGTATGAAGCGTGTCATATGAACGAAACGGTGGAAAGTTGCATGGCAATATATCTCGGAATGGCTATGGAAATGCAATGATAGGTAGGTACGACGGCTGTTTTGAGGAAGATATATAGTGGGTGTATGGAACCGACGAGAGTTGCGCGGTACAAGAGAGGCTAGCAATCGTGGAAGGGTGAGAGTGCGTATAATCCATGGACTCAACATTAGTCATAAAGAACTCATATACTTATTGCAAAAATTTACGAGTCATCAAAACAAAGCAATCAACGCATGATCCTAGGGGGGAGGTTGGTAGGAGTTAACCATCGCGCGCGCCCGACCTCTAGACAAAGGATGACACTCAATAAATACCTCATGCTCTAACTTCGTCACATAGCGGTTCACCATACGTGCATGCTACGGGAATCACAAACTTTAACAGAAGTATTTCTCAAATTCATAATTACTCCACTAGCATGACTCTAATATCATCATCCTCATATCTCAAAACAATCATCAAGTATCAAACTTCTCATCATATTCAATGCACTTTATATGAAAGTTTTTACTATATTCATCTTGGATGCCTATCATATTAGGAGTAGTTTTATAACCAACGCACATTACCATGCTGTTCTAAAAGACTCTCAAAAGGATATAAGTGAAGCATGAGAGATCAATAATTTCTACAAAATAAAACCACCACCTTGCTCTAAAATATATAAGTGAAGCACTAGAGCAAAACTATCTAGCTCAAAAGATATAAGTGAAGCACATAGAGTATTCTAACAAATTTTAGACCGCATTTATCTCTCTCAAAAGGTGTGTACAGCAAGGATGACTGTGGCAAACTAAATATCAAAGACTCAAGTCATACATGACGCTCCAAACAAAATACATATCATGTGGTGAATGAAAATATAGCCCCGAGTATAGTTACCGATAGATGAAGACGAAAGAGGGGATGCCTTCCCGAGGCATCCCAATCTTAGGATTTTGGTTGTCCTTGAATTTTACCTTGGGGTGCCTTGGGAATCCTCAATATTAGGCTCTTGCTACTCTTTGTTCCATAGTCCATCAAAGCCATACTCAAAACTTGAAAACTTCACAACACAAAACTTAGCCAAAAATCTCGTGAGCTCCGTTAGTATAAGAAAACAAACAACCACTCAAAGGTACTGTAATGAACTCATTCTTTGTTTATATTGGTGTTAAACCTAATTTATTCCAACTTCTCTATGATTCATATCCTCCAATACTACTCATAGATGCATCAAAATGAGCAAACAACACACGAAAAATAGAATCTGTCAAAAACAGAATTGTCTATAGTAATCTGTAACTCTCGAATACTTCTGTAACTCCAAAAAAATTGAAATAAATTGGTAAACGTGAGGAATTTGTCTATTAATCATCTTCAAAAAGAATCAACTAAATAGCAGTCTCCAGTAAAATCTGATGACTAATCTCGTGAGCGCTAACGTTTCTGTTTTTTACAGCATGATCATATAAACTTCACACAAGTCTTCCCAAAGGTTCTACTTGGTACAAACACTAAATAAAACACAAAACCACATCTAAACATAAGCTAGATGCAATATTTATTCCTAAACAGAAGCAAAAACAAAGAAAATAAAATTGGGTTGCCTCCCAACAAGCGCTATCGTTTAACGCCCCTAGCTAGGCACGATACAAGGATAGATCTGGGTATTGCCATCTTTGGAAGGCAATCCATAAGTGGCTCTCATAATAGATTCATATGATAATTTGATTTTCTTTCTAGGAAAGTGTTCCATGCCTTTCCTTAACAGAAATTGGAATCTAATATTTCCTTCCTTCATATCAATAATTGCACCAATCGTTCTACGGAAAGGTCTATCAAAAATAATAGGACATGAAGGATTGCAATCTATATCAAGAACAATGAAATCTACGGGCACATAATTTCTATTGGCAACAATAAGAACATCATTAATCCTTCCCATAGGTTTCTTAATGGTAGAATCCGCAAGATGTAATTTAAAGAACAATCATCAAGCTCATGGAAACCTAACAAATCACACAAAGTTTTTGGGATAGTAGAAACATTTGCACCCAAATCACACAAGGCAAAGCATTCATGATCTTTAATTTTGATTTTAATAGTAGGTTCCCACTCATCATAAAGCTTTCGAGGGATAGAAACTTCTAATTCAAGGTTTTCTTCATAAGATTGCATCAAAGCATCAACTATGTGTTTGGTAAAAACCTTATTTTGGCTCTAAGCATGCGGAGGATTTAGTACGGATTGCAACAAGGAGATACAATCTATCAAAGAGCAATTATCATAATTGAATCCCTTGATATCAAAAATAGTGGGTTCATCACTATGCAAAGTTTTAATATCTTCAATCCCAGTTTCAACAATTTTAGCATCAAGATCTAAAAACTCCGAATCATTGGGACGTCTTTTAACTAAAGTAGACTCATCTCCAGTCCCATCTTTATCAAGATTCATACTAGACAACAGGGATCTAATAGGAGACGCATCAATAACTTTCAGATCTTCATCTTTCTTTTCATGATATCTAGAAGAACACGCTTTCATAAAGCACTCTTTTTTAGCACGCATCCTAGCGGTTCTTTATTTGCATTCATGAATGGAAATTCTCATGGCTTTGAGAGACTCATTGATATCATGCTTAGGTGGAATAGATCTAAGTTTCAAAGAATCAACATCAAGAGTAATTCTATCCACGCTTCTAGCCAACTCATCAATCTTAAGCAATTTTTCCTCAAGCAAAGCATTGAAATTCTTTTGCTTTATCATAAACTCCTTAACACTAGTTTCAAATGCAGAAGGCATCTTACCAAAATTTCCATATGAGTTATTGTAGGAATTACCATAATTATTAGATGAATTACTAGGAAAAGGCCTAGGATTAAAGTTCCCTCTATAAGCATTGTTACCAAAATTATTCCTACCAACAAAATTCAAATCCACAGATTCATTATTATTTTCAATCAACGTGGATAGAGGCATATCATTAGGATCATAAGAAGCACTCTTAGTAGCAAATAATTTCATAAGTTCATCCATCTTTCCACTCAAAACACTAATCTCTTCAATAGCATGCACTTTTTTACTTAGATCTTTCGGTGTGCCATTGAGAGTAGTTAACCATAATATTATCTAGGAGTTTGGTAACTTCTCCTAAGGTAGTTTCCATGAAAGTGCTTCCTGCGGCCCAATCTAAAAGATTTCTAGCAGCAAAATACAAGCTAGCATAAAAGTTTTGTATAATCATCCATAAGTTCAAACCATGTGTAGGGCAATTACGTATCATTAATTTCAATCTCTCCCAAGCTTGCGCAACATGCTCATGATCTAGTTGCTTAAAATTCATAATATCGTTTCTAAGAGAGATAATCTTAGCAGGAGGAAAATACTTAGAGATAAAAGCATGTTTGCACTTATTCCATGAATCAATACTATTTCTAGGCAAAGAGGAAAACCAAGTTTTAGCATGATCTCTAAGTGAAAATGGAAATAGCTTCAATTTAACAATATGATTATCCGTATCCCTCTTCTTTTGCATAT
Source organism: Secale cereale (assembly GCA_902687465.1). Lineage (NCBI taxonomy): Eukaryota > Viridiplantae > Streptophyta > Magnoliopsida > Poales > Poaceae > Secale > Secale cereale. Next base: position 528,981,745 of record LR738711.1, on the reverse strand, counting down.
CACACAAATCAACAAAGTTGTTTAGATGGGTAGCGGCATCTTCACTAGGAAGGTCGGAAAATTGATCTTTCATAACAAGATTCAACAAGGCAGCATTGATCTCTCAAGATTCAGCATCGGTAATAGGAGCAATCGGAGTGCTAATAAAATCATTATTGTTGGTATTGGAGAAGTCACACAATTTGGTATTGTTCTGAGCCATAGTGACAAGCAAGCAATCCGACACACAAGAAAACAAGAAGCAAGCGAACGGTAAACACACGGCAAAAGAAGGGCAAATAAAATGGCAAGGGTGAAGTGGGGGAGAGGAAAACAAGAGGCAAATAAATGTAATGCGAAGGATAAGGGTGTGTGATAGAAACTTCGTATATGACTTTTGCATAAGCCTCCCCGGCAACGGCGCCAGAAATTCTTCTTCCTACTTCTCGAGCTTGCGTTGTATTACCTCGAAGAGGAAAGGGTGATGCAGCATAGTAGCGTATGTATTTCCCTCAGTTTTTGAGAACCAAGGTATCAATCCAGTAGGAGACCACGCGCGAGTCCCTCGGACCTGCACAAACAAATAAGAACTTCGCAGCCAACGCGATAAGGGGTTGTCAATCCCTTTACGGTCACTTACGAAAGTGAGATCTGATAGATAGGATAGTGTAATGTTTTTGGTATTTTGGGTATAAGAACAGAAAGTAAGTAACACAAAGTAAAGTAGATTGGAAAATTAATATGTTGAGAATAGACCCGGGGGCCATAGGTTTCACTAGTGGCTTCTCTCATGATAGCAGAATTCTACGGTGGGTGAACAAAGTACTTTCGAGCAATTGATCGAAAAGCGCATAGTTATGAGAATATCTAGGCACGATCATTATATATAGGCATCACATCCGTGACAAGTAGACCGAAACGATTCTGCATCTACTACTATTACTCCACACATCGACCGCTATCCAGCATGCATCTAGAGTATTAAGTTCATAAGAACAGAGTAATGCTTTAAGCAAGATGACATGAAGCAGAGGGATAAACTCAAGCAATATGATATAAACCCCATCTTTTTATCCTCGATGGCAACAATATAATACATGCCTTGGTGCCCCTGCTGTCACTGGGAAAGGACACTGCAAGACTGAACCCAAAGCCAAGAACTTCTCCCACTGCAAGAACTATAGATCTAGTAGGCCAAACCAAACCAATAATTCGAAGAGACTGGCAAGGATGTTATAATCATATATAAAAGAATTCAGAAAAGAACCAAATATTTCTCATAGATAATCTTGATCATAAACCCACAATTCATCGGATCTCGACAAACACATCGCAAAAAGATTACATCGAATAGATCTCCTCGAAGACCGAGGAGAACTTGGTATTGAGATCCAAAAAGAGAGAAGAAGCCATCAAGCTTTGAGATGAGCATCAGTTGGAAATTGTTTACTTAGTTTTTCCTCGACCCCCTTTAACACTACGGTGTTTCCTATGACTCAAGAAAAAGAAAAAGAAAACTACAAAAACAAAAGTCTTCACGCTTCATAATCCTCGCATTGATTTCAATGTTTTCAAGGTCACACCAGTTTCCTCATTTTCAAAGTCTTCAAGAAAACCAAAGTCTTCAACAGAAGACATTCATTTTTAGGGATCGACTTTCTTCGGAAATATCAAACTCCTCATAGACTTATAGAACCCGTGTACACTCACAAACACATTAGTCCCTTAACCTATAAGTTTTCAATACACCAAAATCACTACCGGGCACTAGATGCACTTACACCTGGCGCACTAGGGCGTGAGGATGTCGTTGGTGGATCCGTATGTATCTTTCCTAAAAAAACAAATATTTAGGAATGGAGGGACTATATTGTAGTAATTATCTTACCTTTTGCATCAACTTCATAATTTTTGTACGTACCATGCATGAACCGGGCCAGAACCAAACTTCTCATTTTTTTTGGCATCAACTTCTCATTACTATCTATCGCTCGGGCCAAGGAGCAGAAGCAAATTTTACAAATTACAAGTTCAAAAGAAAAGCCTTCCATATTCGCATCGCACCTCCACAAGGTTTGTCCGGCATGCCGCTCAAGGGGGAATGTGTGTTGTGTTGCATTTTCACTTACAAGTGGAACCGCAGTTGAGCAAACCGACTACCGGCAAACCCCCGCCCGCCAACCACGCGATGGCTGAGTTAGAAAAAAAACAGGAGGGAGAAGAGATAGTTGTAGCACGGATTCCAAGAAAATTGGTGTCAGATGGGACTCGTGTGGGTGGCGAGTGGCGTACTGCTAGACGTGAATGCTAGTTATTGGTCATGCCACCCCACTATACCGAGGTGCTGGTTATGTAGAGTGAACACATTATCACTCCAGGAGTACAATACACCACTAGTACTACTCACATTGTCACAAAATTTCCTGGAGTCTGTGATCAGCCCTCCTCTCTCTTCTCAGCCTGCCAGCAGACGCGTGGAGTGTGCCCATCGGCTGTTTGTTCACATTCGGTCCCACGTGTCAGTGAAAACGCAAGACGACCCACTGAACCTGCACATCTTTCACCTCGACGTGCTGGTGATGAAAAACAAATCCAATAAAGATCTTTGGTGGACGATTTTGGAGTTACTCAAGAGTAAGATTCTATTTACAGTTTAACCCAAGATGCACATCACGTGCCTTCAACTAGCACTCCATCTTCTTGCATGACACGACATGCTAATGTCGCACGTGTCGGCAAAAGGAGGAAGAACTTGACCAAATCCTCTCCACATTTAGATCGGAGGAGTAAGAAACACAGCAAGCCCTCTGCCTACATCATACGTATGTACTGTACAAGCCCACCTCACGCTATCACCATATTTCTCGGCCTCCGAGCGACACCTAGCTCTACTTGATGGTATACTACTACTATGACTAACTATTGTACAAGCATACTACTACTGGCTCTATGTGATGTGGCAAATTCATATAACCGGATGTTGGGTTTACTACTACGGTACTCATACTCCAAGAAGTGACTAGAAAACCATTCATAAATTGAGTTTATCACATGCATACGCAAATGTACCTTTCCTTACATACAATAAGTCATCAACACACAACGACAATGAGGTTACATGTTGGATTATAGATTATTTCTAACAAAACATTCTATTAAATACTAAAGTTTTTATCACACAACAAATAACAAGCAATGAAATGAACTTCGGCTCAACCAATCCTCGGTGTTGGAAACGCTTGCTCTGAACCATAAGTAAGCCTCTGGGAAGGGCCAGCTATTGTCAATATCGAGACCAGTGTAGGACTCATCATCCAGGCTGAAGCGGCCTATAGTAGGATGCATATTGTCATAGCCAGCGTAGGGAACCATAGAAATGTTCAAGGTATTGATACAGTTGATTCTCATAAATGCTAGTAATGTTGTGGCAACAACAGCTAGATCGACTTTCACCGTCATTGGATAGTTTTGTCCAAGGAAGAGCGAGTTTTCTCCAAGACTATCAATGCGGAACTAGGCATAAGGTGTTGGCGCTAGAACACTAGTATGCATCCCGAATACCCTACAATGGATGTTGGAATAGATCCAGAAAGTATGACCATGGGAGACAACACCTGCTTCCTTAGTAACATCAGCAGTGCCCTGTATACATACAAGAAGAGGTGATCCATTAGAATAAGTTGCCAGGCGCAACTGAGTATGTAGGTCCTGCTCGTCCTCATGATCGTGATCATCACCATCGTCATCTTCCCCTTGGTTATAGAATTTATCAAGTGTAGGTGGTGGAATGTTCACATGACCTTGGAAACACAAGAAGGTTAATTATTATGGGGATACTAACTCGCATGCACGTGGATGAAATAATTCTAATAACGTTGGAAGACAAACATACCGAAACAATAAGGATTCCATGCAAGAACAGTGCCACGAGTGGTGGCAGCAAACACAATACCCTCGTATTGAATTGCATCACAGTACTCATCCGTGTACAGAAATTAATTTTTGAGCAATATCCATCGAGGCATGGAAGTAACGATGGCAACAAGCTTGTTGAAGATAGCAACAACATGATAGTTCGTGTAATTCCAAGAGCAGTTGGGAACTCAACAAATTGCTTTCTTCTATAGATGACAGTCACCATGATCGCATTTGAACGTACGTAGATCATCTATGTGCTCAACCTCAGGGCAGTTTGAGATTTTTGGAAGTGGGACCCGATGACGAGTGTACACATTCATAAGTTCCCGCTCGCAGTTGTACCCAATATAAACAACTCAATCTCCACTTGCGCCTGCCCATGCCTTACCCTTAAGCGATGGCATCTTAACATCACACGTATCATTATCAAGCGGCATCTAATTCCACAAGGCGAGGCTTCCATCGTCCCCGCGCCAGTGAGCAGGGTCATGGCAAAAAATATAGGGGAGATCAAATCGCTCCCGAACCCTTGGATTCTTTGTAATGATGTTATTTTTTGAGTCGAGAATGGTCTTGAACGAACCTGACATGCTAGCCGAGGCAATGACGTCGCACCGATCAATGAGTTCCTCCACCACATCATCTTTCAGATCGGGGTAGGAATAACGGGGTTGTTTCCGGCCTGTTCCCTCCATGGAGAAGACGATCGAACAATGCCAGAAGGAAGGGTGAAGGAAAATAGAGGGAGGAAGAGCGTGTGACAGCGGTTCCAAATTGAGAGGGAAAGGCTAAGAGGCAGTGCATGGTTGCCACGGTACAGGAAGATGCGCCCCGTCCTACATAGACGTCCGTTCGGAAATTGTACAAAAGGACTCGCCATGGTCTCACTGGCATGTTGGAACGGGACCACATGTCAAAGAAACATGGTGTGTCATTTCTCGTGCAAAATGCGATCTGGCTGCATTTGCCCGAGGTGCCGCATTATTTCTCGTCTTCATTTTTTTAATGGCATGCTGATCAGTTTTGAAGCACAACTAATTGGTACTATATGGAGAGAAAATATAAAGTACTCTACCACAGTACCACTACTCCACCTCTAGTACTAGTATCAAAAAAGATATATAGGCTGGAGCTTCAGCGCTTGCTTGCTAAGAGCTGACCACTTTCTTCTCACACTATCACCCTCTCTCCAGATCTAAAAAATAAGGCGGTGGCCCCTCTCTCTCCCTCCTCACCGGTGGTCATAGATCCGCCAGGATCCCATCCGCAATGGAAGAAAAGGAGGTGCAGCGTTGACGCACTCCTCGTCGGCGAGTGAGGTCACACACTCACGACAAGGCGGTCCTCTCATACCTAGAGCCCGCGCGGGATGGCATCTATCCCCAAGCTCGCTGTCGTAGTGTGTGCGGAGGTCGACGACCATGAGCGAAGGCACTTCCTGCCGACCCTCACGTATGCTACCTCTTTTCGAACCATACTCTTGTTCTATTGCCCCATCTGCCACGTTGCTGCATGTGGATCTTTTTCCACTGCATCATCTCCCCAGTTTGCTATCCTGTGCTCTGCTGGTCACGCAGATGAAAATCTTCATTTGCACTATTAAAGGAGACCCTACTTCATGCATACTAATCCATGTCTGGGTTGAATAAGGAAAGGAAGGGAGAAAGTATTGTCGAAGAGACTAGGTATCGTACCCGCATCTAGGTTGAAAAGGGAAAATCAGTAGCTAAGGAACGAGTCTCGTGTCTCTTGGTTGAAAAGGGGTAGAAAGGCATGACAACGCAATAGAGAATAACCAGGTCGATCAGCTTGTTGTCCTCACATAGGAAAAATGTGGCTAAAGAGAACAAAAATGAGACATAATCCACATATGATGCCTGGATATTTGTTGCTCTAGGCAACCATCCCTCCCTCACCACTCTATGCGTCCATGGAGGTACATCGTACTGGCGCGCCCACTGTCCTAATGGGCCTCCCATGCTCTTATTGTCACTTTTTTTGTTAGTATAACACCACCAGTAAAGTCAAGCAATGTTACTGCTAAAGTGATGCCACATTTAACTAATGACGCACTCAGTCTAATGCCACCGATAAATTTAAGCAATGCCATTTAATGTCACTGGATTATTTCAGGGTTATGTAACATTCCAAAATATTAAATTTTGGAATGTTATATTAAATAGATAGTTTTGATTGCTTGTGATGTGCTGTGTGAAATTGAGTGAAATTTGAAACTTTTGAAAGTTAAATGAGACGGAATGAAATGACTTTCCCAAACTTTCACCTTGCATTTTATGTCCCCCATGAATTCAAATTCATTTCATCCCTAAACTCTAGAGTGAAGATGATATGACTTCTTCCATTTAAATAAATGAGAAGGGTTTTTGAAAGGATTTTGAATTCCATTCTTGAAATATTTTAAATTCAGAAACTATATGCAACTCAATGATTTTCCCGAGAGAAGATAAAATGACTTCTTCAAATTATAGGAAATATGAGTTGGAAGTTCCTTTGAAGTATTTTGAAATTTATTTTCAAATTCGAGTTATTTGGTTTCTATTCAAATTATTTTTCGCCAAAAATAGAATATATGGAAAATAGGGTAAAATGATTCCCTACAATAGAAAATTGGGGAGAAATAAATTTGATATCATTTTGGCTTTCGAAAAATGTTTTTTATTGTTTTTATTGCAATAGTAGCACTGTTTGATATTTTTAAATTTTTGTGTACTTTATTTGACTCTAGAAAAATGTTCATGTTGTAGGAAATCTTTTTCTGAAAATTATGATATATAATATGCCTACATAAAAGCTATCTCTATTTTCGTTATTTAGTATTTCTTTTCTGCTTCTATTAAAAAAATGCGCGTGCGCCTTTATTTATTTGTCGCCCACGTGCGCGGCTTAGTAGCAGTGGGCACTTCATTTTTTTCCTTTCCTCCTGTTGGGACAAGCCCAGTCAATCTTTTTTTTCTTTTCTTTCTTTTTCTTCCCTAATGTTTTTCTTTCTTTCTTTCGGCAGAAACACGGCGCGACCGGGCCGAACCCTTTTAGCCCATACGGTTCTCCCAGTTTTGTTTATTTTTCGTCTATGTTTAGTTCCACATTGCCTAGTCTTTGACCCATAAGCCTCTATTCCACCTATAAATATAGACCCATAGAGCCTCAAAAAATTATCCGATTCGGGTTAAATCAATATTTTGGTATGACTAGATTCACTTCAAAAATATTTCTTCTCTCCGGCGGAAATTCTCGAAATCATCTCCTCTCTTCAAAGTTGTCTTTTCTCTCCCTATAAAGGTATCTTTCTTCATATTTTTTTATATACTCCCGTAGCTTATTATTTTAGATTACTACAATAAAATAATTAGATTTATAAACTAGCCCTGTATTTACACTTTAGACCTATGAATTCTGTTAGCCGTAGCTATTTTTCTTCCGTAAGACAGCTTGGCCCTGATTTTTCAAATAGACATAACTTTTTACTCGTTCATCCAAATTAGATGAAACTAACGCCTAGATTTTCATCTTGATCCCACCAATCTAGTGAATCTATCAAATAAACTTTTTGGAACATTCAAATTTCGAAATTTGTTCAAATTCATTTGCAAACTACTTTTGATCATATATTTTTAACCGTAACTCCGTTTGAGTTGATTCTTTTTGCAAATCTAAGCTCTTGACCTAAACTTTCTGATAAGGCCAAATTCACTTAATTTTGGTACTGTTATAAATTGTTTTATGTTGCAAGAGTTATTTTCTTGGTTCCGAAGTTTTCCGAAGTGTTTTCTTTGTTCTGTCCGATCTGTTGAGTGATTGCTTATGTGTGGTTACCATTGATTGTTTACGATAGATAGATTGGAGTGTGACGAGTAGATCTATCATGAGTTATGAGTGCGAAGAGTCTACATTAACAGTACAAGGAAAGTTCATACTTTGATCATACTTTTGAATACCCAGTTTTTATTGCAATAGTTATATCCTCAAACACTTGCATGAGTAGGACTGGTACATAATATGATGCTTGTAGTTCATGAGGTAGGAATCCAATGACTTGAGATCAACCAAGGGAATATACGCTTTGTTACTTATATCTTAGCCATGCTTGTAGACGTGGATTGGTATGAGTGATTTCATGAAAGTTGTGAGAGTGATATTTAACTAAGGGAAAATTAAGGTGGAAACTTTAATACACATCTGAGTGGATTGGTTGGGGCACCCTGGAGCACCCAGTGATTTGCTCGGGCACCTAGAGGGTCTAGTGTTGTCCTAGGTGATCCCGGAGGACCCATGTGATCACCCTATTGGAATGCCACCCAGGCTCAAAGGGATCATATAATATTTTCATGCCTAGAAACTTACATGTGCGGCCACAAGCCATTATGGGCTCTAGCATAGTTGTGTAGGTTGTCTGACCACTTTCAGTGGTAGACTAGCAGATGTAGCGGATGTAGGTGTACCGGTCTACCCAGGGTAAATTGTTAATGCTTCTGAAAGACTGTGTCTCGGTCATCCAGTTCTCAAACACCATGCAGTGTGAGAAACTAAATGGAGGAGTCTTGTGGGGAAAAGTGCACAAACATCTGCAGAGTGTACAAACTATTCATGAGTAGCCATGTCCCCAGTTATGGACATCTTTGAGTACCTAGAAGTGGACTATTTTTTGATCTCAACACTCTATTTAACTAATTTGTTGGGTTAATAATGACTTTGGTTTGGGATTGAGATGGACGAACCATACTCAATTGTTCATGAAGTAAATTTAACAATGTAGTTAAATAAAAGCATTCCTTTGTGGTAGGAAAAAAAATCAGCTTTATGCAAAATAAACCTTACAGCCTCCACCAGCCAAATATGCATGTAGTTGTAGGCATTGTTCATCATCACTGCTACAGTGTGAATTTGCCAGTACATTCAATGTACTGACCTACATGGCTGCAACGTCTCATGTTGCAGGAATTATTCGACGAGTAAGTGTTACATTAGGGTTGCGCTGTCTACAGTCAACTTTGTCGTTGGTGTTGATGGGAATCCACAACTTTGTTATAACTTCCGCTATAAGGATTGAGGTAATTGTATTTACGTTACTTTATACATGTGATTTACCTCTGTTATAAATCCTCGAGTACTGTGTGTGTCAGCATACCGATCCAGGGATGACACTTAAGCAGAGAGACTTGATCCATTCGGGTCGGGTCGCTACAAGATGGTATCAGAGCACATGTTGATTGTAGGACGTGACCCTAGAAACTGGCAAGCCCATAGGAAAGAATTTCTCTAAAGACTTTCTTTTCAAAAGGATTATATACCTCTCTTCTTTCCTGAGCTTTACCAAAATCTCCCATTTTACCTCAAATAGGTAGACAATACCCTTTTCCATTTTTGACCACTTCGGATTAAAGAGGATTTCACCATGCATTAGAAGTGTTGAAGCTACAAAAGTGGATACTCCGAATAAGTGAAGAGTGGATGACCTTGAAGAGATATTGATGTACGGTGGAACCCTAGGTGGCCGATCTTTCACGAAATGGAGTGGATCCCATGAAGAACACGAAGAACACGAGAGGGAACACGAGGGGAAACACGAGAGAATCACTCAAACCAACAAGAATAAGTCACACATATGCTAGATCCTCGAAACACAAAGAGATACAAGATCCATGATCAACAAGGGACGATACAAGTAGCGATAGTCTTCTCCGTGAGGAGGTCTTGGTATCCCGTAGGATCTTCTCCGCAGAGGTCATGAATCCGTGTGGATCTTCTCCGTGGAGGGGCCGCAGTCACTCACAAGGAGATGAACCACTAGTGGATGAGCAAAGCTCTATCTCAAATGAGCTAAACCTAAGCTAACCCTAACTAGGAGGAGGTGGAGGAGTATATATAGTCTAGGTCCACGAAGGGGTAAGTGGGAGAGGGATACATGGGCCTCAGGCCCGTCTCTGCGTGCAGGCAGGCGCCGGATGTCCGGGCCGGGGGCCGGATGTCCGGCGGCTCACGAGGGGCCGGATGTCCGGGCTGAAGTGCTCGGTCCCGATGCTCTGTGGATAGGATGGTCCGGATTTCCGGGCTGGCGCCGGATGTTTGGCCCGACGCAGGGCGCCGGATGCCCGGGGGTCGGCCGGATGTCTGGCCGCTGTAGCTCCACAGCGACTCCCCTTGAGGCACTTCTTGATCCACTTCCGTGTGGACTCGTCCTATGCTTCGAGCATCTCCATGGTCGTCTCCTTGGTTCCTTAGCACACGTAGTGTCTTTGCATTAGGTAGAAACCATGTCTCGCGTGAATGAAAAGGGGAAGCATCGAGGAACGGGTTCACCTTGTGTCCACTTGGGGCTTGGGTAGTAGTCATAGAGTACATGTGGGTGAACAACGGATGCTCCGCATCATCTCCCCTCCCTTGGGATAGATCCGACCTCGGATCAAAAACCTCATCACCATGGAAACGGTTGTCGTGGACGGACTTGTAGTTGGACGTAGTCGTAGACATGGCGCAATCCAAGTACTCCAAAGTGTCGTCGGAGTGATATACATACAATAAGAGCAAACACAAACAACACTCAGAAATACAATTGTTAGCGCACACAAAGTGTCCATCGTGTAAGTGTGAGTCCGTGTGACAAGGCACATGATGCTTATCCAAAAGATGTACAATGACATGCAAAGCATTCATGGGAGCAAATTCATTTGTTGTGCACACAAAGGTAGTGTGAATGTGATCAATGCGACCATTGTGCAAAATGATGTCATAGTATGATGGTTTATCAAGAGCATGAACATGGCAATGGATGCTCAATATGTGTATGTTATCATGCAATTGATGGAGGACAATATCATCATGATGTATGAATATGCCATCGAGAAAGATCACAACAAATTTGCTAAGAAAATGCACAAGCTCATATATCATGGATGACATGGGAATACAAGATGCAACAAGGCAAGCATAATGTGAGTCAATCCATGCATAAGATGCAAAATTGTTATGGGAATGATATGTCCATGGAGCATGGCATGTGAGCACACAATCAACAAATATGAAGGTTTTGGTGCAATGTGCCCAAGGAGTTTTGATATACCAATGCTCGATGTCGTGGCATGAGTGAAGGTCCGAAGGTGCATCCAATAAGTCCGAGCGCTCCTCAACTTGAAGGTCCATAGGGTCCATCTCCCATGTCGGTCCTCCATCCCGTAGATGTATCATGTAGACAACAAGAAGGAAACAACAATGAAAGTATGGCCCATCCAATATGCATAAGTGAGGATGGCTCACAAAGAAGGAATTCACCTTTAGGAATTTCTTGAAGATGTTGGTGTCGCGCAACGTGTATGCCTTCACATGCCAAAGATGCCTTGTGATGGTACCGCCTTGTGAATCCTTCAAAATGAAAGAACATGACAAACACTAGGAAAAACAAATGAGGTTAGCCGTAATGCAAAACCTAGCATTCGTGCGGGAAAATACCCAACAAGTGCTTGCATCATTCTTATCATGAGAAAGTACAAGGGTGTGGTGCATGGTATGTAGGCATAAGATGCGAGAACAACCAAATGCAATAGGCTCAATCAAGCAAGTATGCATCACAAGAAGGGTGTCAAAGTCTCCAATATCAATAGGCATAGCATGGTTGCACTCAATACAAGGGAATATGAGAGATGCAACTAATGGAGACAAGTGACAATGATCAATGCAAATCATGTGAATGGCATGAACATATATGTCTTCAACCCAAGAAAGCAAGTAAGAGTGGAACATGGGTGATGCAATATAGCAAGCAAGCATAGCAATTAAGTCAAACAAGCTAGTAGTGCGAAGCTGCAACGTACTAGAGGTAATCATGGCAAGCATGTCATGTGTGCAAATAGTGAGCATACGTGATGCACATGGCATAGCACAAGCATGAAAGCAAGATATGAGCAAAATAGCATCAATGTGTTGATGAGAGGCAATATGAAAATAGGAATGGGATATCATGACTCTACCAACACAAGAATCAACAATAGCATGGGGCACAAAGAAATCATGGTAGTAGCAACAAGTATCTCCACCAAGCATGCAAATACACATATAAGTAGCATAATGGTGAATCATGTGTAAAGGCAAGCAAGGGTCACAATTGCATGGCAAAGTCATAGCAAGAGGCATAACATGCAAAGTGAACAGGATAGTATGGGCATAATGTGATAAGTGGCAAATAGCCCATAGCCGTGTGAGAGCCAAGTAAAAGAGATGCGTGTAGTGGTTGCGCAAAGAGAATGGTGGTAAGGAGATTCCACGTAATCCCAAGTCATCGTTGCTCTCAAGAGATCGTTTTGTCAACTCATGGGATTGTGAGGTTGACAAATGTTCATGAGTACCTACACAAAGCAAAGACAAAAGGAAAATTGTGTGTGCGTGGTATATGTACACATCATCCATCATAATGCGCACGTGCATGTGTTGGTTTGCACAAAATAGCCAATGCTCAAATAAATGAGATGCGTGATATAGAAACATGTCATCCATCATGAGAGGTTTGTTGTTATGTATAGCATAATGGAGACTCGAATTGTGTAATGCATCACAAGAAATATGAGCATTGTTATTCATGGAATGCATATGGTGCACACAATCATGGTAATCATGCAAGGTATGGAATGCATCAAAATCTCCTAGTATGTATGAGGAAACTATAGGGGTCTCCTCATGAGCATCAATGGAAACATCACATGGAGAATATTGACAACATCCAAAACAATGCATATTTGGAACAATGTGTTCATGGCATGGCATAATAGATGAATTGCGCAAATCATGTAAAGGAAGCATTGCAATATCATCGCAAGAGAAACACAAGCCAATGACCATCATCTTGTCATCTATTCCACAAGTGCAAATGGGATTTACTTTAATTTGGCATGCATAGTTACTATGTTGAGATTGAAATGATGCAATATGGGAGATCTCACTCATAGCATATGACAAGTTTAAAGGATTCTCAAACATGATGTGACCAAAAGAATTTTCACATGATATCCTATGGAGCATGGCATCACAACTAGGCAACTCAACATGCTCATCATCATATTCATCATAAATAGGTAAGTCAAGACATGATGAGTTCGCACTAGCATGAAGCATGGGAATAGGTGTGTCAACATCATGCAAGCAATCATTCTCAAGATAGTCCACTAGTGGGACGAGAGAAGCACCGTCACCTATGTTACCTTTGGAGTTCCGCTCATGTGGTGTAGGTGAGGTTTTCAAGATCTGATTGTTTTCATCTTTCTCTTGATGGAACCATGTGGGTGGTGCATCGTCTTCCACCATGGCCATCGGTTTGTCCATTGGAGGGATGGACTCATCGAGGGTAGGCATGTCCTCTTGTAGGAGACCTAGCACCAAAGAAAACACACTCGGAGTAGAGGTTAAGTCGTTAGAAATCATAGTAGCCTCACATGCACTATCAACTACCTCACTCACTAAGTGGTGTGGCTCACTCACTCCCTCATGGATGCTCTCACTCGTATGGTTGGTGGAGTCACTCAAATGGCTCTCAACCTCACATAGGAAAAGTGGCATGCTCTCATGTGTGGGGCTAGTGGTGGGCACACTCATCCTCTCAAGGGAAATGCTCTCAAGGTCACATATGGTGGAGTCACTCATATCGCTCATGTGGTGGTGGCTCTCCTATCATGGGAATTGGGGCATATCGTCATAAGTGGATGTCGAAGAGGTGTAGGTGCAATAGTCTCCATGCTCAACTTCCTCATCCGTAATGCCTCCAAAGATGAATGCCGTGGGATGTGAAAAATCGTCACGCTCCTCCGAGGTCAAAGAGAAGGTCTCATGCTTGCTCGCGTAGCTTGATCCGGAGTAGTAGTCCAATATTGGCGCCGTCTTCATGGTGTCGAAGAGGTTCATGCTCGTCGCCTTGGTCGAAGGGGATGGCCCATGCTCGACCGTCTTGTCGCCGTCGCTCGTAGATGATCGCCTTGATGATGAAGACGTCGATGTAGGCGAACTCATGGGAAGTAGGCGAAGATGCCGTACATCCAAAGGCGAAGATGCCTTGATAGCACTTGGTGAAGATGCCGAAGTGGTGGTTGTAGCTGTAGCTCCGTCTTGGGTATGCTTGTCTCGCGGTCTTCTTATGTTCTCTTGAAGCTTGGGCTTGGCGTGAAGTAGAACGTCTTCGGACTTGTAGGTATGCGCTTGTCGAGCATCTCCATGATGATGATGTTGTTGTCGTGCTTGAGCTCTTGGTAGATGTCGTTCATCGCCGTCGTGCACAAGATGCTTGGAGGTGACTTGCCCTTCATGACGATGTCGATGGTCGCCATGGCGGTGTGGACGTGGAAGACTTGTACTTGCATCTTGTTTGCGCTCCGAAGACTTGTGACTTGAACGTCGCCGCCGAGAGGATGACGAAGGGGAAGAAGACTTGTAATCGACCACCAAGTGTCGGAGCTCCGTCATTTGTTTGTTGAAGGAGTCGCACAAGTCGTCGAAGGAAGCCATTGTCCTTGTCTCGGAGTGTCGTAGTTCGATGGCGATGTTGCCCAAGCACTCTTGCATTTCTTGTTGTAGTCCGATGGTTTTCGCGCGGATGTCCTTGTTCGCGCCGTCAATGTCGAAGACCGGAGATGAAATGCCTTGCCTATCCATCACAAGACGCTAGCAAGTATGAGTGGGAGAAAGAAGAACTATACCAAATGTACCTTGACCGATGTTGAAGATGGATCAATGATCACTCAAATGTGGGAGAAGGAAATAGCACAATTGGTACCAATTCTTGTCGGTTTCTCACACCTACACAAGTAAAGCTTATGGTGGAGCTTGGTGAGGATAGTGGCACAAAAATTTGAAGCGAAATGTTAGCAAGACTCAATAATGTTGAAAAAGATTCACAAATTCGCAAGTGAAACAAGTAGACCAATAGCAAGATGGGTGGCACACGGAAACACACACACGGATAGATAGATGGGGTCGTGCAACCAATGAATGAGCCAAAATGTGGAATCCACGAAAATGCTCTTGTTGCACAACACTAGAGAGACGCTAGCGCGATTGCACAATAGGCGGATACGAACTTGTGCACAACCTACTAAGCAAAAATGCAACGACTTCTATCCCAAGTATGCTATATGTATGGTATTCCGGTGGTATGATCCAAAATGATCGAGTATGACAATCTTAATGTAGTATGATGCTATGGTTCTTGCTTAAAAGCTCTTTGATTATCTTTTTCTTTGTGCTTAAAAGCTTGTTTGGCTCTTTCTCTTTTGAGCTCTTTTCTCATGCAAAACTTCACGAACCAAGATAGCAATTGAGTATATGCGATAACAGCCTTGTGTCACAAGAGATGATACCAAGATATGCACCACGGTGATATGGTATGTATGATATGGGAAGTATGATCACTAATGTGCACAAGTCACGTTGCCGGCAATACTCAAATGGCTAGTCTCGATAGGTAGGTGACGCAAAAATGGGCTAGGGGTCAACAATGCAATTGCAAGGGAATATACAAAGATGTCGTCGAAGTTACCATCCGTGTCGATGATGAGAGGTGGTTCTCTTGATGTAGACCCATTCCTAATTAGCCGAAACACCTTAGGAAACGGAAAAACCACAACTCAAAATCTCAAGGACAAATATCAAATGGTGGTAGCGGCAATGCCGTGGTGGTTGCGGAAGTGGAATGATGGGCTATACACGATGTCGGAGTTGAAGTCACGGTCCCTAAGTAGCCGAAACACTTTAGGAGACACAAGCCACAACTCAAAGAAGCTCGGACAAAATTGGGTTAAGTTTGGTTGGCTATGTATAATGGGCAATGGGTATGCGGAAGTGGTGGTGGTGATTGATGATGAAGCAATGGTCCCTAAGTAGCCTAAACACCTTAGGAGACTCAAATCACTACTCAAGAAACCACAAATGATATGGTGGACAAAATGGGTTAGGTTGCGGAAGTGTATGGTGGTTATGCGGATGATATGGTGGAAGGCCTAGGCAAACTTGCCAAATTTGACAAAATTTCATGGATTCAAATGGTGATGGTAGTATTTTTCTGTTATGGGGGATGTCAAGAGCTTCAAAACTAGCTCAAGAACGTCGAAATCGGAGTTCGGATGAATTAGTTATGGACAAAACGGTGAAACACGGGTGGCTGAATTCCCAGGGGTCGGACATCCGGGGTCGGGTCCGGAAATCCGGGACCTGATGTCCAGAACAACGCGGGATTTTGCCCTCCAGGAGCCAGATGTCCGGCCAGTGGCCCGGATGTCCGGCCCGAAGATTCCAGATCTGAATCGGGACGAACTTTTCAAATTGGGGGCAGAAATGGATGATCTGGGGCTCAAAATTTGAGAGATTTCGTGGATAGAATGATGGGAGAAGTGGGGGAAAGCTAGATCCACTTGAAACCAAGCAAATCAATGGATAAAAATCAACAAAATATCATCAAACCAACAGATCACAAAAAAATTTGGGGCTATTTTTGGTGGGGAATTTTCGAAATTGGGGAAGAACACAACAAAAACAAGCTAGAAAATGGTGGAGGGGGCTCCAAATTCGTGAGAAACCGTGGCTCATGATACCATATGATGTAGGGTGGAACCCTAGGTGGCCGATCTTTCACGAAATGGAGTGGATCCCATGAAGAACACGAAGAACACGAGAGGGAACACGAGGGGAAACACGAGAGAATCACTCAAACCAATAAGAACAAGTCACACATATGCTAGAGCCTCGAAACACAAAGAGACACAAGATCCATGATCAACAAGGGACGATACAAGTAGCGATAGTCTTCTCCGTGAGGAGGTCTTGGTATCCCGTAGGATCTTCTCCGCAGAGGTCTTGAATCCATGTGGATCTTCTCCGTGGAGGGGCCACAGTCACTCACAAGGAGATGAACCACTAGTGGATGAGCAAAGCTCTATCTCAAATGAGCTAAACCTAAGCTAACCCTAACTAGGAGGAGGTGGAGGAGTATATATAGTCTAGGTCCACAAAGGGGTAAGTAGGAGAGGGATACATGGGCCTCAGGCCCGTCTCTGCGCGCAGGCAGGCGCCGGATTTCCGGGCCGGGGGCCGGATGTCCGGCGGCTCACGAGGAGCCGGATGTCCGGGCCAATGGGCCGGATGTCCGGGCTGAAGTGCTCGGTCCTGATGCTCTCTGGATAGGATGGTCCGGATTTCCGGGCTAGCGCCGGATGTCCGGCCCGACGCGGGGCGCCGGATGTCCGGGGGTCGGCCGGATGTCCGGGCGCTGTAGATGCACATCGACTCCCCTTGAGGCACTTCTTGATCCGCTTCCGTGTGGACTCGTCCTATGCTTCGAGCATCTCCATGGTCGTCTCCTTGGTTCCTTAGCACATGTAGTGTCTTTGCATTAGGTAGCAACCATGTCTCGCGTGAATGAAAAGGGGAAGCATCGAGGAACGGGTTCACCTTGTGTCCACTTGGGGCTTGGGTAGTAGTCGTAGAGTACATGTGGATGAACAACGGATGCTCCGCATCAGATATTAACCTTTAGAAGACCAAACCCCTATTATGTACTTAAGTTAGATGCGACGATTGTGAGCCGTCAATTGTTTGATGTTTTTCCGACGGCCACAAAAATAAAACCGTATTTTCAAAACTAGTGTTTGTATTGAGTGTATCTCTCTCCATCTCCCGAATCTCATCCCAAAACCCTTAGACCAAATAGAGGATGAAAGAAGATTGACTTGTATTCTCTGGACCGATGACCGAGCCGGAGGCAGAGCTATGGATACAAAATATGGAGGCTCACTTCAGGAAAAATTTGGTTGCAAGGAAGTATGAGGTTCAATACGCTCTTGAGTACTTTAGAAAAAGTGCTGCAACATGGTGGAAAATGCATCAAGCCATACAAGGATGTAATGGAGCAAAAAGTTGGGAGGAATTGAAGAAGACTCTGTTAAAGTCCCGACTCATCCGAAAGCGTGGTGACAACCCGAAGAAGAAACCTTGTGCTTGCAGGATTTGTGGAGAAATAGAACACACCCAGGAGGAGCACAAGGATGAACGCCTTAAGGGAATCCGTGATGGAGGAAGATATTGACGACCCTGATGGAGAAGGCCTAAACAGATATTACTCCCGTGCTTGCTACTCATGTGGGGAAGAAGGACATCTTTCATAGTATTGCACGAAGGAAAGCCAAGAGTGTCTGGGGGACTTCCCGATAGAGGAAGTGGAGTTTGATCCACAAAAGATAGAAGAATTGATAGGAACGAAGAAGTCAAGGAAGAGAAAGAGCATGTGTCCCAGGAAGAACCCAATTTCTGCGGAAAAGGACCTAAGTCACATCACATGTTACTGGTGCAAGGATTTAGGTCATTATGCTAGCAACTGCCCAACAAGGAAGCCAAGAACCCAGTGAACCAAGACAGTCACCATGAAGTCCTTAGATTTTTCTTATGTCATTAGTTTACGCTGCAAGGAAGTAGGGCATTTTGCCAAGAGAAGGTTCAGACCGGAGGAAAGATTGATCAGAGTAGTTGAGATATGGATATTAGAATGAAGCATGTAGATAAATGTGGACTATACTTTTATTACGATGTTGAGTTGAGTTATGGAAAGAACATTGTAATAGTTCGTGAAGCAATAGAAGTTGATATTTTTGGAATCTAAGAAGAAAATATTATGAGTGGTTGGCTGATTGTGAGTGCCTCTCTTGCTATCCCACCTAGACTAAAACCTAGAACCCATGGACAAGCTGACCCCAAACCTTTCTCGGACAAACAACCACATTTCACCCAAGGAAATACATACAATGTCCTGAGTACCCCTTCTGTCTTATACCTACAGATGACAACCCTATACAAGTCATTTCTCACGGGCTCGGAAATGATCATGACCCTGACTAGCGATCAGGATTACGCAAAGATCCTGAAGGATATGATGAAGCATATTCACCTTGAAGGAGATGCCGTTTACAAGGGTTATCCCTTCATGGAGAATGGAGTTGAACTTTGGTACGTGGAGGTACACCTCCACCGTGTGAAAGGAGTTTGCCCAAAAACTATGGGACAATACTTTTTCATCTCTCAAGTACCACGAACAACATTCTTCGACTCTATTCGTGAAGCTGCTATGGAGGCCATACGCCAGATTGGAGAAATACTTGAAGCAATACTTCGTCACACTCAGAAATGCCTAAGTGGGGTGCACGCAGAGAGGATGGAGATGAAGCACACGGCCGATAGGATGAATCAAAAGATTGACGATTTCAAGAATCACATTACACAATTCCAGTGGGACTGAAGCATCCTCAGCTAGGACAAAGGAATAAAGATGGAAGGAATGTTTGACCATACCAAACTATGTGGATGGCAACATTTGTAGTGAAGCACCTTTGAAATTGAAGTGTCGAATAGTGGTTCAGGATGTAATAAGAGATTTGATATGAGGAGAATATGGATTACGGATGAACTAGTGCATTTTGTTTAGTGGTACTTTACTGTGTGAACCATGGACCCATAGAAAGGAAACTGTTGCCCCAAAGAGTGGAGTTTGCACAAAATAAGTTGGAGTTTATTCTTGATAAGATGCTTATCCCAAGGGTATAAGTACAATTGGATTTAAAGAAGGTGTAATGCTGGAGTATGGAGCAATAGTGACTCCAAGGATAAGTTAAGGATATACAAGTTTGGAAGTGGAGCCATAAGCTGAGGACCTAAGGAGGCTACGTGATCACAAGGGAACCACGATACTTGTCAGAAGCAATATGTTTCGGCTGTAGTGAAGCAGGGCACTTTGCTAGATATTGTCCGAAGGAGAAGAAGACGTGTGCTAAATAGTTGAGTTGAAGCATGCAATGGAATGCAGTAGATCGTAGTAAGTTGAGAACCAATATAATGAGCATCATGGTGTTGATTTTGGATTTGGTGAGTTGCTACTTTATAGGCATGAGTGAAAGCATGATGCATGGAATAAGATTTTGAAGAGAACTAGTGTTTTCATTTTAAGGGTGGTAGAATCCAACACCATTACTCAAACACACTAGCAAGTGGTTGGTTACGTCAGACTTGGAAGGGACTGCCCAAGGATGAGTGTGAGTAATCACACTCAGTTTTCAACTAAGAGAAGGGAGGGATACAATATAATTGGATGGATTTAAGAATGGTAAGGAAGTTGTATGTTGGAAAATGATCAGTTGCAACCCGATGATGAGACCAACTGTTACTAGTGGTGATATGAGCCATAACCCACAGGCCCCAGGACCTGTCAAGAAAGCAAGCACACTCTTGCTGAAGGAAAATCCCTGGAAGGAGCTACGATTTTGATCTGCAAACATTTCCTAGGAGTTTACGCAAAACCCAAGGGTTGAGAAGAAAAGATAGATGTTTTGTTCAGCTTGCAGATGTAACGGATTTTATTCGAACTTAGTTCGTTGACAAGAGAAATTCTGCAACGCTTGTGAGGACGACTGAGTGTTAGAATTCGAGATTCACTAAACCATATACAAGGTAATGATTTGGGTGTGGAATGGATTGATCACCATACGGACTTACTCTTATTATTCGCCTCTGCTATACGGGATGGTAAATCTGAGTGGCTTACCTATAGTAAAGAGACGACGATGTCAAAACTTTGTTTAAACCTTAGAATGGTATGACAAATTTTCCCCTGTACAAGGCAGTTGTTGCCAACCGTACGATATACGGTGAGAATGAAGCCCAGACCAGTTTTTTATAGGGACCCAGTTAATTTTGTTTGATGACCACCATGAGATATCGTTTAGTATTGGCGCCAGACCTGTCAAGAAGAACTAGTCTCGGAAGAACCTTACCAGGATGAAAGGCCACAAGAATTGAGGACAAAGGTTATGCCACTACCGAAAGAGCCCAGAGAAGGAATTATCCTGAAGATTTAAGAAGACCGACCTTGTCAACAAAGGATGGAGTACTTCAGTTTTGATAGAACCATAACCATGCTTCTAAGTGTGGTAGCACACTAGACCATACCGATCAATGGATTTGTTAGGAGACCCCGAACCCCAGCCTATTTCATGCTAGCCTCTCCGAATCTCGAGGACGAGATTCATTTTAAGTGTGGTAGGTTTGTAACATCCCAGAAATCTAAATTTTGGAATGTTATATTAAATAGATAGTTTTGATTACTTGTGATGTGCTGTGTGAAATTGAGTGAAATTTGAAACTTTTGAAAGTTAAATGAGGGGGAATGAAATGACTTTCCCAAACTTTCACCTTGCATTTTATGTCCCCCATGAATTCAAATTTATTTCATCACTAAGCCCTAGAGTGAAGATGATGTGACTTCTTCCATTTAAATAAATGAAAATGGTTTTTGAAAGGATTTTGAATTCCATTCCTGAAATATTTTAAATTCAGAATCTTCATGCAACTCAATGATTTTTCCGAGACAAGATAAAATGACTTCTTCAAATTACAGGAAATATGATTTGGAAGTTCCTTTGAAGTATTTTGAAATTTATTTTCAAATTTGAGTTATTTGGTTTTTATTCAAATTATTTTTCTCCAAAAATAAAATATATGGAAAATAGGGTAAAATGATTCCCTATAGTAGAAAATTGGGGATAAATAAATTTGATATCATTTTGGCTTTTAAAAAATGTTTTTATTGTTTTTATTGCAAAAGTAGCACTGTTTCATATTTTTAAATTTTTGTGTACTTTATTTGACTCTAGAAAAATGTTCATGTTGTAGTAAATCTTTTTCTGAAATTTTGATATATAATATGCCTATATAAAAGTTACCTCTATTTTCGTTATTTAGTTTTTCTTTGCTGCTTCTACTAAAAAATGCGCGTCCACCTTTATTTATTTGTCGCCCACGTGTGCGGCTTAGTAGCAGCGGGCGCCTCATTTTTTCCCTTTCCTCATGGTGGGCCAAGCCCAGCCAGTCATTTTTTTCTTTCTTTTTCTTCCCTAATGTTCTTTTTTCTTTCTTTAAGCCGAACCCTTTTAGCCCATACGGTTCTCCCAGTTTCGTTTATTTTTCGTCTATGTTTAGTCTCACATTGTCTAGCCTTTGACCCCTAAGCCTCTATTCCATCTATAAATATAAACCCATAGAGCCTGCAAAAATTATCCGATTCGGATTAAATGAATATTTTTGTTTGACTAGATTCACTTTTAAAAAAATGTCTCCGGCGGGAATTCTGGAAGTCGTCTCCTCTCTTCAAAGTTGTCTTTTCTCTTCTTATAAAGGTATCTTTCTTCGTATTTTTTTATATACTCCCGTAGCTTATTATTTCTAGACTTGTACAATATAATAATTAGATTTATAAACTAGTCCTGTATTTACATTTTAGACGTAGAATTCTTTTAGCCGCAACTATTTTTCTTTCGTAAAACAGCTTGGCCCTGATTTTTCAAATAGCCATAACATTTTACTCGTTCATCCAAATTAGATGAAACCAACGCCTAGATTTTCGTCTTGATCCCACCTATCCAGTGAATGTATCAAATAAACTTTTTGCAACTTTCAAATTTCGAAATTTGTTCAAATTCATTTTCAAACTTCTTTTGATCATATCTTTTTAACCGTAACTTCGTTTGAGTTCATTCTTTTTGCAAATCGAAGCTCTTGACCTAAACTTTCTGGTAAGGCCAAATTCACTAAATTTTGGTACTATTAGAAATTTTTTATGTTGTAAGAGTTATTTGCTTGGTTTTGAAGTTTTCCGAAGTGTTTTCTTTGTTCTGTCCAATCTTTTGAGTGATTGCTTATGTGTGGTTACCATTGATTGTTTACGATAGATTGATCGGAGTGTGACGAGTAGATCTATCATGAGTTATGAGTGTGAAGAGTCTACATCAACAGTACAAGGCAAGTCCATACTTTGATCATACTTTCCA
The DNA here is from genome assembly GCA_902687465.1 of Secale cereale. Taxonomy (NCBI): domain Eukaryota; kingdom Viridiplantae; phylum Streptophyta; class Magnoliopsida; order Poales; family Poaceae; genus Secale; species Secale cereale. The sequence goes on along the minus strand of LR738711.1, from coordinate 528,958,994 downwards.
ATACCCAGTTTTTATTGCATTAGTTATATTTTCAAACACGTGCATGAGTAGGACTGGTACATAATATGATGCTTGTAGTTCATGAGGTAGGAACCCAATGACTTGAGATCAACCAAGGGAATAAACGCTTTGTTATTTATTGGTTAGCCATGCTTGTAGACGTGGATTGTATGAGTGATTTCATGAAAGTTGCGAGAGTGATATTTAACAAAGGGAAATTTAAGGTGGAAACTTTAATACACATCTAGGTGGATTGGTTGGGGCGCCCTGGAGCACCCAGTGGTTTTCCCGAGCACCTGGAGGGTCCAGTGTTGTCCTAGGGGATCCCGGAGGACCTATGTGATCACCCTATTGGAATGCCACCCAGGCTCATAGGGATCATATCATATTTTCATGCCTAGAAACTTCCATGTGCAGCCACAAGCCATTATGGGCTATGGCATAGTTGAGTAGGTTGTGTGACCTCTTTCAGTGGTAGACTAGCAGATGTAGCGGATGTAGGTGTACCGGTCTACCCAGATAAAGAGTTCATGTTTCTCAAAGACTGTGTCTCGGTCATCCAGTTCTCAAACACCATGCATTGCGAGAAATATTTGATGATGACAAGTTCGGCTCACGCACTATCTTCGGCATTGCAAGGCGGGTTCCTCCTCCCGAACATATTTGAAGAAATATTCCCTACAAAAGTTACTGTGTCCGGCTCTGCATGGTTAGTACAACCCACAGGCTCAAAAGCAAGGTATCAAAAAACGGATAATGTGTCTTTACTGACAACCTTTCAGCAAAGCGTCGCATCTGTGCCTTTAACACATATCGAACCGTTTTCTTGGCCCCGGTTTCGCATTTCGAGGTATAGCCTCATTGGCACGTATTATCAAAACAGAGATCGTGCCCGCTTATTATGGGATGCTTATCAACGTGATGTGAGCATCTTAACCGCACTTTACGCACGATCTCGTTGGGAACCAGCGAGGTTTACGGCCGGTGTGGGGGGCGTTTAGTATTCACCGCTTATAAAGAGATCCAAAGTTTTACCCTTTATCCCCACGCTCTCCTCAAGCCCTAGCATCCCAATCTCCGCGGCCTCCAGCATCCACATCTCTTGCACCCTCAATCCTCAACTCTGCCACCATCGCCAGGGGCAAGTGGGAGGCATCTTCGAACACGGAGAAGACCATGAAGAGCCTCCAGAGCGTGGTCTATCTAGCCGATGATGTGGCGCATCGGGTCCCTGAAAAGGACCAAGTGATCCCCTTCCCTATGGCGGGTGAGAGGGTTGTATTCCTCTCGCACTTCATTCAGGGGCTAGGATTTCCTCTGCACCCCTTTGTACGGGGCCTTCTATTCTTCTACGGGCTAGATTTCCATGATCTAGCCCTGAATTCAATCCTTCACATATCTGATTATATAGTGGTGTGTGAAGCGTTCCTCCGAATCCCCCCACACTTCGGCCTCTGGCTTAAAACCTTCAATCTGAAGCCGAAGGTGGTCGACGGGCAGCATGGTGAGTGCGGAGGATCTATGATAAGCAAACTCCCCAATGAAACCTGGCCAAAGGGGGTATTCCAGGACATGAACAAGATTTGGCAGCAGGAGTGGTTTTATATCACAGAGCCCCCGACACCAAGTGGGAAGCCGCTCCTGCATTCAGATCTGGGCCCTCGGGGAGGCTAACCTCCTTGACCGATAAGGGTCCGAATTGGGGATCCCAGACGGAGGTGCTAGCCCACCAAAAACGCATCTCCGACATGATTTATAATGGCACCCAGCTCACTAACATGGTCCAGGTAATGCTTGATGCATCGTCCTCCCCTGCCAACACCGGGGCTCCTATCTATGGGAGTTCAATCCAGAGGGGCCCTGACCTTTGAAGCTCTTCTTAGGCTCTACGCATGAAGACATCTGGATGCACCTCTTCAAGACCCGGAAGGGGTGGCCGGTGGAGACTGAAGACAAGGGCTTCAGCACTGTGCTCACTGCATCAGAGGTATTTGGGATTTCTGTCGAACATATATCCCTTCTCTGTTTTAATTATAACATGAGTTGGAGTTTTTGCGTTCAATCCAGGCCTGAACCAAAACGGCGGAGCGGATCAAGTGTCCGGCTCCCCTACTAGAAGACCCAGAGTAGCCTCGGGTGACGGAGATGTTGATTCCGGTGTCGTACAAGGCGCCGGAGAAGAAGGCCAGGAAGAAGGGCAAGGAGGTCAAGAGAGACCCCCCGCCCTGCTAACCCTACGGACACAAGGTCCGAGGAAACGGGCTCCCAACTCTCTCCCGAAGAAGAAGAGGAGGAGGAAGAATAAGAAGACTGCCCCGTCCTAGCCAAGGGGAGAAAAAGAGTGGGCCCTGCTAACGCAGGCACGGTCGCGCCCACGAAGAAGCTAACTCTTCCTGTTAGTTCGGAATCATCGTCCAAACATAGTTATCTGGTTCAGCCCAGGATCAAGCCCCTGGTCGAGTCATAAGTATTTAGCACTACCTATGTTCGGAAGATTTTCCTTTTTCGGCATCTAATATGCATTTTACTTTTATGCAGCCCTCCGCGTGACATCCCCGTGGCTTCACTGTCCTCGGGGAACTCCCTGGCGCCTGGAGAGACGGAGAGCGGTACGCCTCAGCGGGGCTCGTCACCCAACGTGGGGATACCGAGGTATCCTCTCTACAAACTCCCGCTGTTCTAGCAGGCGGGAGTGGGGCGGACGATAGGATGGCCGAAGTCAATCCTTTGGCCGTGGTCGACCAAGGGGAGCAATCCCTATGGAGACCAAAGACGGCGGGCCCAAACAATCCGGGGCCCCGCCGAACACTGTTCCGGACTCTAGTACGGCTCCGGAATCAGGGGTCCAGCCCCCTGTAATGGGGGAGCGAGCGACTGCTCCTGCTGCACCAACTGTCTATCCGGAGGTGCCAAATACTCCCGAGGGAGCACTGCAAAGTGCTTCCATCATGGAGGAACACCGCACTCTAATGAGTGCGGTCATGGAGAAGATTCAGTCCGTCAAATGCGGACTAAATGAAGCCTTCAACAGCCTACTGACAGGCTTTGAGGTATGCGATGTAATGTTCTATAAAGAGAACTTTTGCTTTATTTTAGATATATATATATATATATATATATATATATATATATATATATATATATATATATATATATATATATATATATATATATATATATATAGAGAGAGAGAGAGAGAGAGAGAGAGAGTAGCCCCTGATGCTTTGTTTGATTTTAAATAGAATCAGACGAAGCATCCGTGTTCTAACATATGACAGAGCTTAACTGTGAATTTTGTGTTTGAGCAGGCTGCGCTAGTTACGGCGTCTGCGCGGGCCGCAGAGGTTTACAAGTTAAATTGAAAACTTAAACTAGCTGACGAAGATCTCGACCGCATCAACAAGCGTTTTGACGAAACACAAGGTATGCGGGTTTAGGAAATCTGTATTTTAGCCTACAGTTTGTTCAAACATAGGGTAATACAGTTCATATGATTTTTTGTGAAATAGTTGACGCAGCTGCGGTCGAAACTCTGAAAGGCGATCTTTCCACGGCCAAGGAGGAGGCCAGAGCGAGTAAGGCAGCTGCAGATAAAGCGGCTGCCGGCCTGGAGGCCGAGAAGGCCCTGCATCAACAGCACGAGATGCGGGTGACCGAAGTCGAGGCCGAGCTCCAAGATGTGACTCGCAAATGCGACACCTTGGATAAGGCGAATTCAGAGCAAGCGGCTGAACTCGCTACGGCAGTTGACGCTGCCAAGGAAGCGCGGACGACATCGCGCGGTGCTCAGGAGGAGATTAAACAAGCGCGTCAGATAGTAGCTGGTAAAGTTTTTCTCTTGCAGAGCATCTTCATAGGTCAGAGGTATCTTGGGCTGACACGATTGTGGAGTTCTCCAGGCGTGTTTGCGGATCTCCCAAGGAGCATTGTCGACACCGTCCAATACTTCCGTTCTCAAGAGGGGAACAACACGGAGAAGTTATTTTGGTCGCAGTTCCTTGCGCCCAACCATCTGATGCCCCTCAATGACCAAATGAAGCAGCTGGTCGAGCTGCACAACATGGCGAGTTCAGCCATGATGGACTTGATAGTCCGGCTATGGCCCGCTGATCCAATCCTGAGTAGTTACTTCAGATTGGTGAAGAGGCTCGTCGATGCGAGTCCGTGGGTCGACGCTGTCAAGCGTTCGGCCTGCATAGAGGGTGCTCGTATGGCCTTTGCCCGCATGAAAGTGCATTGGGCGAAGATGAAGGCCGCGGAAATAGCCACTGCAGGCCCTCCAGAAGGCAAGGATCATCGCAGACCGGAAAGGTATTTTGACGATGTCCTTTGAGTGATTTGTATTCGGGTTGTAAGGACTAAGCTAATGTGCCGATGTATATAAATTTTGCGCTTTTATATTAATGAGCAACTTTTCCCTCCTGTGCGGCTGTTTATGTAAATCTGAAAGTTTCCAGTTGTCGGCTTCAGCCCCCATGTACATATTAAAGGGGTGTTCGGTAAAACGCAGAAACACTCCTTATCCAACGTCTTGGTCCGTATAGGAGGTGTTTGCATAGCAAACCAGGCAATCAGAATATGCAGATTTATTGCTTTCACTTAGCCATAGGACCTTGACTAGTGGGGCTAAGTACTAGCCCCTAGTGCATACCAGGCTTTTCGAATTATAGTGCCTTTTTGACGCGGCTGGGTGAAGACCAGCCCCTCGTATAACTTAGAGTGGATCGCTATCGATCGTAGTATAACACTGGGTCACCGAATCGCTTGACCAGCTCCGCCTGATCATGACAGTCAGTTTTTGGCTTTCTCTATAGAGGTACTTGACCGGACGGACCAGAAGTACAATCGCAGTAGTTCTCCCTTTACTACCTTAGCCGAACAATGCGGAACGTAAGGTAGCAAGCACAGGAGCCGGGCAACCCAACTATTGACCAAAGACATGATTCGGAGCCGATGCATATAACACAATATCCGGGACGCCGAACAGTTCCCTACAGGTGTTCGGACTTTTGTAGGCGTGCCAGGCTGAATACAACCCCTAGTATGGAGTCCAGGTATTAGGGCGTATGCGGCGATCCGTCTTGGGGGTAGAGAATACAGGTGAATAAACAATAGCCCAAACGAATTGGAAACGAACTGCATCTTTTATATCTCATTTAATACAGTGGGTCGTGAGGTTACAGATAATGCCGATAACATCCTCGGGCATTTGACATGCCAACAAAAATAAAAAAATAAAAGAGTAAAAGGTTTACATAGAGCCCTAATCTATGGGAAAGAAATTTCAACTAGTGGCCCTGCTGCACGTCTGCACCTTTTTCTCCATGGTAATTTGCCCTTGAGAAGGAGAGTTGTAATGGCCGTCTGTAAAAAAGAAAAAAGGGAAGGAAAATCGCACGATTCTAGAAAAGAGTACCCTGTTCGGCCGTAAACAATGTAGGATTTCAAATGAACCTGAAGAAGGTGTGTGTTGGAGTCCGAATAGGGTCAAGCCGAACTATGGACTAATGATATGTTGTATGCCCCTATCGCCGCCCAAGGTATTTTAAGGGCATAATTGTGTACGCGAGGTACGTAAGATGCTACCTTATGGGGCAGTCGACCAGGGCACAACTGCTAATCGAACTCAGTTTCCTCTGAGCTGCCGCATTCTAGTGTGGACCGGGCACGTTTAGCCGTATCCATAGTCTTGACGACCGACGAGCTGTTTGGCCTAAATAGGCTGCTTTGGACCTTGGCCGCTAGGGCCGTAGTGTCTTCCTCCGTGCGGAGGGAATGCTCCATGTTTCCATTAACCGTGATAACGCCATGTGGTCCAGGCATTTTGAGCTTGAGGTAGGCATAATGCGGGACTGCGTTGAAGCGGGCGAAGGCCGTTCTTCCGAGCAGTGCATGATAGCCACTGCGGAATGGAGCGATGTCGATGATTAGTTCTTCGCTTTGGAAGTTATCGGGGGAACCGAATATAACTTCTAATGTTAATGACCCTGTGCAGCGGGCTTCGACGCCTGGAATCACTCCTTTAAAGGTCATGATGCGGGGCTTAATTCTTGATATATCAAATTGAGACTGTTGCCGCCGTCCATAAGGACTCGAGTAAGATGGTATCCGTCTATTATGGGGTCGAGCACTAAGGCCGCCGAACCTCCGTGACAGATACTTGTTGGGTGACCCCTACGATCGAAGGTGATCGGGCAAGCCGACCATGGGTTGAGCTTGGGGGCGACAGGCTCGACGGTGTATATGTCCCGGAGTGCGCGCTTGCGCTCCCTCTTTGGGATGTGGGTGACGTAGACCATGTTCACCGTTTTTACCTCGGGTGGAAAAATTTTCTGCCCCCCCTGTGTTCGGCTGGCGAGGTTTGTCCTCATCTTCACTCTTGTGTCCCTTTCCCTTGTGTTTGGCGTTTAGCTTGCCGGCCTACTTGAAGACCCAACAACTATGGTTGGTGTGATTTTCAGGTTTGTTAGGGGTGCCATGGACCTGGCGTGACCTGTCCAGTATCTTGTCCAAGCTAGATGGACTATCCATGTTGCCTTTAAATGGCTTCTTCCGTTGACAGGCCTGGATCCACAAAATCCAGCGTTTACTGTTGTATCCTCTGTGTTCCCAGTGTTGTTTCGGCGCTTGTTTTTATTGCACCGAGGCTTCCCATTGTCGTCCCTGACTTCAGATGTGCCAGGAACACTGGTGTTGTTGCTGCTACGAGCCAGCCAATTGTCCTTGCCCGCGCAAAAGTGGGTCATGACTGTAGTTAGGCCTGCCATTGTTCTCGGCTTCTCCTGGCCGAGGTGTCTAGCCAGCCATTCATCCCGGACGATGTGTTTGAATGCCGCGAAGGCTTCGGCATTCGGACAGTCTACAATCTGGTTCTCTTTAGTTAAGAACTGATTCCAAAGCTTACGGGCTGACTCCCCGGGCTACTGGATTATATGACTTAGATCATCAGCATCCGGGGGCCGGACATAAGTCACTGATGTCTACTACGCAACCTTCTTCTTGTAGACGTTGTTGGGCCTCCAAGTGCAGAGGTTTGTAGGACAGTAGCAAATTTCCCTCAAGTGGATGACCTAAGGTTTATCAATCCGTGGGAGGCGTCGGATGAAGATGGTCTCTCTCAAGCAACCCTGCAACCAAATAATAAAGAGTCTCTTGTGTCCCCCAACACACCCAATACAATGGTAAATTGTATAGGTGCACTAGTTCGGCGAAGAGAAGGTGATACAAGTGCAATATGGATGGTAGGTATAGGTTTTTGTAGTAAGAAAATATAAAGGCAGCAAGGTAGCAAGCGGTAAACGTGAGCATAAACGGTGTTGCAATGATAGGAAATAAGGCCTAGGGTTCATACTTTCACCAGTGCAAGTCCTCTCAACAAGGATAACACAATTGGTTCATATTACTAGCCGACAACATTCAACAAAGAGTCACTCCAAAGTAACTAATAGCAGAGAACGAACAAAGAGATTATGGTAGCGTACGAAACCACCTCAAATTTATTCTTTCTGATTGATCTATTCAAGAGTCCGTAGTAACATTCAATCTATCATAGAGTTCGTACTAGAATAACACCTTAAGACACAAATCAATCAAAACCCTAATGTCACCTAGATACTCCATTTTCACCTCAAGTATCTGTGGGCATGATTATACGGTATGCATCACACAATCTCAGATTCATCTATTCAACCAACACAAAGTACTTCAAAGAGTGCCCCGAAGTTCCTATCGGAGAGTCAAGACGAAAACGTGTGCCAACCCCTATGCATAGATTCCCAAGGTCACGGAACCCGCAAGTTGATCACCAAAACATACATCAAGTGGATCACATGATATCCCATTGTCACCATAGATAAACATGTGCAAGACATACATCAAGTGTTCTCAAATCCTTACATACTCAATCCGATAAGATAACTTCAAAGGGAAAACTCGATCCATTACAAGAGATTAGAGGGGGAGAAGCATTATAAGATCCAACTAGAATAGCAAAGCTCGCAATACATCAAGATCGTGCCATCTCAAGAACACGAGAGAGAGAGAGAGAGAGAGAGAGAGAGAGAGAGAGAGAGAGAGAGAGAGAGATCAAACACATAGCTATTGGTACATACCCTCAGCCCCGAGGGTGGACTACTCCATCCTCATCATGGAGATCACCGGGATGATGAAGATAGCCACCGGAGAGGGTTCCCCCCTCCGACAGGGTGCCGGAACAGGGTCTAGATTGGTTTTCGGTGGCTACAGAGGCTTTCGGCGGCGGAACTCCCGATCTAGGTTAATTTTCGAAGGTTTTAGTATTTATAGGATTTTTTTGGCGTAGGGCACAAGTCATGGGGCCCTCTAGGCCGTCCACGAGATAGGAGGGCGCGCCCCCTGCCCAGGTGCGCCCCCCACCCTCTTGGGCAGCTCGTGGCTCTCCTGGCCCAACTCTTTTACTTCGGGGGCTTCTTTTGGTCCATAAAAAAATCATCAAAAATTGGCACGTCAATTAGACTCCGTTTGATATTCCTTTTCTGTAAAACTCAAAAACAAGGAAAAAATAGAAACTGGCACTGGGCTCTAGGTTAATAGGTTAGTCCCAAAAATGATATAAAAGTGTATGACAAAGCCCATTAAACATCCAAGACGTCATAAATAATAGCATGGAACAATGAAAAATTATTGATACGTTGGAGACGTATCAAGCATCCCCAAGCTTAATTCCTGCTCGTCCTCGAGTAGGTAAATGATAAAAATAGAATTTTTGATGTGCAATACTAACCAACATAGTTTTTCAATGTAATTCTCTTAATTGTGGCATGGATGTTCAGATCTGAAAGATTCAAGATAAAAGTCTATATTGACATAAGAAATAATAATACTTCAAGCATACTAACAAAGCAATCATGTCTTCTCAAAATACTATGGGTAAAGAAAGTTATCCCTACAAAATCGTATAGTTTGGCTATGCTCCCTCTTCATCACACAAAATATTCATATCATGCACAACCCCTATTTCAGCCAAGCACTTGTATTCATACTCTATTCTTTCAAACCTTTCAACATTCACGCAATACATGAGCGTGAGCCATGGACATAGCACTATGGGTGGAATAGAGAGGTGGTTGTGGAGAAGACAAAAAAGAGGGAGATGGTCTCACATCAACTAGGCGTATCAACGGGCTATGGAGATGCCCATCAATAGATATCAATGTGAGTGAGCAGGGATTGCCATGCAACGGATGCACTAGAGCTAAATATGTATGAAAGCTCAACAAAAGAAACTAGTGGGTGTGCATCCAAGTTGCTTGCTCACGAAGACCTAGGGCATTTGAGGAAGCCCATCGTTAGAATGTACAAGCCAAGTTCTATAACGAAAATTCCCACTAGTATATAAAGTGAGTAAGCATGAGACTCTCTACAATGAAGAACATGGTGCTACTTTGAAGCACAAGTGTGGAAAAAAAGATAGTAGCAATTGTCCCTTTTTTCTTTTCTTTTTTTGGGCCTTTCTTTTTTCTTTGGCCTTTCTTCCTCTCTTTTTTCTTTTTTTTTTGCGGAGGGGCTTTATTGATTTAGCCTTTCCTCCCATGGGACAATGCTCTAATAATGATGATCATCACACTTTCATTACAACTCGATATTACAACTCGATACTACAACAAAGTATGACTCTATATGAATGCCTCCGGCGGTGTACCGGGATGTGCAATGAAACAAGAGTGACATGTATGAAAAGTTATGCATGGTGGCCTTCCCACAAATACGATGTCAACTACATGATCATGCATGGCAATATGACAATATGATGCGTGTCATATGAACGGAACGGTGGAAAGTTGCATGGCAATATATCTCGGAATGGCTATGGAAATGCCATGATGGGTAGGTATAGTGGTTGTTTTGAGGAAGGATATATAGTGGGTTTATGGTACCGGCGAAAGTTTTGCGGTACAAGAGAGGCTAGCAATGGTGGAAGGGTGAGGGTGCGTATAATCTATGGACTCAACATTAGTCATAAGAACTCATATACTTATTGAAAAAATCTACGAGTCATCAAAACAAAGCAATCAACGCATGCTCCTAGGGG
>LR738711.1:528906658-528948905 GCA_902687465.1 Secale cereale | reverse complement strand
GTTGGTAGGAGTTAACCATCGCGCGCCCCCGACCTCCACACAAAGGTTGGCACTTTACAAATACCTCATGCTCTAACTTCGTCACATAGCGGTTCACCATACGTGCATGCTACGGGAATCACTAACCTTAACACAAGTATTTCTCAATTTCATAATAACTCCACTAGCATGACTCTAATATCACTATCCTCATATCTCAAAACAATTATCAAGCATCCAACCTCTCATTATATTCAATGCACTTAGTGTGATTTTTTTTACTACATTGGTATTGGATGTCTATCATGTGAAGAATAGTTTTATAGCCTAAACACATTACCATGCTGTTTTAATAGACTCTCAAATAGATATAAGTGAAGCATGAGAGTTCAACAATTTCTACAAAATTTAATCACCACCGTGCTCTAAAAGATATAAGTGAAGCACTAGAGCAAAAACTATTCAACTCAAAAGATATAAGTGAAGCACATAGAGTGTTCTAACAATTCCTAGGCCATATTTAACTCTCTCAAATAGGTGTGTCCAGCAAGGATTATTGTGGCAAACTAACAAGCCAAGACTCAAATTATACAAGACGCTCCAAGCAAAACACATATCATGTGGTGAATAAAAATATAGCTCCAAGTATAGTTACCGATGGATGAAGACGAAAGAGGGGATGCCTTCCCGGGGCATCCCCATGCTTAGGCTTTTGATTGTCCTTGAGTTTTACTTGGGGTGCCATGGGAATCCCCAAGCTTATGCCCTTGCTACTCTTTGTTCCATAGTCCATCAAAGCAATACTCAAAACTTGAAAACTTCACAACACAAAACTTAGACAAAAATTCTCGTGAGCTCCGTTAGTGTAAGAAAGCAAACCACTACTCAAAGGTACTGCAATGAATTAATTATTTGTTTATATTGGTGTTAAACCTTCTGTATTACAACTTCTATATGGTTCATACTTTCCAATACTACTCATAGATGCTTTGAAATAAGCAAACAACACACGAAAAACAGAATCTGTCAAAAACAGAACAGTCTGTAGTAATCTGCAGGTTTCGCATACTTCTGTAACTCAAAAAAGTTCACACTAAATTGGTAAATATTAGGAATTTGTCTATTAATCATCTGCAAAAGGAATCAACTAAATAGCACGCACCAGTAAAATCTCATGACCATTCTAGTGAGTTCTAAAGATTCTGTTTTTCACAACAAGATCACATAAACTTCACACAAGTCTTCCCAAAGGTTCTACTTGGCACAAACACTAATTAAAACACAAAACCACATCTAAATAGAAGCTAGATGCAATATTTATTCCTAAACAGAAGGGAAAAACAAAGAAAACAAAATAAAGTTGGGTTGCCTCCCAACAAGCGCTATCGTTTAACGCCCCTAGCTAGGCACGATGATTTCAATGATGCTCACATAAAAGATAAGAATTGAAACATAAAGAGAGCATCATGAAGAGTGTGACTAGCACATTTAAGTCTAACCCACTTCCTATGCATAGGGATTTTGTAAGCAAACAACTTATGGGAACGATAATCAACTAGCATAGGAAAGCAAATTAAGCATCGCTTCGAGATTTTCAACACATAGAGAGGAAACTTGATATTATTGCATTCCTACAAGCATATGATCCTCTCTCATAATAATTTTCAGTAGCATCATGAATGAACTCAACAATATAGCCAGCACATAGAGCATTTTTGTCATGATCCCCAAGCATATAAATTTTATTACTCTCCACATAAGCAAAATTCTTCTCATTCCGAATAGTGGGAGTATCATAAGAGACTTGAATACTATAAATTGTCTCCACATTAAAAGAGTAATGTTCAGAAAAAGGGTAATCATAATCATGACAAGTTCGATAAATATAATCGTCACTACTTTTTGGAGCATAAGTGGCATCACAATAATCATCATAAATAGGAGGCATTCTTTCATCATAATAGCTTTGCTCACCAAAACATGGGAGGCTAAAAATATCATCTTCATCAAACGTAGCCTCCCCAAGCTTGGGACAAACATTAACTGCAACAAATAAATTCTCAAATATATCATACTCATCAAACATAGTATCCCCAAGCATGGGCCTTTCCATATCATAAGCATAATCAATCTCATCGTTAATAGCATGGATAGCACCGATAGTATAGCAATTACCATCATCACAATGAGTAATAGGAGCAAAATCATTTGGAAGGGATACCTTTTTGTCTTTGCTTCTTCGTCTTTTCTTTTTCTTCTTTACATTAACTATGGGTTTAATCTTCTTTTTGGAGCTCCTTATTAATGAGATTGGTAGAATGGGAGGCTCCTCCTCGTTACCCGATTCATCATAAGAAATAATAGGAGGATATTGGGAAATCTCTTCCGTTTCATTAGTATTCTCTTCATCTCCTATTTGTTTTCTTGACTTAAGGTAATTGGCAATATAAGGATTTTCAATGCAATTCACCGCACAATACATATATATTTCCTCTATATCAAAACCAAGAGGTTTATCAATGGCAAATCCTGGAAGAAACTTTTTTCAACATTTAATTTCTTCATAACCCAAAAGCAAGATAAGTTCATTATGATGTGCAAGGGAAATCAAGTCATCACAATTTTTGGACACAATTCGATCATGAAACAATTCGCATTGGGTAATGAAATTACCACGTTCATTGCAAAGTTCACAAGTGCGGCTAAGACATTTTAAATTTCAGCACAATCATCCAGCATCTGTAGCAACCATTTAGTTTCTAAATACTTATTCCTCTTGCAAAATCTATCTTCTCTATTTGGTACATACTTGCAAACTCTATGCACTCCACAAAAATTGACATGCTTATAAGAGATATTTTCATCTTGACTAGCGCAATCATCATTAGTACTATGGATATTCGAAGAATTCACAATAACAACATTTCAATCATGCTCATCATTCAAGTTTTGAGTGCCAAGCATTCCATGTAATTCCTCTTCTAGTACTTGAGCACAATTTTCCTTTCCATCATTTTCACGAAAGATATTAAAAAGATGAAGCATATGAGGTAACCTTCATTCCATTTTTTTGTAGTTTCGGCGCTTGTTTTTATTGCACCGAGGCTTCCCATTGTCGTCCCTGACTTTAGATGTGCCAGGAACGCTGGTGTTGTTGCTGCTAGAGCCAGCCAGCTGTCCTCGCCCGCGCAAAAGCGGGTCATGTGTGTAGTTAAGCCTGCCATTGTTCTCGGCTTCTCCTGGCCGAGGTGTCTAGCCAGCCATTCATCCCGGACGCTGTGTTTGAATGCCGGGAAGGCTTCAGCGTCCGGACAGTCTACAATCTGGTTCTCTTTAGTTAAGAATTGATTCCAAAGCTTATGGGCTGACTCCCCGGGCTACCGGATTATATGACTTAGATCATCAGCATCCGGGGACCGGACATAAGTCCCTGAAGTCTACTACACAACCTTCTTCTTGTAGACATTGTTGGGCCTCCAAGTGCAGAGGTTTGTAGGACAGTAGCAAATTTCCCTCAAGTGGATGACCTAAGGTTTATCAATCCGTGGGAGGAATAGGATGAAGATAGTCTCTCTCAAGCAACCCTGGAACCAAATAACAAAGAGTCTCTTGTGTCCCCAACACACCCAATACAATGGTAAATTGTATAGGTGCACTAGTTCGGCGAAAAGAAGGTGATACAAGTGCAATATGGATGGTAGGTATTGGTTTTTGTAGTAAGAAAATATAAAAACAACAAGGTAGCAAGCGGTAAACGTGAGCATAAACGTGATAGGAAATAAGGCCTAGGGTTCATACTTTCACCTGCGCAAGTTCTCTCAACAAGGAAAACATAATTGGTTCATATTACTAGCCCTCAACATGCAACAAAGAGTCACTCCAAAGTAACTAATAGCAGAGAACAAACGAAGAGATTATGGCAGGGTACAAAGCCACCTCAAAGTTATTCTTTCTGATCGATCTATTCAAGAGTCCGTAGTAACGTTCAATATATCATAGAGTTCGTACTAGAATAACACCTTGAGACACAAATCAATCAAAACCCTAATGTCACCTAGATACTCCATTGTCACCTCAAGTATCCATGGGCATGATTATACGATATGCATCACACAATCTCAGATTCATCTATTCAACCAACACAAAGTACTTCAAAGAATGCCCCGAAGTTTCTACCGGAGAGTCAAGACGAAAACGTGTGCCAACCCCTATGCATAAATTCCCAAGGTCACGGAACCCGCAAGTTGATCACCAAAACATACATCAAGTAGATCACATGATATCCCATTGTCACCACAGATAAAAACGTGCAAGACATACATCAAGTGTTCTCAAATCCTTAAAGACTCAATCCGATAAGATAACTTCAAAGGGAAAACTCAATCCATTACAAGAGAGTAGAGGGGGAGAAGCATCATAAGATCCAACTAGAATAGCAAAGCTCACGATAGATCAAGATCGTGCCATCTCAAGAACACGAGAGAGAGAGAGATCAAACACATAGCTACTGGTACATACCCTCAGTCCCGAGGGTGGACTACTCCCTCCTCGTCATGGAGAGAGCCAGGATGATGAAGATAGCCATCGGAGAGGGTTCCCCCCTCCGGCAGGGTGCCGGAACAGGGTCTAGATTGGTTTTCAGTGGCTCCAAAGGCTTTCGCCGGCGGAACTCCCGATCTAGGTTAATTTCCAAAGGTTTCAGTATTTATAGGATTTTTTGGCGTAGGGCACAAGTCAGGGGGCCCTGCTGGCCGTCCACGAGATAGGAGGGCGCGCCCCCCTGCTCAGGGCGCGCCCCCCACCCTCGTGGGCAGCCCGTGGCTCTCCTGGCCCAACTCTTTTACTTCGGGGGCTTCTTTTAGTCCAGAAAAAATCATCAAAAATTGGCACGTCAATTGGACTCCGTTTGATATTCCTTTTCTGTAAAACTCAAAAACAAGGAAAAAACAGAAACTGGCACTGGGCTCTAGGTTAATAGGTTAGTCCCAAAAAATGATATAAAAGTGTGTGACAAATCCCATTAAACATCCAAGACATCATAAATAATAGCATGGAACAATAAAAAATTATAGATACGTTGGAGACGTATCAGTCCCCTGAAAGTTGGCCCGAAAAGCATCATCAAGTTCTTCCCAGCTTCCTATAGAATTCTCCGAGAGGCTATTTAGCCAGTGCCGAGCTGGTCCTTTCATCTTGAGGGGTACGTATTTTATGGCGTGGAGATTATCTCCCCGAGCGATGTGTATCCATACGGTTGGGTCTGTTGTTCCGTACGCCTTGATGTTTACGGGTTTAAACCCTTCTAGAAATTCAGGGTCCATCACCTCATCGGTGAAGCACATAGGTTATGAGGCACCCCTGTATTTTTGCGATTTCGAGGCGTAGATTGGATGGTACTCGTGTGCGGTGTTGACTCCAAACTAGGATGTGACCGGTCTATTTGGCTTGATAGCCACCGCCCCGTATGTGTGTACGTTCCCTTGGTCCGTAGATTGATCTAGTCTGGCCAGCCTTTTTATTTAGGTCCTAGCGTAGGTCGTACTTATGGGTCTGCGCTGCTGTATCCTCTTCTTTACGGTGAGGAGGTGCGGGCTTGTGTACGGCGTTACTGGCCACTTTGTCCCGTCCATGGGGTGGTCTGTCTGGTTCATCGGCCTGATCATACTTCGGTGGAATTGGCACTGGGGCCTTGTCGTCGAATTGGGGCAGCAGTTTGCGCTTAGGATAGCTCTTTGTTTGCCCTTTAGAGGCATATAGTTCTTCAGCATCTAGCACGCCGTTCCATATGTCATTGAGCATATCATGTTCGGCTCTAAGTCGCTGCTGCTGCTTCTTCAGGCTTCATGCGGTAGCAATAAGCTGCTGTTGGAAATGCTTCTATTCGAGCGGTTCTTCTGGGATGATGTATTCTTCGTCTCCCAGACTGATGTCCTCTTTGGAGACATGTCGATAACTGCTGCCGTCTTCTTCGCTGTAATCGGTCAGCGGTTCATTTGGACTATGTTCGCCATCCTCTCATTCATCCTGCACTATCGCTGGCTCCACGGTGTCATCGGCTTGTTCCGGGTCGTCATTGTCTTCAGTGACAGTTTTGCTCTCTTTTCCTTTACGGGATCGAGATCATCGCTTTTGACACCGGCGCTTGGGAGGTTCATCGACGGGCTTGTCCTGCTCTGGATTGATGTGTCCATCACCCTCCTCTTTGTTGGGTGTGTCCACCATGTATACATCATATGTAGAAATAGTCGTCCACCGCCCGGTTGTGGGCGGGTTTGTACTTAGATCAGCTTTGGCATCGTGGTCCATCCCGTCGATGTCTTCGGAAGCGTAATCTAATAGGTCGGTTAAGTCCTCGACCATGGCTACCAAGTGGGTGGTGGGTGGGAAGCAAAATTACCTGTCCTTAGCCCCCAGTTTGAACTGGGTATAATTCGGCTGGGAATCCTCCGCTAGGGAGAGAGATTTTAGTAGGTCCAGCGCTTCATCTAAATGCGAGTGCTGGGCATATGTTTGGATATCGTCAGGGCTGAGTTCGGCAATAGCCGCTCGATCGAGCCCAAAAGATGCAGATCTAGAGTTTTTGGAACTTGTAGATGGAAACAAGTCCGGAGATGTGATGAGGGAAGTCCCGCTCAAGGTCGGACCTGTGTGCGGCTCAAGCGCCGATGAGTTTGCGATTTCCGTGGCGGGGTTAATCTTCCCGTCCTCGAATGAAGTGACCTACTCCAGATCTAAGGCCAGAGCTGTTGTAATTGTTACTCCATGTACGGGGTCTGATTACAGATCTAAGTCATGTTCATCATGGTGGTAGGGAGCGGCTGTCATGGGTGTGAATATGTTGAAGATCAAATCTCCACGGACGTCAGCAACGTAGTTTAAGATTCCAAACCTGATCTAGTGACCAGGGGCATAGCTGTCAACCTGCTCGAGGTGGCCTTCAGTGTTGGCGCAAAGCACGAACCCGCCAAACCTGAAGAGCTGACCGGGGAGAAAAACTCCCTCGGTGGTGGCGTCGTTGGTGATGAAGCAAGCCATTGATCCTTCCGTTGACGACATAGTGGAACTCTCAATGAAAGCACCGATGTCGGTGTCAAAACCGGCAGATCTCGGGTAGGGGGTCCCGAACTATGTGTCTGAGGATCGATGGTAACAGGAGACAGGGGACACGATGTTTACCCAGGTTCGGGCCCTCTCGATCGAGGTAATACCCTACTTCCTGCTTGATTGATCTTGATGAATATGATTACAAGAGTTGAACTACCTTGAGATCGTAATGGCTAAACCCTAGAAGTCTAGCCTACGAGATTGCTATGATTCTGTTCTTCTTGTCCCTACGGACTAAACCCTCCGGTTTATGTATGCACCGGAGGGACCTAGGGTTGTACATGATCATCTTGCAGAGGAAGGAAAGTATTACACTCGGACTCTAAACTTGCTATTTTACACACGGGGAGTCCTATCCGGATATGGGAGACAGTCTTCATTGATAATCTTCACGGCCCACTAGTCCAGCCCATAGTGAATGATCCGGCCACCTGAGGACCCCCTAATCCAGGACTCCCTCAGTGAGCACTGCCTCCTCCGGCTGTTTTCTTGATTTGATTGATCAAGTTTTTATGTTTGATCGGTTATCAAGATTGGGGTAGCAATTTTGAGGTCTTCTCGGGTTGGAAATGATATTTACCTTGAAGTACATGGTTTGCAATTTTTTTATATTGTTATTACTTACTAATGCTAGTTACCTTCAGACTTTTGTATTTGGTTTAATGATGTTGCACGACTAGTATACCAATGCTAAAACTTGTTACCTTTACATTTTGTATTGTTAATGCTTATAGAAATCTTCCATTGCTAGCTTATGGAAATCTGTTCAGTAAAACCATTCTACTGTACCCCGTAATAAAAAAAACTAATCTACTATTGCACTAGCCACTGGATTAGTGTATATTTGTACTATTCGAATGGTGTTGCATTAGCGTATGGGCATATATAAGGTGTGGCAAGCTTTCCCAGATATGTGCTCAAGAAAACTACTACCTGTTTTTCTAAATACTAGACATTTGTGTACTTTAAATTGAAGTACGAAAACGTATTATATTAAGGAACAAAGGGTGTAGAGTTCACTCCAATACTGTCGGTAAAGCTAGTCACACCTCTGTTAAAATTAATGTTCATTATGTTATCGGAGGAGGTCTGCATGTTTGTCTCTCGTGCCTGTCGATTACATACATGACATCATGATGTAATGGTAAGTCATTTCTTTTTGTACAGTGTCACTGAATTGTCAAGGCGGTGATGGCATGTTATTTTAGTTGAACTGCACAAAATATGCTTAAAAGTAGAGGAAAGGTCAGGAATGGTTCAGTTTTTCAGAAAATACTATGTATGCCTTCCTGACATGAGCCGATGTTGCCTTATTTATTCCTTCAAACAGGTGGTTAGAAATAGTCTTGCTACCTTTTCCCATTAAGAAATTGGAATACTTATATTATGATTCTATGCTTCAACTAGTGCCACTTTTATAGTAATCACACTTCCAATATATGTGCAAACAGGGATGCTCGATTTTAGTGGAACTGCACAAAAATTTCTAATGGTTCAACATTATGAGCATGTTTTCTTCCTAACCGTTATATCCAATTGGTGGCACTATGAGCTGTTCATTACGAAGGTACATGGTTTGATACTATCTTGCTACTCTTTTTGTATTGTCATTAAATAGTAATATTAGCGGTTTGCATGTGAATTTATTGGCAGGGTGGACCTAGATTGGAGGTATATGACATGATTCAATGATTGGATGCTCAATTTTGGTTATATCGATTTCACCTCTTACATCACTGCGACCATGGATATCCTTGGTCTGATGAAGAATAGGCGCTATATTTCTGCTCCGTACCAGCAAATTAATTCAATATGAAATTGTCTAGGGCAAAACATGACAGTATCAAAGTGTCCAGTGCAAAACATGACAGATGCTAAGCGGAAACGACTAGCAGAGGCGTGTTTAAATCGAAGATACAAGGTGGGGTATATGTTAACTAGTTGGTTGATATTTTTGCAAACAGATGTCTGCCCGTTGCTATTTGGCGAACAAACAAAGTGACTTCATTTTTGTGGAACTGCACAAGAGAATAGTATAGTCACTGCATGCAGTGCCATTTGAAAATAGACACAGAAAGATTGGATAGTCACTTCATGGACTACACAAAATTAGTATTGTACTATTTATTGGCCAGCACTAGGTGCTTCATTGCTTTGTTCTGATTGTCCAATGGGCATCATTTCTAACGTTAAAGTTGTATTCTAAAAATGTTCTTGCCGTGTGATCAACAGATGACCAACTCATATTTCAGTGGATGTTCCTCCATCATGTGTGGTTCACTCTCATGGTTCCATCTGTTGGTGAAACCACTTACGTTTGCAAGTGGAAATGTAAAATTCATTATCAAATTTGTCTTTAACTTTGTAGTGAATGTTGGCCCAGAGAAGCATCCATGTCAGTAGCAAGAATTTATGTTTTTTCTTGATCTTTGCTTTAGGAGCTTCATATTATATATGATCTACTCCCTCCGTTCGGAATTACTTGTCGCAGAAATGGATGTATCTAGACGTATTTTAGTTCTAGATACATCCATTTCCGAGACAAGTAATTCCGAACGGAGGGAGTATGAATCAATGAGATGCATTAACATGTTGATCTTAAGTATGGGAATGGTACTAGTTGGTTGTGAATTTGGGCTATTGATGGTAACATAATACAAAGCCGGACCTATGAGTCTCGTGTGAACATTTCGAATGGATTGGCTCTTTTAGTGTGCACAACATCATCCTTATTTCTGTGTGTGAAGTGTTTGCAAGTTACTAGAAGCTCCTTATTTATGTTCGCTTGGTGTTTACAAGGTTACTGATCGATCACTAGCTAGCCTACCAATACGCTCCTGGTAGTTTAGTTGTGATGGAAGATCCAAATGTGGCAGCTTTTTTAATAAAAAATCCTACCTCTGAAGAAACTGACATGTTGTTCTCAAGAAAATACCATGCAAATCTGAAGAATTGCCAGCAAAAACGTTCGCAAATGACTTATTGCCAGCGAACGTTCATCAGCTAATGCGATTCTGCACGTACATTGTCCGACCTACTCAATCCTACATGAATAAATAGCGGATCTCGCACGTACTACCTCCTTTCTGGTTTGTACGGCTCAGTTCAAAAATCTCACCAACCAAGGTAGATGATGAGTGGTGGAATAATTTTTGACAAGGAGGGAGTACCTCATCCGGATTTTTAAAGTGCACTCGTTTGACCGCCGTGCCGATGTGCAACCCAGCATGGACGGGGCGCACCCCTGACGGGATGGGACGGCATAGTCATAATTTTAGTTTTTCCAGTTTTCCATGATAAGGTGGCATGCTAAGTCACGCCTGCTTATGCATTGAATTCCGATGACCGTTGCGTTTCCAGCGACACGATGGTTCACCTACCTTCTGCCTCTAATTATTATTTCTTGGCATTCTCCGGTAGCACAGTCACCCATCTCGCCCTATCAGCCTATCCTCACAACCCCCACCGACCCGACGTCGCTCGCCACTTGCCCTCTCTCTCGCCACGTCCATCATGCCCTCGACCGTCCGCAATAGGAGATGCTAGAGGCGCTCATCGCCGGAGCTAGTGTTCGGTTATTCACGGGAAGGAAGACAGAGGGGGAGGCATTCTATCAGTCTTTAGATGGCAATGCGGAGTACGAGGACTTGTTGGAGCGCGACCGCCTAGCAGAGGAGCGGTGTATCGCCAATTTGTGCCGCCAACGGGGCATGGAGCAGTAGCGCACCGCCGCTCTGAGTCGCGAGCAGAGCGCCCGCAACTGGGCCGACTACATGGAGGCCGGTGCCCAACAAATTGCCCTAGAGGCTATCGGACACGCACGCGTGTGCAACGCCAAATTTTACTACCAGCTCATCAAGTGTGTTTCCCACTTAGAAGCCGAAGCTTCGGTGGACCACGCCGGCATGGAAAGGGCCAATGCACGTGAGCAACGCGCCCTATCGCTCCTATGGCAAGTCCGAGGCGAGGAGGAGGATGTATGTGCCAGCATTTAGCGTGTACCGTAGATGGCGGACGGCATCGCCTTGTTAGCTGGGAGTAAGTTAGTACTTGTACACTAGAGTATTAGAGGGAGTAGATAGTTAACTTGGCTATGACGATTGTCAATGTGGAAGTTCAGTAATCTATATCTGATCAGACCTGTTACTTTGCTCTGAATGTTGAACTTTTTGTGGAACGTATGGAATGGGTTGTTATTTTTTTATATGGGTTGTATTTGCCCGCCACATGTTTAGAGGTAGACTTGTGGGCCTACTAGGTTGACGCGTACAAAATCAGGAGATGAATGTGCGTGGAGAGGATGACAGCAGGGACCCACCAGGGTCATGGTAGTATGCAAGCAATTGGCTCCTTATTTGCAGCCAAAAATGGTTCCTCCTAATGGATTCCTGATATCTGGGTCCCATGCCATTGTCAACGGTGTCAATAAATGAGAGAATTGCACGACGAGTGGCTGACACCGGGGAGATAACAGTTCGCCCAGTTCTTTTTCTTTTTGATACGGAAGCAGGGTGTCAACTGGGCTGTGCGGAGCACTCTGGCCTGTCTAGCCAGCCTTTTATTTAATGTTTACCACAAACCAGCCGGGTAGTTTTTTTTCTTTCTGAAAATGGCTAGCCCTGTTTTTTGTTCTTTTGCAGAATACGCAACCGAGGCCTAATTGCTTTTGCCAGCCTTTCTGGGCTGCAAATCTTTCAACATGAGGAGAGTTTCATTCGGCTTGGCCAGTAAATGTGCTATTAGTAATGAGAAATGGGTTGTACATTTTTAAAACACAGCAAACTGACAATTAGTTTACAAAAAAATTTCATTTCGAGATTTTAAACTTCATCGATTTTTATGCGTGGACAATTATTTGGATTTCATATTGATATAAATTTATTTTTCAAATCAGTTTGAATGTGACTCAAAATTTTGGGATTAAAAACAGTTGGACCGCACCGAAATATGCAAAATTTCGTAGAATTTTCTAACCGCGGCCACAATATGGGTTGTAATGCTAACAAAAAGAATATGGACTCCAAAAAATCTTTGAGAATTAGCAAATGGGCTGTAAATTATTAGAAATAATGGCAGATCGGTTGTATGCAGTTTTCCATAGATTTGAGGCTGACTTGTGTGCCTACTATAGGTTGACGTGTATGCTTTCCTAAAAAAATTGTGCCAACTTAGTAACACACGAGACCAGTGATTGTTGGATGTCCATCCAACGGCCGTCGTGCTTCTTCAATCTCTGATCTTCCTCCTCCAGCCGCCCAAGCCAGTGCTGGAGGGATGGCCTGCTCCCTCCTCCCGTGGCCGGCTGTCCTGCCGCGCAGGCCTCACTGGCCGACCCTACTGCCACCAATGGCCAGGCCATCACTCTACCCACCCACACCTCCTGTTATTTTTCGGTGATGCCAACCTCACCCCACAACCGAACCAATCACAGCCCTCGTACTCCCCTTAGCGTGGACATCCACTACTGTGGCTTCATCGGCTCCGGGTCGTTGCCTTGCTGGGCCTTGACGTCGTCTACCGTGTTGATGCTCTCAGCGCGGTGTGGTCAACAAACGATAGCCATCGGAAGAGGGACCCACATGGTCCATGGCCACACGCAAGCAAGTGCCACTTTATTATGCAAAAAGATGAACCCCCTGACAGCTATGACCCACCAGCTATATCTTCGCACGCAAGGAAGTGCCTCCTTTTAAGCGAAAAATAATGATTACTCCCCTTGACAACTGGGGCCCATCATATTTGGAGGCTGACTAGTGGCCCTATTCTATTGACGCGTACGCAGGGCTATGTCAACTTAGTCAACAAATGATTCTATCAGCATTGATCGTTGGATGTGATCCAATGGTTGTTCTGCTTCTTCAACCTATGATTTTCATGACGTAGCCGCCCAAACCAGCGCCGGCGGTACTGCATGCTCCTACCACCCGTGACCGGCTGTGTTGCCAACCAGGCCTCACCGCCCCTCCTACTCCAACCACTGGCTAGGCCATCCCTCTACTCACCCACACCCCCTATTATTCTGCGGCGACGACAACCTCACACAACAGCCGAACCGGTCAACCCTCGTACTCCCCTTCGCGTGGGCATCCACTGCCGCGTCTTCCCAGGATCCGTGTCGTTCTCTTCCTAGGCCTCTCTATTGTCCATGGCCTTGCTGCTCTCGGCGCGGTGTGGTCAATGAATGACAGCCATCGGAAGACGACTATACGCGGTGATGCTGACAGTTGGACCCACCATCTACATCATCGGACACAAGGAAGTGCCCTCATATTAGGCGTGAAAAGATTGTATCTATATCTTTGCTGGGAAAGAAGTGCGTCCTTATCCCCCCTGATAGCTGGGACCCACCTGGTCGAAGCATACGTAGTGTTGTCTGTCTGGTAGCGAACGTGTACATACATACTGGTCGATCAGTGGCTCTGTAACGATGAACCATGGCCGAGCAAGCAGCGGCACATGTCATAGTAAAGCCCCCTACGTAGCAGTTTGCAGTTTAGGCAGTCCCGTCTAAATCATGTACACGTATGTACAACCAAAGGGCAAAAAATACGGCCACGTACGTACATACGGGCGGGGTTTCAAACGCGTACTCGTGCATACGTACGGCTAGGGCTCGTGTACATGGGACTGCAGCAACGTTGTTCTGTTCATCAGCAACCAACCGACTAGGTCGAAACGGAGAAACGGCGTCCTGTTCATCGGGAGCCAATCGACTTGGACAGAATAACCAAAACGGGGTCTGGCATACAACAGAACGGAGGAAACGGCCTTCTGTTCAACCACTTACGACCAAAACGGGTTCATGTTCATCCGCTCGGGGTCTGGCGTATTGCAAAATGGATGAAACAGACTTCTATTCGAGCTCCTACAGTTAAAACGGGGTCCTGTTGATCAGGAGGGGTCTGGCGTATCGCAAAATGGAGGAAACGGACTTCTCTTTGACTGCCTACAGTCGCAACGGGGTCCCGTTCGTCGGGAGGGGTGTGGTGTACCGCAAATCAGGACTTCGCGGGCTACTGTTCATCCACCGTTGACCTCCTGCATCCTCCACCTGCTACTGGTCATCCACAGTCGACCTCCTCCAACCTCCATCGGCTACTGTTCATCAGCCTCCACGGGGTCCTGATCATGCACCCCCAATTGGCTAGGGTGTGGCATCCTTTTCGGGGTCCTGTTCATCCAGCGGCAACGGCCTACTACCATGGGGTCCTATTCATCCAACCCCCACGGGCAACTGTTCATCCAACCCCAACCAACCAGCTAGACTCACCACATCTCGACTCGTTCAACCAACCCCCCAACGGTCACTATTCATCAAGAGGGAGCAGGTTCGATCGTCTTCAGTAAGCAGCAGCAGCGATCGATCAGGTTCAGTTAGCAGCGAAGGGGTCGGTCGGGTTCAATTAGCAGCGATGGGATCGATCGATCGGCTTCAGTACATAGCAGTGCGATCGCTCGGGTTCAGTAAGCGAACGCCTCGCCCGGGTTTAGTAAGCGAACGCCTCGCTCGGGTTCAGTTATAGCGAACACGACTCGCACCATGCACGCGTACGAGAGAGAAACGCGCAACCACACTGCATCACTCCTCCCCAACAACCCACCGTAATCGGGAACTCCCCAAAATTTTCCTCGCCCTCGCTTCTACCATGATTTTTTCCGTCATGGACGGCCCAAAGAATGTCATGCAGGTGCATCTCTGGCCCACCTAGGACGAAAAGCCCATTTTGTGTCATGATTTTTTGTCATAGAAGTAGGAGCCCACCACATCTGTGATGATACCGAGTTTTGTCACAAGAATTGTCATAGAAGTGTCTAAGCATGACAAAAAAATCATTCGGGCCAAAATATCACAGATGTGTCTCTTTTTGTAGTGACCTTGTCTATCCCACCATGGCCATCGTCCACAAAGGACTTGCCTCACTCGGGTCGATATTCACGAAATAGGCGATCTCCTTGCTCTTGTGCTTCAAATGATAGTCTCCCCAACACTCAACTCTCTCTCTGATTTGGATATGGTGGAAGGAAGATTCGAGTGGAAAGCAACTTGGGGAAGGCTAGAAATCAAGATTCTTGAGGTAGGATTGGAATGTTTTGATCTCAACACACGAGTAGGTGGTTCTCTCTCAAAAATGAATGGTGGAAGTGTAGGCATGTTCTGATGGCTCTCTTAAAAATGAAGAGGGGTGGAGGGGTATATATATCCTCCACACAAAAATCCAACCGTTACACACATTTGACCCAACTCAGTGAGACCGGATAGATGAACTCGGTGGCACCGATTGGTTCAAATAGGTGAACATTAGGAATCTCGGTATGGCTGACTAATACAACTCGGTGAGACTGGTGTGCTAGGGCTTAGGGCAAACTTCATCTCGGTGGCACCGATTGTATCAACTCGGTGAGGCCGAAGTGAACAAATGGTACACGGAGAATCTGTCAAGCCAACTCGGTGAGACCGATTGCATGAACTCGGTGAGACCGAAATAAATGCCACTGATCACAGAGCGCTGGCAAGGCCATCTCGATGAAACCGAGATCCGTATCGGTCGGACCGAACTTCTAGGGTTTCTGGTAACAGCTATGTCAAATGAACTTGGTGGGTCTGGGTAGGAAATATCAGTGTGGACGACTTGGAGTTTATGGTTTTGACATATTTGGATGGAGAAAGTAGTTGATGGTTTTGGAGCAATGTCACTAAGCACTTTGAGCAAGTAATCCATTCAGCAACACCTCATCCCCTATTAATAGTATTGGCTTTCCTATAGACTCAATGTGATCTTGGATCACTAAAATAAATATGAAGAGTCTTGAACTTTTGCCAATGTATATCCTTAGCATTTTGAGGGTGATACGTCTCCAACGTATCTATAATTTTTGATTGTTCCATACTATTATATTATCCTTCTAGGATATTTTATGGGCTTTCATATACACTTCTATATGATTTTTGGGGCTAACCTATTAACCTAGAGCCTAGTGCCAGTTTCTGTTTTTTCCATGTTTTCGAGTTTTACAGAAAAGGAATATCAAACGGAGTCCAATTGACGTGCCAATTTTTGATGATTTTTTCTGGACCAAAAGAAGCCCCCGAAGTAAAAGAGTTGGGCCAGGAGAGCCATGGGCTGCCCACGAGGGTGGGGCGCGCCCTGGGCAGGTGGTGGCGCCGCCCTATCTCGTGGACGGCCCGGAGGGCCCCCTGACTTGTGCCCTACGCAAAAAAATCCTATAAATACTGAAACCTTCGGAAATTTACCTAGATCAGGAGTTCCGCCGCCGAAAGCCTCTGTAGCCATCGAAAACCAATCTAGACCCCGTTCTGGCACCCTGACGGAGGGGGGAACCCTCACCGGTGGCCATCTTCATCATCCCAGCGCTCTCCATGACGAGGAGGGAGTAGTCCACCCTCGGGGCTGAGGGTATGTACCAGTAGCTATGTGTTTGATCTCTCTCTCTCGTGTTCTTGAGATGGCACGATCTTGATGTATCGCGAGCTTTGCTATTCTAGTTGGATCTTATAATGCTTCTCCCCCTCTAATCTCTTGTAATGGATTGAGTTTTCCCTTTGAAGTTATCTTATCAGATTGAGTATGTAAGGATTTGAGAACACTTGATGTATGTCTTGCACGTGTCATTAGGGTTTTGGATGATTTGTGTATTAAGGTGTTATTCTAGTACGAACTCTATGATAGATTGAACGTTACTACGAACTCTTGAATAGATCGATCAGAAAGAATAGCTTTGAGGTGGTTTCGTACCCTACCATAATCTCTTTGTTTGTTCTCCGCTATTAGTTACTTTGGAGTGACTCTTTGTTGCATGTTGAGGGCTAGTAATATGATCCAATTATGTTATCCTTGTTGAGAGAACTTGCACTAGTGAAAGTATGAACCCTAGGACTTGTCTCCTGTCATTGCAACACCGTTTATGCTCACTTTTACCTTTAGTTACCTTGCTGTTTTTATATTTTCCTATTACAAAAACCAATATCTACCATCCATATTGCACTTGTATCACCATCTCTTCGCAGAACTAGTGCACCTATACAATTTGCCATTGTATGGGTGTGTTGGGGACACAAGAGACTCTTTGTTATTTGGTTGCAGGGTTGCTTGAGAGAGACCATCTTCATCCTACGCCTCCCATGGATTGATAAACCTTAGGTCATCCACTTGAGGGAAATTTGCTACTGTCCTACAAACCTCTGCACTTGGAGGCCCAACAACGTCTACAAGAAGGAGGGTGCGTAGTAGACATCAAGCTCTTTTCTGGCGCCGTTGCTGGTGAGGTTAGTTCTTGAATGTATATCTTTAGATCTTGCAATCGAATCTTTTAGTTTCTTGTTTTATCACTAGTTTAGTTACAAAGGAAAACTACAAAAAAATGGAATTGAGGTTACCTCATATGCTTCATCTCTTTAATATTTTTCGTGAAAATGATGGAAAGGAAAATTGTGCTAAAGTACCAGAAGAAGAATTACATAGAATGCTTGGCACTAAAGGCTTGAATGATGAGCATGGTTGCAATATTGTTAGTGTGAATCCTTTGAATATCCATAGTACTAATGATGATTACACTAGTCAGGATGAAAATATCTCTTATAAGCATGTTGATTTTTGTGGAGTGCATAGAGTTTGCAAGTACATACCAGATAGGGAAGATAGATTTTGCAAGAGGCATAAGTATTTAGAAACTAAATGGTTGCTATAGATGCTAGATGATTGTGCTGAAAATTTAAAATGTCTTAGCCGTAATTGTGAACTTTGCAATGAACGTGGTCATTTCATTACCCAGTGCAAATTGATTCATGATCGAATTGTGTCCAAAAATTGTGATGACTTGATTTCCCTTGCACATCATAATGAACTTATCTTGCTTTTGGGTTATGAAGAAATTAAATGTAGAACTAAGTTTCTTCCAGGATTTGCCATTGATAAACTTCTTGATTTTGATATAGAAGAAATATATATGTATTGTGCAGTGAATTGCATTGAAAATCCTTATATTGCCGATTACCTTAAGTCAAGAAAA
Source organism: Secale cereale (assembly GCA_902687465.1). Classification (NCBI taxonomy): domain Eukaryota; kingdom Viridiplantae; phylum Streptophyta; class Magnoliopsida; order Poales; family Poaceae; genus Secale; species Secale cereale. The sequence continues at coordinate 528,930,794 of LR738711.1, read as the reverse complement.
CAAATAGGAGATGAAGAGAATACTAATGAAAGGGAAGAGATTTCCCAATATCCTCCTATTATTTCTTATGATAAATCAGGTAACGAGGAGGAGCCTCCTATTCTACCAATCTCAGTAGTAAGGAGCTCCAAAAAGAAGATTAAACCCACACATAATGAGAAGAAGAAAAAGAAAAGACAAAGAAGCAAAGGTAAAGAGGTATCTCTCCCAAATGATTTTGCTCCTATTACTCATTATGATGATGATAATTGCTATAGTATCCGTACTATCCATACTATTAACGATGAGAGTGATTATGCTTATGATATGGAAAGGCCCAAGCTTGGGGATGCTATGGTTGATGAGAATGATATATTTGAGAATTTATTTGCTGCAATTAATGTTTTCCCCAAGCTTGGGGATGCTACGCTTGATGAAGATGATATTTTTAGCCTCCCAAGTCTTGATATGCAAATCTATTATGATGAAAGCATGCCTCCTATTTACGATGATTATTGTGATGACACTTATGCTATAAAAAGTAGTAATGATTATATTTATCAAACTTTTCATGATTATGATTACCCTTTTTCTGAACATTACTCTTTTAATGTGGAGACAATCTATAGTATTCAAGTCTCTTATGATACTCCCACTATTCCGAATGAGAAGAATTTTGCTTATGTGGAGAGTAGTAAAATTTCTATGCAAGTAGATCATGAAAAGAATGCTTTATGTGCTGGTTATATGGTTGAATTCATTCATGATGCTACTGAAAATTATTATGAGAGAGGATCATATGCTTGTAGGAATTGCAATAATATCAAGTTTCCTCTCTATGTGCTTAAAGTTTTGAAGTTATGCTTGTTTTGCCTTCCTCTGCTAGTTGATTACCGTTCCCATAAGTTGTTTGCTTACAAAATCCCTATGCATAGGAAGTGGGTTAGACTTAAATGTGCTAGTCATATTCTTCATGATGCTCTATTTATGTTTCAATTCTTATATTTTATGCGAGCATCATTGAAACCATCGCGGCAAGCTAGGGGCGTTAAACGATAGCGCTTGTTAGGAGGCAACCCAACTTTATTTTAGTTTCTTTGTTTTTGCTTCTATTTAGTAATAAATATTGCATATAGCTTCTGTTTAGATGTGGTTCTGTGTTTTAATTACTGTTTGTGCCAAGTAGAACCTTCGGGAAGACTTATGTGAAGTTTCTATGATCTTGCTGTGAAAAACAGAATCGTTAGCGCTCGCTAGAATGGTCATCAGATTTTACTGGAGCATGCTATTTAGTTATTCTTTTGCAGATGATTAATAGACAAATTCCTCACGTTTACCAATTTGGTTTGAATTTTTTTGGAGTTACAGAAGTATGTGAAACCTGCAGATTACTATAGACTGTTCTGTTTTTGACAGATTCTGTTTTTTGTGTGTTGTTTGCTTATTTCAATGCATCTATGAGTAGTATTGGGAAGTATGAATCATAGAGAAGTTGGAATACAGTAGGTTTAACACCAATATAAACAAAGAATGGATTCATTGATGTACCTTTGAGTAGTGGTTTGCTTTCTTATACTAATGGAGCTCACGAGAATTTTTGTCTAAGTTTTGTGTTGTGAAGTTTTCAAGTTTTGAGTATCGCTTTGATGGACTATGGAACAAAGAGTGGCAAGAGCCTAAGCTTGGGGATGCCCATGGCACCCCAAGGTAAAATTCAAGGACAACCAAAAGCCTAAGCTTGGGGATGCCCCGGGAAGGCATCCCCTCTTTCGTCTTTATCCTTCGGTAACTATACTCGGAGCTATATTTTTATTCACCACATGATATGTGTTTTGCTTGGAGCATCAATTTAGTTTATTTTGTTTTGCTTGCTGTTTGAATAATATCCCAAGATCTTATGTGTTTTTCTTGGAGCATCAATTTAGTTTATTTTCTTTTGCTTGCTGTTTGAATAATATCCCAAGATCTGAAGTTCTTAAATGTTAGAGATTCTTCACATAGTTACATAATTATTCAACTACTCGTTGATCTTCACTTATATCTTTCGGAGTAGTTTGTTATTGCTCTAGTGCTTCACTTAGATCTCTTAGAGCACGGCGGTGGTTTTATTTTGAAGAAATAGATGAACTCTCATGCTTCACTTATATCCTTTTGAGAGTCTATTAGAACAGCATGGTAATGTACTTTGGCTATAAAACTAGCCATCACATAATAGACATCCAAGATCAATGTAGTAAAAACTTCCACACTAAGTGCATTGAATATGATGAGAAGTCGGATGCTTGATAATTGTTTTGAGATATGAGGATAGTGGTATTAGAGTCATGCTAGTGGAGTTATTATGAAATTTAGAAATGCTTGTGTTAAGGTTAGTGATTCACGTAGCATGCACGTATGGTGAACCGCTATGTGACGAAGTTAGAGCATGAGGTATTTGTAGAGTGTCATCCTTTGAGTGGAGGTCGTGGGCGCGCGATGGTTAACTTCTACCAACCTCCCACCTAGGAGCATGCGTTGATTGCTTTGTTTTGATGACTCATAAATTTTTGCAATAAGTATATGAGTTCTTTTGACTAATGTTGAGTCCATGGATTATACGCACTCTCACCCTTCCACCATTGCTAGCCTCTCTTGTACCGCGCAACTTTCACCGGTACCATACACCCACCACATATCCTTCCTCAAAACAGCCACCATACCTACCTATCATGGCATTTCCATAGCCATTTCGAGATATATTTCCATGCAACTTTCCACCTGTAACATCCCAAATTTTCAATTTGGAATGTTATACATAGATCATATTGCATTGCATATTTCTTTGCATTTTTTTGTGGCGATCCTCGAAATTCTAAGAAACTCAAGGACCTACGGAGAGAGTTGGGAATTCTACAGTTTTGTATTTGAGTTCACACGAATACTGGTACGAGGATAGTGTTGGTTTTAATTATTTTTCTCTCCTAAAAATATTTCTAAATAAAATATATGAGCGGAGATAATATGACTTCTCCAAAATAACAGAAATATTGGAGGAAAAATATTAAAATCACTTTTGGTATTTTTCTGGATTTATTTGCGATTTTATTTGCATAGGAAAAATACGCATTTTTCAAAATTGCATTTAGGTCCGGGAAAAATGTTCACTTTGTCCTAAATATTATTAGAGGACGGTGAAAATTTATTTCGGAATTTTTGGGCTCCGTTTAGAATTTTTTTGCCCGTATTACTACGTGAGGACTCTTTTAAAAAAACAGAAACCGCCTCCGGGCCGTACCCGGCCAGGACTCCCTGGCCTGTGGCCTTTATAAGGCGCCGCCCCGGCCCGCTAGCCCCAGCCGCCCGCCCGCCCGACGCCGAACCCTAGCGCCGCCCGCCGCCCGCGCCACCGCCGTTGCCGTTGCCGCCGCCACGCCGCCGCCCGCCGAAGTTGCCGCCGCCGCCGGACTTCCCGCCGGAGACCGCCGCCGTCGCCGGAGTTCGCCGTTCCCGAGGTAGCCATCGGTTTTTCTTTTTAACCGAATGTTTTTTTAGAAACCCTAGATTCGTTTTTTAATTAGATCAGTTTTTCTCCGGTTTAGTTATTTAGCGGACGTTCGTCCGTACGTTCGTTTTAACGAACATTGTTCGCCCGTTAGACGCAGACAGCGAACGTTCGTTCGTTAGCCTGTTCGTCAGTTTTCTTTTTCGGGGTATTTATCCGCGATTATTCCGATCGCGATTTCTGCCCTGATCTTGTTTTTCGTTTTTCTTTTCGCTCGAGAGTCGGAATCAGGTGATTCAAAATCCCAGATCTTCGTCTCGACGCCCTCTTTCCATTTAACCAACTTGAACAAAGTTTTCGCTACTGTAAAATTTGACTTTAGATCAAACTAGTAATCGGAGCTCGTTTCTTTCGCAGTTTGAGTTTCGTTGCTTCTTTCGATTTGATTCTTTTTGCAAACCTGAGTTCTTAAGTTGAACTTTCTGGTTAGATCTTGCCTTTTGGAGTTTTTTGTGTGCATCATTGCTTGTTGCTTATGTATTCTACTGTTTGCTTGCGATAGAATACCCGGACTGTGAAGCGTGTTACTACGAGTCTTTAGGTTTTGCGAATCGTCAGCAAGGCAAGTAACACTTTGATCATACTCTTTATTACCCAGTTTTTATGCATTAGATCAAACCCTCACATATTGCATGAGTAGGAACTCTTACCTTGTGGTACTGGGAAGTAGTTTGAGGTAGAACCTATTACCTGCATTATTTTCAAACCCTTGGGAGTTACTTCTACGTTATGCTTAGGTTGCCATGCTATGCTCGTAGACGTGGTTTGGGTTTGAGTGAAATCCATGACAGATGTGAGTTGTTAATTAAGGATTCAACTTAAGGTGGCTACTTGAATACACATCTGGTTGGATTGGTTGCAGGGCACCTGGAGAATCCAGTGTTGTCCTAGGAAATCCCGGGGTTCCGTGTGATTTTTCCTATGGAATGCCACCCAGGCTCAAAGGGATCATAAAACTTTTCATGCTAGAAACTTCCGTGTGTAGCCACAATGCCATTATGGGCTCTGGCATAGTTGAGTAATTTGTGGGAAACCTTTCCATGATGGGCTAGCAGATGTAGAGGGATTGTAGGTGTACCGGCCTATCTATCTGGTTAAGGGGACCTCTTCGGAAAGACTGTGTCTCGGTCATCCGTTTCTCAAACACCATGCAGTGCGAGAAACCAAATGGAGGCGATTGAGTCTTGTGGGAAAAGTGCACAAACCTCTACAGAGTGTACAAACTGATCATGATTAGCTATGTCCCCGGTTATGGACATCTTGAGTATCTGGTACTTGAATTATTGTTTGATCTCATCACTCTAAAGTTAAAATTATTGGGTTAATGATTACTTTAATTTGGGATTGAGTTGGAGGTACCTTCTCAATGATGTTTCAACTACCATGATAGTTAAAAATAAAATGTATTCCTCTGTTGTAGGGAAAAATTGGCTTTATGCAAAAACTTTAACCTTAGAGCCTCCACCAGCCAAATATGCATATAGTATAGCCTTTATTCTGTTACTTGCATCTTCTGTGTTATCTTGCCACCATATTCCACGTGCTGACCCGTTTTGGGGCTACAACATGTTACGTTGCAGACTTTTCAGATGAGGAGTAAGACTTTCTAGGTCGTTTGTCATGCACTCAGCTATGCCGTTGGAGTTGATGGACTCACTTATCTTCCAAGCCTTCCGCTGTTATTTTGTTAGATGGCCTTAAGCCATAGACTTTTGTAATAAGTTCTCTTTGGAGACATTCGACGTAATAAGTGTGTGATTGCCACTCTATTATAAATCCTTCAAGTACTGTGTGTGTCAGCATTACCGATCCAGGGATGACACTGAAACCCAGAGACTTCGGTCCATTCGGATCGTGGTCGCTACAAGATGGTATCAGAGCACACGCTGAATGTAGGATACGACCACTAAGATAAACCATAGGTCACTCTTCTCTACTCATTTGTGACTCCTCTCCATTTTCTACTTCTTTAGGATGGTGGACCCAAGGAACAAGTTCACACAACCGGATGAAGACACACCTTTTGGACGACACTTGAAGGAAGTCACTAGGTACCAAAACAAAGGAATACCAAGCTTTACCGGGACCTACACCGCCACTTTACCAGAAGAGGAGCGATGGAGCATTCAAGTTCAAATTCCCGGGAGAACCTTCGCACCATCCACTGAGCCAATAGAGTTTTCTTTGGATGCACCAACCTGGAGCCTAGGCAAGAGTATGGCAACCAACATCACTATGGGAAGGATCGGAGAAATCTACAAGCAGAAGCTGAAGGACACTATCTACCAGATTTGTGGACGCCGAGATGAGCGTTGGGACATGATCATCACCCGGAAGGATAGGTCCATTGCAGCGTTCATCTAGGAGTTAAACCAGCACATTCGTCAACAGGAGCACCAGATGTGCGCTGGGATGATAGATTTGAAGAAGACACTAAGCAGGAATTTGGAGCTAGAAGAAGAACTTAAGTCTACTCGTGACGGATACGAGGAGGAGATGTTGATACTAGTGGAGAAGAATGATGATTTGACAAGGAAGCTAGGAGTATTCATGGGAGATCCAGCACTAGGAGGAGAAGAAGAGGAAGAAGAACCCAAGGAGATTCGTTCTGAAGATTACATCATCATCGACGAAACGGATTCAGACCCCAATGATAGTGAAGACGAAGACTATGAAGATGAAGCTGGAGCAGACATCATGGAATCGTCCGCCGATCAAAAAAATAGATGACTACCCTATGACAAGTAGTTTTCCCCCACAAAGTAGTATTTAGAGCACTTGTAACGTTCGTTAGTTCTTGTAAAACCTTGTTTCAAATTGATTGGTGTGATATGATTGTGTTTGTGTCATGTGCATATGGGTAGTGATTTCCCCTTAGACCTCAATTCTATTCTAATCTCTTCCCTCTACACCCATGAGATGCCTCCAAGACGTGAGCCCGGATTTGAGTTTCCCCCTGAGCTCACTCAGTTGATCCAGCAGCAGAACACTTTGATGCAACTTCTTGTCCAGAACACTCAGAACAACCAGAACAACAACAACAACCCTCCACCACCACCCGTGGACAACCTGACACGTTTCCTAAGGTTGCAACCACCAGTGTTTGCTAGCAGCATTGAACCAATAGTGGCTGATGACTGGCTGCGCAAGATTGGAAGGCATTTGACCACCGCCAATTGCTCGGATGCTGAGAAGGTGCGATTTGCCGCACACCAGTTGTCTGGACCAGCCGCAGCATGGTGGGAGAATTACACAGCCACCTTCCCTATAGCCAATGTCACCTGGGAGCAGTTTCAGCAAGCTTTCCGTACTGCCCATGTCTTGACTGGAGCTATGAGCATGAAGAAGCGGGAGTTTCGCAACTTGCGTCAAGGATATCGTATTGTGGCTCAGTACATGGATGAGTTTAGTACCCTATCTCGTTATGCCCCATACGATGTGGCCACAGATGCCGCTAAGCAGGAGAGATTTATGGAAGGGCTAAATGATGAGATGAGCGTACAGTTGATGGTGGCAACTTTCAACAACTACCAGGAGTTGGTAGATAAAGCTCTTATGATTGAAGGGAAGCAGTAGCAGATTGAGAGCCGCAAGAAGAAGTACGGACAAGGGAGGAATAATTCTGGAGCCTAGCCGCGATTCACTCCGAATTCGGGAGGATACACCCATAACCATGGAAGCCACAACCACACTGGAGGAAGTTCCCACAGCCGCAATGGTTCTAAGAATGGGAATGGAGCAAACAATAATCAGAACCGCTCTACTCCATCCACCCCCGCCAAGAACGATTTAAGACACGTCACCTATTTCAAGTGCGGGAAGAATGGACACTATGCCACGGAGTGCCCTGAAGCTAAGAATGGGAACATCAATGGAAGCACCGGGAAGAAGCCCAACCCGTTCACCAAAGGACAAGTGAACCACGTGACCGTCGAGGAGGTGGAAGAGCAACCAGATGCTGTTGTCAGTAAGTTTTTGGTTAAGACATTTACCGCAATAGTTCCTTTCGATACTGGTGCATCGCATTCATACATTTCAAGGGGATTCGTAAATAGACATAGGATGTCCACCCGAGTCCTTAAGACCCCCATGTTAGTAAGTTCACCCGGAGCAGAGTATATGGCACATCAAGGATGTTATCAGACGCCATTGATCATAGGACACCATGTTTTCCCCTCAGATCTAATAGTTTTGGAGTCACAAGGATTAGATGTGATATTAGGCATGGATTGGCTATCGAAGTATGGAGGTAACATCGATTGTGCCAGCAAGTCTATTTTTCTTACCACCCTGGAGGGAAAAAGGATTAGGTATGTATCTAGGCATTCGGCTAAACAGATCACAAGAGTTTGAAGTACATTTTCACACAGAAGGAGCTGAACCTCAGACAAAGGAGATGGTTGGAGCTTATAAAGGATTATGATATGAAGCGGCATTATCACCCAGGGAAGGCCAATGTCATTGCACATGCTCTGAGCCGGAAGAGTTATGCAAATACCTTAGTAAAAGGGGGATTGCCACGGGAGTTAGCAGAACATCTCAGGGAGCTTCGTTTGGAGATAGTTCCTAGAGGTTTTGTTGCAATGTTGGAGGCTCAGTCAACATTGCTGGGAAAGATACGTGAAGCCCAGAAGGAGGACAAAGAGATTGCTGAGATAAAGAAGAGGATGAGTGAAGCAAAAGCCAAAGGATTTCGTGAAGATGAACACGACACCTTGTGGTTTGAGGATCAAATCTATGTGCCCAACGACCCGGAGATCAGGAAGTTGATACTGCAGGAAGCACATGATTGGCCATACTCGATACACCCCGGAAACACCAAGATGTATTTGGATTTGAAGGAACATTTCTGGTGGACGGGAATGAAGAAGGATATTGCCGAGTATGTAGCCATATGTGATGTATGCCAGAGAGTAAAGGCAGAGCATCAGAAGCCAGCAGGATTACTACAGCCTATGCCGATACCCGAATGGAAGTGGGAGAAGCTTGGCATGGATTTTATCACCGGATTTCCCAGGACCAAATCGGGATATGATTCAATCTGGTTAGTAGTGGATCGTTTGACCAAAGTAGCCCAGTTAATCCCCGTGAAAACCACATACACCAGTGCGAAGTTGGCCAAGATATACATGACCAAGACCGTATGTCTGCACGGAGTTCCGAGGACCATTGTATCAGACAGAGGAACACAGTTCACCTCAAAGTTCTGGCATCAGCTACACCAGATTTTGGGAACGAGGCTGGAATTCAGCATAGCGTTTCACCCACAGATAGATGGACAGACCGAGAGAGTCAACCAGATTATAGAGGACATGTTGAGAGCTTGTGCGCTAGATTATGGATCTAGTTGGGATGATAAGTTGCCCTACGCGGAGTTCTCGTACAATAACAGTTACCAGGCCAGTTTGAAGATGGCACCGTTCAAAGCATTGTACGGAAGGAGATGCCGAACACCGTTAATGTGGGATGAAGTTGTAGACCGACAGTTGTTCGGACCGGACTTGATCAAAGAGTCTGAAGAGAAGGTTAAGTTAATTCGAGATAGACTTAAGGTAGCTCAGTCCAGGCAAAAGAGTTATGCAGACTCGAAGCGCAAGGAGATAGCTTATGAAATCGGAGATAGAGCGTACTTGAGAGTATCGCCTCTGCGAGGAGTTAAACGTTTCGGAGTTAAGGGAAAGATAGCCCTGAGATTTGTGGGGCCTTACCGTGTTTTGGAACGCATGGGAGAGGTTGCCTATAAGTTGGAATTGCCCGAAGGATTGTCGGGAGTGCACGACGTGTTTCACATTTCGCAGCTTAAGAAGTGCCATGCAGAGATGGCCGATATACCGCTTAGAGACACAGTACCCCTGGAAGAAATTTAGTTGGATAGTGATCTGACTTACGAGGAGAAGCCTGTTAAGATTCTCGAGTTTTCGAGCAGAGTCTCCTGCAGTAAGGTTATCAAGTTTTGCAAATTTTAGTGGAGTCACCACACCAAGGAAGAAGCCACCTGGGAACGAGAATATGATCTACGCAAGGACCACCCACACCTATTCTCTAGCCAAGTCGAATCTCGAGGGCGAGATTCATTCTAAGGGGGATAGGTTTGTAACATCCCAAATTTTCAATTTGGAATCTTATACATAGATCATATTGCATTGCATATTTCTTTGCATTTTTTGTGGCGATCCTCGAAATTCTAGGCAACTCAAGGACCTACGGAGAGAGTTGGGAATTCTACCGTTTTGTATTTGAGTTCACTCAAATACCGGTACGAGGATAGTGTTGGTTTTAATTATTTTTCTCTCCTAAAAATATTTCTAAATAAAATATATGAGCGGAGATAATATGACTTCTCCAAAATAACAGAAATATTGGAGGAAAAATGTTAAAATCACTTTTGTATTTTTTTCTGGATTTATTTCTGATTTTATTTGCATAGGAAAAATACACGTTTTTCAAAATTGCATTTAGGTCCGGGAAAAATGTTCACTTTGTCCTAAATATTAATAGAGGACGGTGAAAATTTATTTTGGACTTTTTGGACTCCGTTTATTATTTTTTTCGCCCATTTTACTACGTCGAGACTCTTTAAAAAAACCGCCTCCGGGCCGTACCCGGCCAGGACTCCCTGGCCTGGGGCCTTTATAAGGCACCGCCCCGGCCCGCTAGCCCCAGCTGCCAGCCCGCCCGACGCCGAACCCTAGTGCCGCCCGCCGCCCCGCGCCGCCAGCCGCCGCCGCCGCCGCCGCTTTTGCCGTGCGCCGTCGCCGCCGCCCGTCGGAGTCGCCGCCGCCGCCGGACTTCCCGTCGGAGACCGCTACCGCCGCCGGAGTTCGCCGTTCCCGAGGTAGCCATCGATTTTCCTTTTTAACCGGACCGTTTTTTCGAGAAACCATAGATTCGTTTTTTTATTAGATCGGTTTTTCTCCGGTTTAGTTATTTAGCGGACGTTCGTCCGTATGTTCGTTTTAACGAACGTTGTTCACCCGTTAGACGCAGACAGCGAACGTTCGTTCGTTAGCCTGTTCGTCAATTTTCTTTTTCGGGGTATTTATTCGCGATTATTCCGATCGTGATTTCTGCCCTGATCTTGTTTTTCGTTTTTCTTTTCGCTCGAGAGTCGGAATCAGGTGATTTAAAATCCCAGATCTTCGTCTCGACGCCCCCTTTCCATTTAACTAACTTGAACAAAGTTTTGGCTACTGTAAAATTTGACTTTAGATCAAACTAGTAATTGGAGCTCGTTTCTTTCGCAATTTGAGTTTCGTTGCTTCTTTCGATTTGATTCTTTTTGCAAACCGGAGTTCTTAAGTTGAACTTTCTGGTTAGATCTTGTCCTTTGGAGTTTTGTTTGTGCATCATTGCTTGTTTGGTTATGTATGATATTGTTTGCTTGCGATAGAATACCCGGACTGTGAAGCGTGCTACTACGAGTCTTTAGGTTTTGTGAATCGTCAGCAAGGCAAGTAACACTTTGATCATACTCTTTATTACCCAGTTTTTATGCATTAGATCAAACCCTCCCACATTGCATGAGTAGGAACTCTTAACTTGTGGGACTGGGAAGTAGTTTGAGGTAGAACCTATTACCTGCATTATTTTCAAACCCTTGGGAGTTACTTCTACGTTATGCTTAGGTTGCCATGCTATGCTCGTAGACGTGGTTTGGGTTTGAGTGAAATCCATGACAGATGTGAGTTGTTAATTAAGGATTCAACTTAAGGTGGCTACTTGAATACACATCTGGGTGGATTGGTTGCAGGGCACCTGGAGAATCCAGTGTTGTCCTAGGAAATCCCGGGGTTCCGTGTGATTTTTCCTATGGAATGCCACCCAGGCTCAAAGGGATCATAAAACTTTTCATGATAGAATCTTCCGTGTGCAGCCACGATGCCATTATGGGCTCTGGCATAGTTGAGTAAGTTGTGGGAAACCTTTCTATGATGGGCTAGCAGATGTAGAGGGATTGTAGGTGTACCGGCCTATCTATCTGGTTAAGGGGACCTCTTCGGAAAGACTGTGTCTCGGTCATCCGTTTCTCAAACACCATGCAGTGCGAGAAACCAAACGGAGGCGATCGTGTCTTGTGGGAAAAGTGCACAAACCTCTGCAGAGTGTACAAACTGATCATGATTAGCCGTGTCCCCGGTTATGGACATCTTGAGTACCTGGTACTTGAATTATTGGTTGATCTCATCACTCTAAAGTTAAAATTGTTGGGTTAATGATTACTTTAATTTGGGATTGAGTTGGAGGTACCTTCTCAATGATGTTTCAACTACCATGATAGTTAAAAATAAAATTTATTCCTTTGTTGTAGGGAAAAATTCGCTTTATGCAAAAACTTTAACCTTAGAGCCTCCACCAGCTAAATATGCATATAGTATAGCCTTTATTCTGTTACTTGCATCTTCTGTGTTATCTTGCCAGCATATTCCACGTGCTGACCCGTTTTCGGGCTGCAACATGTTACGTTGCAGAATTTTCAGACGAGGAGTAAGATGTTCTAGGCCGTTTGTCATGCACTCAACTATGCCGTTGGAGTTGATGGACTCACTTATCTTCCAAGCCTTCTGCTGTTATTTTGTTAGATGGCCTTAAGCCATAGACTTTTGTAATAAGTTCTCTTTGGAGACATTCGATGTAATAAGTGTGTGATTGCCACTCTGTTATAAATCCTTCAAGTACTATGTGTGTCAGCACTACCGATCCAGGGATGACACTGAAACACAGAGACTTCAGTCCATTCAGATCGTGGTCGCTACACCACCGTTCCGTTCATATGACACGCATCATATTGTCATATTGCCATGCATGATTATGTAGTTGACATCGTATTTGTGGCAAAGCCACCATGCATAATTTTTCATACATGTCACTATTGATTCATTGCACATCCCAGTACACCGCCGGAGGCATTCATATAGAGTCATACTTTGTTCTAGTATCGAGTTGTAATATCGAGTTGTAATTCAATGTAAGTGTGATGATCATCATTATTAGATCATTGTCCCATGTGAGGAAAGGCTAAATCAAGAAAGCCCCTCCAAAAAAAAGAAAGGCCAAAGAAAAAAGAAAGGCCAAAGAAAAAAGAAAGGCCCAAAAAAAGAAGAAGAACAAAAAAAAAGAAAAAAAGGGACAATTGCTACTATCTTTTTCCACACTTGTGCTTCAAAGTAGCACCATGTTCTTCATGATAGAGAGTCTCATGTTTAGTCGCTTTCATATACTAGTGGGAATTATCATTATAGAACTTGGCTTGTATATTCCAACGATGGGCTTCCTCAAATGCCCTAGGTCTCCGTGAGCAAGCAAGTTGGATCCACACCCACTAGTTTCTTTTGTTGAGCTTTCATACATATTTAGCTCTAGTGCATCCGTTGCATAGCAATCCCTACTCACTCACATTGATATCTATTGATGGGCATCTCCATAGCCCATTAATACGCCTAGTCGATGTGAGACTATCTATCTCCTTTTTGTCTTCTCCACAACCACCTCTCTATTCCACCCTTAGTGCTATGTCCATGGCTCACGCTCATGTATTGCGTGAAAGTTGAAAGGTTTGAAAGAATAGAGTATGAAAACAAGTGCTTGGCTGAAACCGGGGTTGTGCATGATACGAATATTTTGTGTGATGAAGAGGGAGCATAGCCATACTATATGATTTTGTCAGGATAACTTTCTTTAACCATAGTATTTTGAGAAGACATGATTGCTTTGTTAGTATGCTTGAAGTATTATTATTTCTTATGTCAATACAGACTTTTGTCTTGAATCTTTCAGATCTGAACCTTCATGCCACAATTCAAAGAATTACATTGAAAACTATGTTGGTTAGTATTCCACATCAAAAAATTCTGTTTTTATCATTTACCTACTCGAGGACGAGTAGGAATTAAGCTTGGGGATGCTTGATGCGTATCCAACATATCTATAATTTTTTTATTGTTCCATGCTATTATATTATCTTCTAGGATGTTTTATGGGCTTTTATATACACTTTTATATGATTTTTGGGACTAACCTATTAACCTAGAGCCCAGTGCCAGTTTTTGTTTTTTCCTTGTTTTTGAGTTTTACAGAAAAGGAATATCAAACAGAGTCCAATTGACATGCCAATTTTTGATGATTTTTTCTGGACTAAAAGAAGCCCCCGAAATAAAAGAGTTGGGCCAGGAGAGCCACGGGCTACCCACGAGGGTGGGGGCGTGCCCTGGGCAGGTGGTGGTGCCGCCCTATCTCGAGGACAGCCCAGAGGGCCCCCTGACTTGTGCCCTACGCCAAAAAATCCTATAAATACTGAAACCTTCGGAAATTAACCTAGATATGGAGTTCCGCCGCCGAAAGCATCTGTAGCCACCGAAAACCAATCTAGACCCCGTTCCGGCACCCTGTCGGAGGGGAGAACCCTTACCGGTGGCCATCTTCATCATCCCAGCGCTCTCCATGACGAGGAGGGAGTAGTCCACCCTCGGGGCTAAGGGTATGTACCAGTAGCTATGTGTTTGATCTCTCTCTCTCTCTCGTGTTCTTGAGATGGCACGGTCTTGATGTATCGCAAGCTTTGCTATTATAGTTGGATCTTATAATGCTTCCCCCCTCTACTCTCTTTTAATGGATTAAGTTTTCCCTTTGAAGTTATCTTATCGGATTGAGTCTTTAAGGATTTGAGAACACTTGATGTATATCTTGCACGTGTTTATCTATGGTGACAATTGGATATCATGTGATCCACTTGATGTATGTTTTGGTTATCAACTTGCGGGTTCCGTGACCTTGGGCATCTATGCATAGGGGTTGGCACACGTTTTCCTCTTGACTTTCCGGTAGAAACTTTGGGGCACTCTTTGAAGTTCTATGTGTTGGTTGAATAGATGTTTCTTAGATTGTGTGATGCATATCGTATAATCATGCCCACGGATACTTGAGGTGACAATGGAGTATCTAGGTGACATTAGGGTTTTGGTTGATTTGTGTCTTAATGTGTTATTCTAGTACGAACTATGTGATAGATTGAACGTTACTACGGATTCTTGAATAGATCGATCAGAAAGAATAGCTTTGAGGTGGTTTCGTACCCTACCATAATCTCTTCGTTTCTTCTCCGCTATTAGTTACTTTGGAGTGACTCTCTGTTGTATGTTGAGGGCTAGTAATATGATCCAATTATGTTATCCTTGTTGAGAGAACTTGCACTAGTGAAAGTATGAACCCTAGGCCTTGTCTCCTATCATTGCAACACCGTTTATGCTCACTTTTACGTTTAGTTACCTTGCTGCTTTTATATTTTCTTACTACAGAAACCTATACCTACCATCCATATTGCACTTGTATCACCATCTCTTCGTCGAACTAGTGCACCTATACAATTTACCATTGTATTGTGTGTGTTGGGGACACAAGAGACTCTTTGTTATTTGATTGCAGGGTTGCTTGAGAGAGACCATCTTCATCCTACGCCTCCCACGGATTGATAAACCTTAGGTCATCCACTTGAGGGAAATTTGCTACTGTCCTACAAACCTCTGCACTTGCAGGCCCAACAACGCCTACAAGAAGAAGGGTGCGTAGTAGACATCAGAGGGGTCCACATCTCTAATGGATGCCATGCCATTCATTGAAAATCCTGAAATATATATCTTGAATGGATATTAGTTCGATGAGCTATATGTTGTTATGAATTACCAAAACCACCTGGGGATTAGTTGCACTTTCAATCTTCCCATTTTTGGTAATTGATGACAACATATAGATCAAAGGTTTAACAAATGATTAAGTGAATGAATTGCATCGTCGCTTTGAGAAGTATGTGATAAGCAAGAGCTCCCCCTAAATTTGTGCATTATTAAAGATTTGCGTTTGAATGCAAATGCAAAATCGATTAGGATCCTTGGTCACTCTTCCATGTCACATACATCTTGGTGGAGCGCAAGAAATGATAAGAGTGGAATAACAAGCACGCATCACCAAAACATAAATGAATGATCATACACAAACACGCATAGAGATAAGCAATAATCACACATCAAGCATAGTATGATCATCCACACAACCAAACAAAGTATCTCACGAGCATAAACGAACATGTAGCACAAAACAAACGAATGGGGAACCAACAAAGTAGTAAGGAAATAAAAACCAAAGATCAAACGACTCTCTCTCTCTCTTTCTCAGCCTATGATCTATACATTTCTCCCCCTCTGGCAACAAGTTACCAAAAAGTTTGAAAATGTATAGTGTTATACGACACTCTTGGCACGATCCTCCGGAGCTCATGAAGTGGTCTTCTGGCATGTAGCTCCAGTGTGCGTAGATGGCATTGAGAGAACAGCATACACAAATGGATGGGAAGATGTCTACTAAACTGGTGGAGTTAATACAGGAGGGGCACATGAATAGTAGTAGCAGGTGCAGAGTGAGTGGTCCTCGAATCTACAACTGGAACTGCTGAAGATCTTGTTGCTCTAGGCAAAGCATGAAACCTCTCAGTGGTAGGTCTGTCCTCTCCAATGTCCATACCTGTAGCATCCATATCATCCTTTAGCTTGTCAACTGTAGCTTGAAAATATTTGTGACTTTCGCATCAAGACCATGCATCTTCGTCTCAACAATCCTTTCTAAGATGTCCTGGTTCTTGACTAGGTTGGCTAGACTTTGCCAATTTATCAGGGTTGCTTCGAGCAGATATTTCATTTGATCATCTATTGACTTGATGTTAGTTGTAGGGGCATTTGATGCAGTGGCTCATTTAGCTGACTTTGTTGCTGCTGCTTGAGCCTTCTCATGGGCCTCAATAGATGTAGGGTGTGAAGGGTCCATCACCACTACATTATCTTCAAACTTAGGCTGAAGAGGAAGGTGCTCACGGTCTAACAGATATATACCTGTTCCAATCTTAGAGTTGATCAACATCTGAATATGTGGTGCATATCCACATGACCTTTTATGGTCAGCAGCAGTCGTCGTGATTGTTTCAACTATCAAGCTCATCACCTTGAATTTCTGGCAAACATCAAACAAATGCAGCAATTTGATGGAGTGGTCACGTATCATCCTATGATCTCTAGACTTAGGCAATAGAGTGTGCCTTAGTATGGTGTTCGTGGTAGCCATTCCAGCAAGCAGATGATAGATGGAGCCAATTTGTGTGTTTCAAATATGTGGCAGGGATCTCCTTGTACATATTTGCCATAGTGTTGTGATCATCCCTAGGCTTGGCATAAACATCATCTGATCTTCTGTTTCCTTGGGTGCATTTATAAGAGCAGCCCACTCTAAGATGGATGATTTATACTTAGTGCCTTCTCTCATCCATACAATTCTACCATCTGGATTGAAGTGTGCAATAGAGTAGAATTGCATTATCAATTCATCATTCCATTTGGTAAGCTTTTGTCCCACAAAAGCATATGTACCTGTGAGCTTGAAACTCTCATGAACATGGGGGAGTAGTATTCATTTGCATCAATGAACTTCCAGTCAACCCATTTCATGTCACAAACAATGGGCTTCTTGTCCAATAGCACTGTCTCATAAAGTCTTGTTGTTCTTTGGTGTGGAACTTATAATCAACAACAGTCCTTATCTTGACTGACTAGGGATCAACTTTTCTCCACTCTCTTAGTCCATTGTCTTTCCTGAGCTTCGTGTTCTCTGCAACAGGATGAGCATCATTATGACCTAAAATCTTGGGTTTCAACTTTCTGAGCACTAGTGGCTCAACATCTTTTTCAACAACTTCTGGCACTGGTGCCTTGTTCTTCTCCGAGGCAGGGATGTTCCTGGTGGATCTCTTGGGAGATGGCACTTTTGGTGCTTTCTTGGGCTTGGAGGGAGCAGCATCTGACTTCATAGCATCTTCCATGAGTTTCTATGTCCTTGGTGGAGGTGCTTCAGCTTGCTCCTCCTCCTCTTCTTCATCATCTTCCCTCATGGAATGCTTGCCAGGCACTATGGCAGTGGTCTTCCAAGCTCTCTTCTTCTTCCCAATAGCAGCCTCATCATCATCAGATTGTTCAAGAGTGAATGTCATAGTATCTTGTGGAGCTGTGGATTTTCTGACCTTGGACATAGGAACTCTTTTGGCAGGAGCTTTCTTCGTGAGACAAGGTTTGGTGGAAGCTGCAGAGCTATATTTCTTTGAGACAACTTTCTTCTTGGAAGTGGCCTCATCAACAACAAAGTCGTCATCCTCACTGTATGAGATTCTTTTCTTCTTATTCCTAATAGCAGCTTTCGGCAAATTGCTAGGAGTGCTCCTGGTACTCTCATAATAGCTTTCATTAGGGCTTGAGCCCTCACTGAGGTCAACCTCATGATCAGACCTATTCTGACTATCACTTGCATCTGACATCTTGCAAATCTGACCTTGTGAATAGATAGGTATGGATAGAGCGGATGAGCATCACAAAATGCAGCTGGTTTTTCCAAAATTCACAGAATTTATTTCGGAGCTACCGAGTGGATCATCTCGGTGACACCGAAGCACATACAGAGCCTAAACACACGGTTTGGCCACACCGAGTTGTGGTTTTTGGTGGCTCCGAGATGCTAGGGTTTCACTGAGATTTTGCATTCGGTCTCAGCGATCAGTACACTTCGGTCAGACCGAGTTGTACTTAGTGCAATGGCCATAGCCAATCGGTGTGACCGAAAACATCCTTTTGGTCGGTCTGAGATGAGCTCGGCAGAAACCTAACCCTAAAAAATTTCATCGAATCTGATCTAAGGAATTTTCTTGTGGATAGAAAGTTCTCAATCATGGTAAGAAACTAGGCATTAACTTTGTGCATTGAATAAGATAGGGAGAATAGTAGAAAGGGGTCGAACCATACCCTAACTTGGTGACGATTCACTACGGCGACAATGGCGGTGGAGAATCTCGTTGACGGCGGCAGAGACCTATGGCGGAGGCGCACATGCGGAGATGACGATGATCCGCAGACCAAGGGGGCGCTAGCACTGGGGCACGAACTCGAGGGTTTGAAGGATTTTTCAACCATACGGGTACACAGGATATATATACCCAGACGGTGGCACCGAGTGGAATGTTTCAGTGGCACCGAGATGCAAAACTACGTGCAGTTAGTGCAACTCAGTGGAACCGAGTCATTCCGATCAGTAACACCAAGATAAAAACCTAGATCAATCTGGTGACTTCGGTAGGACCGAATAGAAGTGAGTTGGTCAGACCGAAATGCATAAGAAGGTTTTGTAAATCATCCCTTGCCGGATCGGTGACTCCGAGTGTTCCTCACCCGGAGGGTCCGAAAAGACTTGTTCACATTTTGTTATGTAGCATGAACAAAATTTGAGATAAGAAAAGCATAGATAGCTAGAGAAAGTTCTTAGGCATTCTTGTACATCCACTTGACCAATAAAAACCAAACAATCAAAACAACAAATGGATGTCCTCGAATGAATAAAATATGCAACCAACATGCTCACACAATAAGATAGCAAATAAATCATGTGTCAAAGCATGCACAAACAATTCTAGCATCTATCAAGCAATTGCCAATGGCAAGGTCATCTATATATGAGTATGTTGACTTAGGAGTCAAATGATAACATTTGATCATAGGTCATACTCATCGTTTAAGCACAAGTGGGGCTACCACTTTTACATAAAGCATTAATGAATTCACACGATTAGAGTTTCTTTAGCTCACTTTCTTAGACTAAAGCTCCCCATAGATGTGATATCCCCCCTAAGAGGGATGGACTAACCTTGGGTTTTGTCGATGATGACTTCATGTAGATAGTGAATATGTGGATGCTTAATGTTGATGCAGATCATTTGGAGCAATCCTTTGGAGTGTTGCACTTTCAATACCCACATGGGTTAGTCCCACTAGAAACATACAAGGATATCCATAGACATAGTGAATTACACATATGATGATGTCCATGAAAGCATTAGGTTACCTTGTCCCTTGTCTTATCAACAAGAGGGTTTGTGACTCCATGAACTTGATGCAAGATATGAAAGTTGATTGCATAAGTCCTTGCCAATATGAATATGAGTGGAGTATGTTAGCGGAGTCACCCTCAAGAACTCTCTAGTTCTTCTTATTTGGGATCCACGTCAACTTTGTGGGAATCCTTGGAATTGTAGTTGAACTTGAAGACATAGATCTTGATGTAGTCCTGGGAACCCACTTGACCATGGCCTTAGGAGCATCTTCAAATGAGCCAATCTCTTCTTGAAGCTTGTCTTTGCCCTTTAGCTTCTGTTCTTGTGGAGGAAGATCATCTTGAGCTTGTGTTCCCTCAAAAGAAGTGGGGTCATACTTCTCTTGTTAAGGAACAAACTTGGTCCTGGGGTATTGATCTTCTTCCCATTCAACTCCATTCGTATTGAACTTTTGTTCAAAACCAACACCTTGATTCTTCCGGTGTCTTCCTTGCTTGCATACAATTTTCTCAAATTGCTTACTCCTGGCAAGGCTTTTGTAAACACCTTTATCTATAATTCCCTTCAATAAGCTATTTTCTTGGTCAAGTGTGACTTGGCTAAGAGAATTGTTAGTGGAACCAAGAGAAATACTAGAAGCAACAGCATTTGATGTAGCATGGTTATTGTTACTACTAGAAGAAGAATCTTTATTGCTCTTGTTGCTGGATTTTACTTGTGGCATATAAGTAGACAAGAGGAGACGTTTGGCAATGTAAGAAGAACTTTTCTTTCGAAGATCATCATTGATAGCTTTTAGGAACTCGTGCTCTTGCTCTAAATTTAGCTTCTCGAAGCATAGCTTATCATGGGTTCTTAGGAGCTCTTTATGATCCTCTAGAGTTTTTTCATGAACTAACTTAAGAGTGTTTAGTTCTTTAGTTTGGTGCTCAATCTCCTTCTTTATCATTGTCATTAGTTTCATCTTGACTATCATGATTACTAGCAAGTTCATCATAGTTTTCATCATTAGTTTTGACAAGAAGTAACTCATCATCACCTAGCAAATCATCTTCATCACTATTGAAATCAAGATACTCGGGGTGTGATACCTTGGGGCCTTTAGCCATGAAGCATCTTCCAATACCTTCATTCGGTGAGTGAAATATATCATAGGAGTTGGATGACACTAGAGCAATTCGGGCAACACCTTCATCTTGAGTATATTCGGAGTTGGAGTGATATATAGCTTCTCTCAGAGTAGTTGTCAGAGTCAGAACCGGATACCCATTCACCAGCGTGAGCTTGATGTCTTCGTCTTGTGTAGCTCTTTGATGACTTGTCCTTCCTTTCTGAATCCTTGCTTCTATGAGAGGGTCTTCGTTCCTAACGATCATCTCTACTCCTTCTCTCTCTTGTAGGTGATTCTTCTCTTCTACTCCTCCTTTATGGTGGATCTTCTCTTTTCTTGTAGGGAGTCGTACACTCATTGTAGTAGTGTCCAGGTCTTCCACAATTGTAGCAATTTCGATCACGACTAGAAGATATTTTGTCATTGTAGGATCTTGACTTGGAGCTTCTATCTTTGCTTCGATTCTTCTAGAACATGTTGAAGTTCTTCACCATTAGGCTCAATTCTTCATGGTAGATTTGTTTCTCACTTGATGTTGTGGGAGCATCACATGAAGCTTTGTATGCACCACTAGACTTGTTGTGGAGCTCTTCCTTATCCTTGAGAGACATCTCATGAGCAACAATTCTACCAATAACTTCTATAGGCTTGGGATTTTTGTAATTGGTCATCATTTGGATCAATGTGTACATGGTATCATATTTTCCATCCAAGGCTCTTAAGATTTTCTTGATGATGAATTTTTTGATCATCTCTTCACTTCCTAAACCGGCAATCTCATTTGTAATGAGAGCAAGCCTAGTGTACATTTCGGTGAATCCTTCACCATCCTTCATATTGAACTTGTCAAGTTGACTTTGAAGCACCTCCAACTTGGATTCCTTGACGGACTCGATACCTTCATGCATATCAACCAAAGTATCCCAAATTTCCTTTGCATTCTCAAGACGGCTGATTTTGTTGAATTCTTTGGGGCACAATCCGTTGAAGAGAATATCGCAAGCTTGAGGTTTGTATTGCAACATATTCATTTCTTCCGTTGTTGCTTCACGATCCGATTCTCCTCCATCCTCGAAGTATTCACCTTGCATATGAATAACAGCCCAAACAGCGGGGTTATGACCAAGAATATGCATTCTCATCTTATACTTCCAACTACCAAAATTAGTACCATCAGAATAAGGACCTCTACGGTGATAATTTCCCTCGCTAGACACCATACCCTCCTAGGTTGTGAAACCAAGGCTATGATCACCAAAGCTATGGAAAACAAGGGAATTAGAGACCAAAGCTCTCGTACCACTTGTAGGATCGAAAGTATGTCTAGAGGGGGGTGATTAGACTACTTGACTAAATAAAAATCTAGCATTTTCCTAATTTTAGTTGTGGGCAGATTTTAGCAAGATGTACAAGTCAAACAATCTTCCTACACATGCAATTCTAAGAGTATAGCAGTAGAAAGTAGAACATTGCACATGAAGGTAAAAGGTAAAGTTTGGAGAGTGCAGATGCAATGGAGACACAGAGATTTTTGGTGTGGTTCCGATAGGAGGTGCTATCGTATGTCCACATTGATGGAGACTTCTACCCATGAAGGGTTCCACCCACGGAGGGTCCACAAAGAAGCAACCTTGTCTATTCCACCGTGGCCATCATCCACGAAGGACTTGCCTCACTCGGGTAGATCTTCATGAAGTAGGCAATCTCCGTGCCCTTACAAAATTCTTAGTTCAACTCCATATCTCTTGATGGAGGCTCCCAAGCGACACCTAACCAATCTAGGAGACTACACTCTCCAAAAGGTAATAGACTGTGTGTTGATGATATACTCCTTTCTCGTGTGCTTCAAATGATATTATCCCCAACACTCAACTCTCTCTCTCTCTCTCTCTCTCTCTCTCTCTCTCTCTCGGATTTGGATAAGGTGGATATAAGATTTGAGTGGAAAGCAACTTGGGGAAGGCTAGAAATCAAGATTCTTGAGGTGGCATTGGAATGTCTTAATCTCAACACATCAGTAGGTGGTTCTCTCTCAGAAAATGAATATTGGGAGTGTAGGCACGTTCTCATGGCTCTCTTACAAATGAAGAGGGGTGGAGGGGTATAAATAGCCTCCACACAAAAATCCAACCGTTACACATATTTGACCCAACTCGGTGAGACTAAATAGATGAACTCGGTGGCACCGATTGGTTCAAACAGGTGAAAGTTAGGAATCTCCGTGGGACTGTCTGGAACAACTTGGTGAGACTGATGTGCTACGGCTTAGGGCAAACTTCATCTCGGTGGCACTGATTGTATCAACTCGATGAGACCAAAGTGATCCAAGGGTACACAAAGAATATGTCAAGCCAACTCTGTGAGACCAATTGCATGAACTCGGTGAGACTGAAATAAATGCAATTGATAACAGAGTGCTGGCAAGGCCATCTGGGTGAGACCGAGATCCGTACTGGTCAGACCGAACTGCTAGGGTTTCTGGCAGCGGCTATGTCAAATGAACTCGGTGGGTCCGGGTAGGATATATCGGTGTGGTCGAGTTGGAGTGTATGGTTTGGACATATTTTGATGGAGAAAGTAGCTGAGGGTTGTGGAGAAATATCACTAAGCACTTTGAGCAAGCAATCCATTAAGCAACACCTCATCCCCTTTTAATAGTATTGGCTTTCCAAAGGACTCAATGTGATATTGGATCCCTACAATAAAGATGAAGAGTATTGAACTTTTGCCAATGTATATCCTTAGCATTTTGAGGGGTCCACATCACTAAATCATGCCATGCCATTCATTGAACATCCTGAAATATATATCTTGAATGGATATTAGTTCAATGAGCTATATGTTGTTATGAATTCCCAAAACAACCCGGGGATTAGTTGCACTTCCAGCGAGTGTTCGCAATGCTACATTTGGGTTACACTTGGCTCTTCGCATCTTCAAGAAGTCGAACAATGATGTTACTCCTTCTACAATACTGAATCAACTGTTGAATTTCCACCTCGTGGGGGAGGGGGGCTTGTTGTAACCAAAAGTTTCTCCTCTTCCTGCGAGCCACCGCGCGCATGGGCGATGGAGAGGGGGTAGTAGTCAAGCTTCTCCTTGTTGTACGAGTTGACACAACGCATCATAGCAGTACACTCAGTTTTCTCAAAAAGTTGTCTTTACCTACGCATTAATTACAATGCATGCATCCATATGCATGCCGTGAGTTTCCCATTGATCCTTGTGTATGTTGATTTATTGCACCTTGAAGTATGTGACGAATAAAAATATAGCTCCAAGTAAAATTGCCGATGGTCGTTAGAAGAAAGAGAGGATGCCTTCCGGGGCATCCCCAAGCTTAGTTGATTGGTTCTCCTTGAATATTACCTTGGCGTGCCTTGGGGCATGCCCAAGCTTAGGCTTTTTTTACTCTTTATTCCTTCATACATTGTGATCTCACCCAAAACTTGGAAAGTTCAATCACACAAAACTTAAGAAAACCTCGTGAGATCCGTTAGTATAATAAAACTTATCTTTACTCTAAGTACTGTTGCAAACCCATTTATATTTTCTTATTACGTTATATCTACTGTATTCTAACTTCATGGCTTATACC
>LR738711.1:528790977-528906585 GCA_902687465.1 Secale cereale | reverse complement strand
CCCCCGCGCGCGCACCGATACAGTCCATAGATTCATCAAAATAAGCACATAATGCAACCGAAATAGAATATGTAAAAATATAACAGTCTTTAAAGACGTAATTTTTAGTCATACTTATGTAACTCTAAAAATATTGAAAAATTAATACAACATGCAATTTGTATATTAATTTTGTGTAAACATTTCAGAAATTGTTCATGCTCCAGCAATTGAAGACAATTCTGCTACTTGACGCGAAAGTTTCTGCTAATGTACCGAATCAAATCAACTCTCACCCAAATCAACCCAAAGGCTTTGCTTGGCACAAACACTAATTAAAACACCAAAACACAATCTCAACAATAGTATAATTGTGTATTTATTGAAAAATAGAAAGAAAATCAAAAGGCAAAAAGATAACTATTGGGTTGCCTCCCAACAAGCGCTATTGTTTTACGCCCCTAGCTGGGCATAATGCACAGATTCTTATGTGTTACATATTTGTTTTCCAACTCCTCAATTATACATCCATAATTGCTAAGAGATCTAGCATGCATATTCTCAATGGTCATGCTTATAGGGATAAAGTTAAATAATTCATTCATACGAGTAGGTTCTTTCATCAATCCAGAGAAGTTGAGGTGAACACTAATCATCTTAAGATTTTCATTGTTGCTACTAGAAGCAGCACCCATGTTCTTACGGGTATATTTATTACTAGGAGGAGTTTTTTCAATAGTTTTAATAGAATAAAAAGTTGTGCTCAAATTAATAAAGATGTCTTCCAATTTATCAATCAATGCAGGACTCTCCTCTATGTTTTCGTTAGCTACGAGTTGTTTCTCTCTTAGAACTTTAGGGGTATCTTCTATCTTTGACCCGATACAATTAGCAAGATCATGGATCCTTTTATCGAAATTTTCAACAAGTTCTTTGGTGAGCATTTTGTTTTCAATAGCATCTAATCTTTGCGTTACATGCTTCGGAGTTAAAACTGTTTCATTGATGATAATAGGTGGAGATCCCACTAACTTCCCATAGCATTCAAAGCATCAAGACTGGGACAACTTAAGAAATCCCCCCCCCCCGGTGATAGTGTCAAGAACAAATCTATACCAAGTAGTAATTCCCACATAAAATTTATGAAGAAAAACGATAGTGGATTGCTTATGAATATATCTATTATGAGCATTGCGAAATCCTATACCAAGCATCTTTTGGGCTTTCTCCTCCCCTTTGCTTAAAATTAAAAAATTCATTCATAGGGGTGCACATGGTGAGGGAAGAATTACCCATAGCGATAAAGTGAGTAAGAACACCGGCAAACAAGAGAACATGCAAGAAAAAGGCAAATGAAAAGAAGGCAAATATTTTTGTGTTTTTGTAAAAACATTTTAGAAGTGGGGGAGATGAAAATGAGAGGCAAATGTCAAATAATGTGATTGCAAGGAGATGACAGTCTATGCGTAGGAACCTGATATATGTTGATGATGCCTCCCAGACAACCACACCAGAACTTGATGTGAGACTATCTTGTCTTGATCCTCCCTAGCAACGGAGTCAGAAATTCTTCATGGTACTTGTGATACACGTTGGTAAATTCCCCGAAGAGGAGGGGATGATTCAACACAGCAGCATTAAGTATTTTCCTCAGTTATGAAACCAAGGTTATCAATCCAGTAGGAGAACCAAGCAACACTATGTAAGCAGCACCTACACATAAACGCTAATGTACCGAGTAGTCATCGGAGTACCGGACACCCCCGGGTTGTTAGTGGGCCTATTGGGCCAGCACACCATCCCACAAGGGGCTGACGCACCCCCCATGGCAGCCTCCCAAGTGGGGAAAGGAAAGAGGGAGGATTCGGCCTCCCCCTGCCTTCTTCTTCCCCCCTTCCTTTTCCCCCCGACAAATATTCCAGGGGGGCGCGACCAAGGGCAGGAGCCCAAGTAGGATTCGACCCTACTTGCGGCGCCCCTTGGCCTCCCCCCTCTCCCTCCCACCTATATATATGAGGGAAGGGGGCACCTAGCACACCCAAAACAATTGCTTGGCCATGTGCGGTGCCCCCCTCTAACATTTACACCCCCGGTCATACTTTCATAGTGCTTAGGCGAAGCCCTGCGGAGATCACTTCACCATTCCCGTCACCACGTTGTCGTGCTGCCGGAGCTCATCTACTACTTCGCCCATCTTGCTGGATGAAGAATGCGAGGACGTCACCACTGAATGTGTGCTGAACGCAGAGGTGCCTCATGTTCGGTACTTGATCGGTTGGATCGTGAAGAAGTTTGACTACATCAACCGCGTTGTCCAATGCTTCCGCTCACGGTCTATGAGGTTACGTAGACACACTCCCCCCTCATTGCTATGCATCTCCATGGATAGATCTTTGCGTGTGCTTAGAAAAAAAGTTGTTTTCCATGCAACATTTCCCAATAGTGGCACCAAGAGCCAGGTTTATGCGTATATGATATGCACGAGTAGAACACAAAGACTTGTGGGCGGTGATCATCATACTGCTTACAACCAACGTCTTATTTTGATTTGGCAGTATTTTAAGATGAAGCGGCTCGGACCAACAGTACATGTCCACGTACATGAGACCGGTTCCACCGACATACATGCAACTTGTTTTGCAAAAAAGGTGGCTGGCGGGTGTCGGTTTCTCCTACTTTAGTTGAATCAAATTTCACTATGGCCGGTCCTTGAAGAATGATAAAATAGTAAACTTGATAAATCACCGTTGTGGTTTTGTGCCGTAGGTAAGAACGGTTCTTGCTAGAAGCCCAGCCACGTAAAAATTACAACAACAAAGTAGAGGACGTCTAACTTGTTTTTCCAGGGCCTGATGTGATATGATATGGTCAAGACGTCATGAGTTATACCTTATTGTATGAGATAATCATTTTTTGTAATATCGACAACCGACAGGAGCCTTATGGTTGTCTCTTAATTTTTGTATGAAATGCAAGTGCCATGTAATTGCTTTACTTTATCTCTATGAGCTAGCCATAGTTGTAGAAGCAATAGTTGGTGAGACGACCACGATGCAACGATGGAGATCAAGGTGTCGAGCCGGTGACGATGGAGATCATGATGATACTTTGGAGATGGATATCAAAAGCACGACATGATGATGGCCATATCATGTCACATATTTTGGTTGCATGTGATATTTATCCTTTATGCATCTTATTTTGCTTAGAACATCGGTAGCATTATAAGATGATCCATTCACTAAATTTCAAGATAAAAGTGTTCTCCCCGAGTATGCATTGTTGCTATAGTTCGTCGTTTAGAGACACCACGTGATGATTGGGTGTGATAGACTCTACGTTCACATACAACGGGTGTAAGACAGTTTTACACACACGGAATACTTGGATTAAACTTGATGAGTCTAGCACGTACAGACATGGACTCGAACGCTGGACTCCGAAAGGTCGAACATGAGTCATATAGTAGATATGATCAACATAGAGATGTTCACCATTGGTGACTACCCCATCTCACATGATGATCGGACATGGGTTAGTTGATTTGGATCATGTATCACTTAGATAACCTAAGGGATGTTAATTTAAGTGGGAGTTCATTAGTAATTTGATTAATTGAACTAATTTATCATGAACTTAGTCTTATAGTTTTTGCATATCTATCTTGTAGATCAATGGTTTGTACTACCGTTCCCTTGAATTTTAATGCGTTCCTAGAGAAAGCCAACTTGGAAGATGATGGTAGCCACTACATGGACTGGGTCCATGACTTGAGGATTATCCTCATTGCTGCACAGAAGAATTATGTTCCTGATGCACCGCTAGGTGACGCACCTACTGGAGGAGCTGATGCAGATATTGTGAACATCTGGCAAGCTTGATATCATGACTACTCTATAGTTTAGTGTTCCATGTTTTACGGCTCAGAACCGGGACTTCAAAGAGGTTTTGAACGTCATGGAGCATATGAGATGTTCCAGGACCTGAAATTGATATTTCAAGCTAATGCCCGGGTTGAGAGATATGAAGTCTCCAACAAGTTCTATAGACGCAAGATGGAGGAGAATAGTTGTGTTAGTGAGCACATACTCAAAATGTCTGGGTATAATAACCACTTGACTCAGCTGGGAATTGATCTTCCACCCGAGAGTGTTGTTGACAGAGTTCTTCAATCAGTGCCACCAAGCTACAAAGGCTTCGTGATGAACTATAATATACAAGGGATGGAGAAATAAACTTCCGAGGTCTTCGCGATGCTAAAATCAGCGGAGGTAGAAATCAAGAAGGAGCGTCAAGTGTTGATGGTTAAGAAGACCACTAGTTTCAAGAAAAATGGCAAAGGAAAGAAAGGGAACTTAAAGAAGAATGGAAAATAGGTTACCGCTCTCGTGAAGAAACCCAAAGCTGGACCTAAGCCTGAAACTGAGTGCTTCTACTACAAACAAAGTGGTCACTCGAAGGGGAACTGCCCCAAGTATTTGGCGGATAAGAAGGATGGCAAAGTGAACAAAGGTATATTCTATATACATCTTATTGATGTGTTCCTTACTAGTGCTCGTAGCAGTGCCTAGGTATTTGATACTGGTATAATTGCTCATATTTGTAACTCGAAATAGGAGCTGATCAAATGAAGATTGGCTAAGGACTAGGTGACGATGCGCGTCGGGAATGGTTCCAAGGATGATGTGATCACCGTCAGCATGCTACCTCTACATCTACCTTCGGGATTAGTTTTACACCTGAATAATTGTTATTTGGTGCCTGAGTTGAGCATGAACATTACATCTGGATCTTGTTTGATGCGAGACGATTATTCATTTAAGTCACAGAACAATGGTTGTTCTATTTATATGAGTAATATCTTTTATGGTCAGGCACCCTTGAGGAATGGTCTATCTTTTTGAATATCGATGGCGGTGATACACATACTCATAATATTGATGCCAAAAGATGCAAAGTTGATAATGATAGTGCAACATATTTGTGGCACTGCCATTTAGGTCAAATTGGTGTAAAGCGCATGAAAAAACTCCATGCAGATGGACTTTTGGAATCACTTGATTATGAATCATTTGATACTTGCGAACCCTGCCTCATGAGCAATATGACTAAAACTTTGTTCTCCAGAACAATGGTGCGAGCTAATGACTTATTGGAAATAATACATACCGATGTATGCGGCCCGATGAGTGTTGAAGCACGCGGCGGGTATCGTTATTTTCTCACCTTCATAGATGATTTGAGTAGGTATGGGTATATCTACTTGATAAAGCACAAGTCTGAAACGTTTGAAAAGTTCAAAGAATTTCAGAGTGAAGTAGAGAAGCATCGTAACAAGAAAATAAAGTTTCTACGATCTGATCACAGAGCCGAATATTTGAGTTACGATTTTGGCCTTCATTTGAAACAATGTGGAATAGTTTCACAACTCACGCCACCTGGAACATGATCTCGCTTGAGATGCATCGGTATTTCCCCAAGGAATAAGGGAGGATGCAGCATAGCAACGGTAAGGTATTTCCCTCACTGATGAGACCAAGGTTATCGAACCAGTAGGAGAACCAGGCAACACTATGTAAACGGTACCTACACACAAAGAACAATTACTTGCAACCCGACGCGTTAAAGGGGTTGTAAATATTCGGATAACGATGCCAAAAAGTGACGTAAGGATAGAATAAAATTGTAGTAGATTGAAAGATGCAAATAAAAGCAAAGAAAACGCAACAAGGTATTTTTGTGTTTTTTATAATATAGATATGATGATAAAAGCTGCAAATAAAGAAAAAGGCAAATGGCAATATAGATATGAAAGTATATGACTAGAAAATAGACCCCGGGGTCGTAGATTTCACTAGTGGCTTCTCTCAAGAAAATAGCATGCGGTGGGTAGACAAATTATTGTTGGGCAATTGATAGAAAAGCAAATAATTATGACGATATCCAAGACAATGATCATGTATATAGGCATCACGTCCAAGATTAGTAGACTGACTCCTGCCTGCATCTACTACTATCACTCCACACATCGACCGCTATCCAGCATGCATATAGTGTATTAAGTTCATGGAAAATGGAGTAATGCAATAAGAATGATGATATGATGTAGACATGATATATTCATGTTGGAATAAACCCCATATTTTTATCCTTAATAGAACCGATACATGCGTGCCTTGTTGCCCCTTCTGTCACTAGGAAAGGACACTGCAAGATCGAACCCATTACAAAGCACATCTTCCCATTGCAAGATAAATAGATCAAGTTGGCCAAACAAAACCCAAATATCGGAGAGTAAATGCGAGGCTATAATAATCAAGAATGGATATTAAATCAAGGCAAATCTGATCATAAACTCACAATTCATCATATCCCAACAAACACACCGCAAAAAGTCATTACATCAAATAGATCTCCAAGAGACCATTCTATTGAGATGCAGGGAGAGAAGAAGCCATCTAGCTACTGCCTACGAACCTGTAGGTCTGTGGTAAACTATTCGCGCATCATCGGAGAGGCACCAATGAGGATGATGAACCCCTCTGTGATCATGTTCCCTCCGGTGGAGTGCCGAAAAAGGGCTCTAGATTGGATCTCGTGGTTCTTGAACTTGTGGTGGCTGGAACAAAATTTAGTTGACTCCCCTAGGGTTTCTGGAATATTGAAGTATTTATAGAGCGAAGAGGCGGTGCGGGAGGCCATCGAGGTGGGCACAACCCACCTGGGTGTGCATGGGGGGCCAGGAGCGCCTTGGTGGGTTGTGCCCCCCTCGGGCCACCCTTAGGTGCTTCTCTCGCCCATTTGATATCTTCTGGTCCAAAAAATCCACAAAAACTTTCGCTGCATTTGGACTCAGTTTGGTATTGATTTTGTGCGATGTAAAAACAAGTAGAAAACAGCAACTGGCAGTTGGCACTATGTCAATAGGTTAGTCCCAAAAATGATATAAAATGATTGTAAAACATCCAAGAATGATAATATAACAACATGGAACAATCAAAAAATATAGATACATTGGAGATGTATCAGCATCCCCAAGCTTAATTCCTACTCGTCCTCGAGTAGGTAAATGATAAAAACAGAATTTTTGATGTGGAATGTTGCCTATCATGTTCATCACATATTATTTTCTTTATAGCATGGTCATTTGGAATTTTATATGGTTCAAAGCAATAGTCTAGTTTTGACATGAGGACTTTAATATTCAAGCATATCAACAAACAACCATGTCTTTCAAAATAGCAATACTAAAGCAAGTTGTCCCTAGCCCACCATGCTCAATCATTGATCCATTCATGCAACACATCCAAATCTTAGCTACATCCAATGCTCAATTGTGATAATAGTGTTCCATAGTTGGTGATTTATAAGAGAAAATGGAGACTCAAAATAAAAATAAAATTTGCATAAAGTAAAAGATTGGCCCTTCACACAGGGGAGTAGGGATTTGTAGAGGTGCCACAACTCAAAGATTAAATTGATAGATAAAACTATTTTGGGTGGCATACTTTTCGTGTGAACGAGAATGACTTAGAGTTCCATGCTAGATATATCATAGGTGGTTCCCAAACATAAAATAAAGTTTATTCCTTTTTTCCACCAAACTTTCACAAGCCATGGCTTGCCGTATCCACGGTTGCCCTCCATACCAACACTTACCAAGGAATTTATTATTTGACAACATAAAGTAAATTTTCTTTTTCATTTTGAGACTGGGAATCCCTATTACCGCCATACTCTCGTGCAATGACAAGTGAATAAACACTCATCTTGAGAATAATACATCTAGCATGAAAAATCTTAGCCACCCCTCGCCACTTCATGAGCGGTACGGGCACACAAAACAGAAATTTATTTTGAAATTAGAGTTGGCACATACAAATTTGCTTAGAACGGCTAGGAAATACCGCATATAGGTAGGTATGGTGGACTCATTTGTCATAACTTGGGTTTTAGGATTTGGATGCACAAGTAGTATTTCTACTTAGTACAAGGTGGAGGCTAGCAAGATATTGAGAAGCGACCAACCGAGGAACGACAACCATCATAAGAGAACATTAAACATAACTAACACCGAATAGTGCAACACAAATAGGATGTAATTTCATTGCATGACTATCGACGTTCGTGCTTGCATAGGGAATCACAAACCTTAACATCAATATTCTTACTAAAACATAATTACTCATTAACATGGCTCACGTATCACTATCATCATATCTCAAAGCTATTACAAAGAATCAAGTTTATTTTGTCCATTGATCTTCATGAAAGTTTTTATTATATCCCCCTTGGATAACTATCACTTTGGGACTAGTTCCATATGTTGCTTTTGATAAGCTCAAACAAATATAAGTGAAGAACATGAGCATCATATTTATTTCTCTCAAATTAAGCATGAGAGAACTTCTTCAAAGATAGCAAAGCACACCGTGCTCAAAAAGATATAAGTGAAGCACTAGAGCAATTCCAAGGCTCTAAAAAATTTAAGTGAAGCATAGGAGCAAGCATAGCATAATTTGGCTCTCTCAAATAGGTGTGTACAGCAAGGATACTTATTAAAAATTAAAAATTAAAACAAGCATATAATCATATCATACAAGACGCTCAAAGCAAAACTCATAATATGTGACGAATACAAACATAGTCTCAAGTAAAATACCGATGGTCATTAGAAGAAAGAGGGGATGCCACTCGGGGCATCCCCTAGCTTAGTTGCTTGATACTTCTTGAATATTATCTTGGGGTGCCTCGGGTATCCCCAAGCGTAGCCTTTTGCTGCTCCTTATTCCTTCATCCATCGCGATCTCACCCAAAACATGAAAACTTCAATCACACAAAACTCAACAAAACCTCGTGAGATCCGTTAGTATAACAAAACCAATCTTTACTCCAAGTATTATAGAAAACTGATTCATATTTTGTAATTGTATTATATCCACTATATTCTAACTTTTCTATGGCGAAAACTCTTCAAAAGAAACCATAGAATCATCAAAACAAGCACATAACACAACAAAAACAGAATCTGTCAAAAACAGAACAGGCTGTAAAGATGCAATTTTTTATCATACTTCTGTAATGTGGGGAATGTGGGGAATTTGTACATTGATAACACCAAAAAAACTCAACAGATTATCACACTCCAGTAATCGTCAGATACTCTAACTCTGGACGCAAAAAAATCTAAATTTCCAACGCGATCAAATCAACTATCAACCAAATCATCCCAAAGGCTTCGCTTGGCACAAACATTTATTTAAACCACAAAAACACGTCTAACTAGAGGTATTATTGGGTATTTTATTGAAAACAACAAGAAAAGCAAAAGGCAAAAAGATACAAGTTGGGTTGCCTCCCAACGAGCGCTATCGTTTTACGCCCTTAGCTAGGCATAACACTAAGATCTCAAGTGTTGTCATCCTTGTTCTCTAACTCCTCAATCACACATTTCTTCAAAGATTTGGCATACATTTCCTAAACAATGATACTTCTAGGGACAAGATCAAGGAATTTGCTTTTGTAAAGGAAACTTTTTATTACCTTAATAAAATTGGGATGAATATTAATCATTTTAAGATCCCATTTGTTGCTACTAGAAGTAGCCCCCTTGTTCTTGCGAATTTTTACGGGTGTTTTTCTATAGTATTAACATAAGAAAAAGCGGTGCTCAAGTTACTAAAGATTTATTCCAATTTATCAGTCCGAGAAGGACTTTCTTCAATTCTTTCATTGACTATAGGTTCCTTCTCTTTTAATAATTTAAAAACATCACCCGCTTTCGAGCCACATTTATTAGCAAGATTATGCATGTTTTTATCCAAAATTTCAATATGTTCTTTAGTGAGCATTCCCTATTCAATATCATCTAATCTTTGCATAACATGCTCAAGAGTCAAAATTGTTTCATTGATAATAACAGGAGGAGAACCCACTAAACTTCCCATAGCATTCAAAGCATCCAGAGGAGGACAAGTTAAGAAATTTCCTCCGGTAGTGGTATCAAGAACAAATATAAACCAAGTAGTGATTCCCACATAAAAATTTCGAAGAAGAACAATAGTGGAGTGCTTATGAATCGATCTGTTATTAGCATTGCAAATCCTACACCAAGCATCTTTTAGGCGTTCTCCTCCTCTTTGCTAAAAAATTGAGAACTTCGTTCTCGGGGGTGCAAATGATGAGGGGACAACCTTTCTTCGCAGAGGTAGTCTTCTTGGCATGGTGGAATATCTGGAAAGTCAGAAATGATAAAGCTTTCAGACACATTCCCCCAACCTTCAGACAGTGGAGATCTGGCTTCATCCATGACATCACCTTGGTTTCTCATAGGATCAAAGCCAAATTCAGGGATGTACTCCTCAAATGGATAGACTTCCTTCCCCCTTGAACTATATTTCTGTCTTTAGATATGTAAGTAATAGGTTTGTTTCTCTTTGCTTATAGTTTAGCCCCTTCACCCCCCCCCCTCTAATTGTAAATTGTATTTATTTGCTCCTTTTCTTATCAATAAAATGTTGTGAGGTGTAAGCCTTGCAGTCTTCATGGTCAAAAAAAATGATGAGGGGAGCACTAGCCATGATGACTAGAAAGCAAGAACGTGAATAGGTCCAGCAAGGAAAAGGGCGAAGGAAAAGGAGAGCAAAGAAACATGACAAATTTTTGTGAAGTGGGGGAGATGAAAATAAGAGGCAAATGGCAAATAATGTAAATTGCAAGGAGATGAGATTTGTGATTAGGAACCTGATAGATGTTAATGCTGTCTCCCGGGCAATGGCGCCAGAAAGTTCCTTTGATGTCGCTTGAGATGCGTCGGTATTTCCCCAAGGAATAAGGGAGGATGCAGCACAGAAACGGTAAGGTATTTCCCTCAGTGATGAGATCAAGGTTACCGAACCAGTAGGGGAACCAAGCAACACGATGTAAATGTTACCTGCACACAAAGAACAAATACTTGCAACCCGGTGCGTTAAAGGGGTTGTCAATCCCTTCCGGGTAATGATGCCAAAAAGTGACGTAAGGATAGAATAAAATTGTAGTAGATTGAAAGATGCAAATAAAAGCAAATAATTGTAAGGGTATTTTTGGGTTTTTGATAATATAGATGTGAAGATAAAAGTTGCAAAAAGAAATAAAAAAGGTAAATGGCAATATATCTCTCAAAGTATATGATTGGAAAATAGACCTGGGGGCCATAGATTTCACTAGTGGCTTCTCTCGAGAAAATAGCATGCGGTGGGTAGACAAATTACTGTTGGGCAATTGATAGAAAAGCAAATAATTATGACGATACACAAGACAATGATCATGTATATAGGCATCACATCCAAGATTAGTAGACCGACTCCTGCCTATATCTACTACTATTGCTCCACACATCGACCGCTATCCAGTATGCATCTAGTGTGTTAAGTTCATGAAAAAATGGAGTGATGCAATAAGAACGATGACATGATGTAGACAAGATATATTCATGTAGGAATAGACCCCATCTTTTTATCCTTAATAGCAAAGATACATGCGTGCCTTGTTGCCCCTTCTATCACTCGAAAGGATGCCGCAAGATCGAACCCATTACAAAGCACATCTTCCCATTGCAAGATAAATAGATCAAGTTGGCCAAACAAAACCCAAATATTGGAGAAGAAATACAAGGCTATAATAATCAAGAATGGATATTAAATCAAGGAAAATTTGATCATAAACTCCCAATTCATCGGATCCCAACAAACACATCACAAAAATTCATTACATCAAATAGATATCCAAGAGACCATTGTATTGAGATGCAGGGAGAGAAGAAGACATCTAGCTACTGCCTATGGACCCGTAGGTTTGTGGTAAACTACTCACGCATCATCGAAGAGGCACCAATGAGGATGATGAACCCCTCCGTGATCATGTCCCCCTCCGGCAGAGTGCCAAAAAAGGGCTCTAGATTGGATCTCGTGGTTCTGGAACTTGTTGTAGCTGGAACAAAATTTCGTCGACTCCCCTAGGGTTTCTGGAATATTGGAGTATTTATAGAGCGAAGAGGCGGTGCGGGAGGCCACCGAGGTGGGCACAAACCAAATGGGCATGCCTGGGGGGAACCCCTTAGGTGCTTCTCTGACCCATTGGATGTCTTCTGGTGCAAAAAATCCACAAAAAGTTTCGCTGCATTTGGACTCTGTTTGGTATCAATTTTCTATGATGTAGAAAACAAGCAGAAAACAGCAAATGGCACTTCGCACTATGTCAATAGGTTGGTCACAAAAATAATATAAAATGATTATGAAATGATTGTAAAAAATCCAAGAATGATAATATAACAACATGGTACAATAAAAAATTATTGATATGTTGGAGACGTATCAGAACACCACAGCGTAACGGTGTGTCCGAATGTCGTAACCGTACTTTATTGGATATGGTACCTTCTATGATGTCTCTTACCGATTTGCATTTACAATTTTGGGGTTATGCATCAGAGACAGCTACATTCATGTTAAATAGGGCACCATCTAAATCCGTTGAGATGACACCGTATGAACTATGGTTTGGCAAGAAACTAAAGTTGTCGTTTCTTAAAGTTTGGGGTTGTGACACTTATGTCAAAAGGCTTCGGCCTGATAAGCTCAAACCCAAATCGGAGATGTGTGTCTTCATAGGATATCCTAAATAAACAATTGGGTACACCTTCTACCACATATCCGAAGGCAAGATATTTGTTGCTAAGAATGGGTCCTTTTTAGAGAAAGAGTTTCTCTCGATAGAAGTGAGTGGGAGGAAAGTAGAATTTGATGAGGTAATTGTACCTTCCCTTGAAAGTGCGTTATATCAACTAGAGGGGGGTGAATAGGCAATTTTTTTGAATTCTTCACTGAGGAATTTGCTGTTGAGGAAATTCCTTAGCGAAGAACTACTTGCAGCGGAATAAGTACTCAGAAGTAAACATGATAGAATACAAGCATGGTCATCATGAAGAAATGAAGACAAACACAGAGTACAGAAAGCGTAATCACAGGATAACACAGAACGAAGACAAACAGACTGAAGAAAATGAACTGAGGAAATTGAGAAAGTCTTCAGTCAAAGTCTTCAAACAGATATGAACAAGCACACAACACAGATACAAGGAATTGAAAGAGTTAAGGAAATAGAACCAGTAAGCTTGGTGAAGACAATGATTTGGTGGACCAGTTCCAACTGCTGTCTCAGTTGTACATCTAGTTGGAGCGGCTAGGTATTTAAACCTGAGGACACACAGTCCCGGACACCCAGTCAAGGACACACAGTCCAAGACACCAAGTCCTCACTGTATTCTCCTTGAGCTAAGGTCACACAGACCTCACCCAATCACTCTTGGTAAGTCTTCAGGTGACTTCAGAACCTTCACAGACTTGTTCACTCGGCGATCCACAATTCCTCTTGGATGCTCTAGACCATGACGCCTAACCGTGTGGAAGAAGCACAGTCTTCAAAGGTAACAAGCATCGGATCCACACAGGATCAATCTCTTCAGTGATGCTCTATCACTTTTGGGTTTGAAGGTTTTGGGTTTGGTTTTGGGTTTTTCCTCACTTCATGATTTTCTCTCAAAGTCCTCGGAGGATGGGTTGCTCTTATGACAAGTGTTAGTTTTTCTCGGAGCAGCCAACCAGCTAGTGGTTGTAGGGGGCGGCTATTTATAGCCTAGGGAGCATCCCGACATGATAAGGCATAAATGCCCTTTAATGATATGACCGTTAGGTAGGTAGATATTTTGGGACAGCTGGCGCGTAGCACATCAACGGTCGGAAATTTGAGTATCAAATTCCTCAGGGCTATCATGTTCCTCACTGTGTAGGAAATTGGCACTGGCGAATTCCTAATTCCTCAGTCAGAACAAATTCCTCAGAGACTAGAAGAACTTCGTCTCTGTCACTGAAGAATATGACTGAACTATATGAGATTTCCAATGGCTTCACTCGAAGGGATTGATAGGTGTAGGATTTTGAGTTGAGCATCACATGGAAATTTTTCCTTAGTATTTCCTCGACCCCCTTTAACAGTACGGTGTTTCCTATGACTCAAGAAAGAGAAAATGAAACTATAAAAACAAAAGTCTTCATGCTTCATGTTCCTCAAATGATTATAAAGTCTTCAGGGTCACACCAATTTCTTCACTTTCAAAGTCTTCAGAAAGTCTTCAGAATTCCAAAGTCTTCAGCCGAAGAACTTCATTTTTAGGGATCGACTTTCCCTGTAATTATCAAACTCCTCATAGACTTATAGACCTGTGTACACTCACAAATACATTAGTCCCTTAACCTATAAGTCTTCAATACACCAAAATCACTAAGGGGCACTAGATGCACTTACAATCTCCCCTTTTTGGTGATTGATGACAATATAGGTTAAGTTTTCAAATGGGGATAAACATATGAAGTGTAAATACTGATGTTGAGGAATTTGATTGCAAGATATAGAAGAACTCCCCCTGAAGTTGTGCATAGTGAGGAATTTGCTTTTGAAGCAATGCACATTTGAAGAGTAGAATCATGGAGATCTCCCCCTATATCTTGTAATTCATACACGCATTTGATATATAATATGAAGAATTTGAAATGCGTGATGAAATATGGCGGCTGATGTAATTCAGCATGCGTGCATAACATTAATGAGGAATAAGCATGCAGAAACACCACAGCAAAAGTATCAGGTTGCCATAGAGTTTAAGTTTACAACTCGATCCACAAAGTCATCAAAAGAACGAGAGTTGTAACTTAGCAAAAAACACCCATATATATAGACCCGCTTGAAGACTAACTCAAATTTCTCCCCCTTTGTCATCGAATGACCAAAAGGATTGAAACTGAGGACTAACGCCCCTGAAGAATCTCAAGATGATGAAGGAGCGCCAGCGTTGTTGGGGTCGATGGTTGATGTAGGGCCTGGCGCAGTGTCGTCCAGGTCTTCATACTCGTCGATCTCGCGTGATGAATAATAAGAGCTGGCCACCAAGGGAGGAACTTTGACCTTCTTGTATTTCTTCGGAGGAGGAGCAGACCAGTCAAAGTCATCCTTGAGACCCATTTTCTTCAGATCTTCTTCGCCATAGAGATGAGACAGAATAGCCCAGGTGCGGTTGAGGGTTTCATGAAGGTAGTAATGGTTTTTCTTCACTGCATTATGTGTGGAGGTCATGTTGTGAAGAATTGAACCAAACTGACGCTTGACCCATTTGTGGTTGCGATCAACCTTTTGATGAAGACTGAGGAGAAGCTCACGATCAGTCATCACCCTGGGAGCTGTGCCTTGAGGATTTTGCTTGGGAGCGTTGGCGGCAGAGTCATGAGTGGCAGAGTCATCATTGGTGGGATAAGATGCAACTTTGCGAAACTGACCATCCAATGGACGAGTGCCTTCATCAAACACAGCAGTGGCCTTGCCCTTGTCATCAGCTGAGTAAAATGTCCTTTTGAGGACTTCAATTGGGGGCAAGTAGCTGCAATGATTGAGAGTGTCAGCTTTGTAATTCACTGAAGACCTTGTCCTGATGAATCTCATAATCCATGGAGCATAAGGCTTTAGGTTGAAGGGGGGCAGTGCAACATTTGCCATTGTCCTCATGAAGAAATCATGGTAGTTGACGGGAACGCCATGGATGATGTTGAATAGCAGATTCTTCATGATGCCAACGACTTCTTCATCATTCGATTTGTGGCCCTTGATTGGACTCAATGTCTTCGTCAGAATGCGATAGACAGTCTATGGCAGAAACAGAAATTCCTTCATGAGGAATTTGGTCCGTGGGGCTTAACCTGGCTTCAAAGGCTTCATAAGCACTTGCATGTAGTGATCAGTGAGTTCAGTTTCTTCATACATGCAACGTGCTGCTTCATTTGGAGGACTGAGGGACAGAGCGTGAAGTAATTCAGAGGCTGGAGCTTTGTAGTGAGTGTTTTCAGACATCCTGTCCAGCACCCATGAACTCACATCTTCAGAGTTGCCAGTGATGTGCAGGGTTGCATAAAATTGAAGAATCAGTTCTTCATTCCAATCGCATATATCAATGCAAAAACCCAGAAGTCCAGCATCATGAAGAACACTGAGGACTGGCACAAAACACGGCAAAGATTCCATATTCACGTGAGGAATATGCTGATGCACGAAGACTTTGTCTTTATTGTATAGCACTGAGGAATAGAAATTCTCCTGACTGGTAGTCCAGAAACGCCTCTTCCTTATGCGAGCAGAGTCTTAGGGATTGAAATTAGTGAAGAACACATGCTCGCCGAACAAATCAGCCTTCTTGAAAGATTGCTTCCTTGAGAAAGGATCCTTTGGCTTTGGTTGAG
Source organism: Secale cereale (assembly GCA_902687465.1). Classification (NCBI taxonomy): domain Eukaryota; kingdom Viridiplantae; phylum Streptophyta; class Magnoliopsida; order Poales; family Poaceae; genus Secale; species Secale cereale. The sequence continues at coordinate 528,890,284 of LR738711.1, read as the reverse complement.
GAGTATCAGTCAATTGCATCACTACCTCTGGATTTGCAATCTCAGGTTCTTTAGTCTGAGGAATTTCTGGTTCCTCTTCTGCGGCAGTCTTCACAGATTCAGCAGCAGCAACAGTTTCTTCAGCACTAGTGGCTAGAATGTCTTCATGAACAGATTGTGTGGGATGAGTTTCCTCAGAGTCCAATGGAACAGTTGGTGCTGGTGAATGAGGAATTTGTTGTAGTGGCATGGACAAAGGGGAGTTGGGATGCTGACTATCCCAGAATTCATCAGTCCTTAGTGGAGTGGCATTCCCAATGTCCACATCAGAGTCTTGTTCTTCCAATTCTTCAACGCCGGCCTCTTCAGCAGTAAACTAAGGCATAGGCGAGGAGATGATTGTTATTGAAGGGATATCATCCACTTCAATTTCTTCATTCGTCTGCTCTGAGGAAGCAGCAGAGGGAATGTCTTCATCTGATTCACTTGGAATCACATAATCTTCATCAAAAGGAACAAGGTCCTTTGATGGCAGAGATGAAATTGGAATGGCATCAATTGGATTCTCAGCTGAGCTTGTCAATGGCTTCATTTTCTTTGGAACTGAAGAATCTGAAGAAGCTGATGCCTTCCTTTTCTTCACAGCTTCACGCTCTGCAGCCTTTGTCTTCTTCACATCTAATGCAGATGGAAGGATTGGAGTTGGAGTAGGCGCAGGAGCAGCAGAGGAATTTGGTTCATTTTCTTCAGACACAACTGATGCAGTTGTCCTGACTTCTTCACGATCTTTAGGCACAGGCTTTGGACCTTCAGTTGGCCTGACATTTTCTTCAGGCGCAACACTAGAGGTTGCCCTGGCAATTTCTTCAGTGGCTGGAGTGGAGTCATCAGCCCTAGGATGTTCTTCAGCAGCCTGATTTTCTTCAGCGGTGCTGGCATGTCCTTCAACAGACTGAGCAGATGCTTCAGCCTGAGGAATTTCAATGTGCGTCTTACGTGCAGCACTTGAAGAAAAACATTTGGTCAGATTTACAAATCTGACTTTGGCGCCCAACCAGTCAGCACGATATGCTTCAAATTCATCACTGAGGGCTTTGATTTCACCCTGAATCTTGACTAGTTCTTCAGTTGTCATGTTGACAACATTTTTCTTCAGAAGCGCTCCTTCTTATACTACGCTTTCTTGGTCTGCCTGGCCTGTTCAAACTTCCATCTTTCTTCGCCTATGAAGGCGGTCAGCATATGACTTTGCCCAGGAGTCAAGTTGAAGTCGGGCATAGGAGTGTTGGGTCCTTGTGCCAGAGATCAATGAAATCAAGGATCACCTTGGGATCCAACAGCAGTCGTACTTCGCTTCCTTTGGCTCTAGCAGCCTTTTCTTGCCCGTCTCTGATGATTTGAACCAGTTCTTCATCATCAGCTTCGTCATCAAACGGTACTTGGAAATCAACTTGTTTCTTGTGAGGACTTGGGCTAGAACCTCGTCCAGCAGTTGTCTTCTTCTTCAGCAGCGAGGGACCAGCTGAGGAACTTGGTATCGCTGAGGAACTTGGGGCAGCTGAGGAGCTTGCAGAGGCTCCTGAGGCAATGGATATGCCTGCAGTCCTCTGACATGTGGCAAGATGCACTGGAGCAGATGATTTTGTTGCAGCATCTGAAGACTTTTGCGGAGGAGCTGAGGACTTTGGAGGAGCAGGAGCAGTCTGAGGAATTTGCCATGAGTGCTTTGAAGAAACTGGCCGTGAGGGCATTGCTGAGGAAGAAGCACTTGGCTTGTGAGCAGGCTTCTTAGCCATGGCCTTCTTAGGCTTGGAAGAAGAAGCCTCAGCAGCAGCAGCAGTGTCTTCATTGAATTTCCTCACTGCTTCTTTTGCTTGTCTGGCCAACTTGGCCTGGCGCTTAGCCCATTCTTCAGGAAAGTCCTCACCACGCTTGAGGCTTGTGGGATCAGCAACTTGGCCATGTGCCAGTGGAGGTCTTGGGCAGGGAGGATTGAGTGCGAATTTCTTTATGTATTTGGGAGTGACATATCTATACTCCCTCCACTCACGTGCCCATCTCCTCTCTATTCTTTGTATGTGCACTTTGCGCTGATTCTTCTCCTTTTTTCCGAATTTTGCCTCATCAGGAGTGCAATAATCAGCATAAATATCTTCAGGTAGTTCAAAAGCAGTATTGACCTCTAGCTTCTTTCCTCATTTCTGTGGCTTCTTTCCGTCAGCCATTTTCTTTAGACGAGGAATTTGAACAATTGAATTTTCTGAAGAAGTGTGCAACTTTTCTTCAAGGAACGCTGCAAATGAGTTAAGTTGAGAACCTAGTGATTCAGCAGCGGACATGAGTACCTGTGAACAGAGTATAGTTGCGAGGAATTTGGAGAGGTCATATGCGTTCTCAGAAGTTTTTGTAAAAAGAACAAGTTTGAGGAATTTGAACCGTTGAGTCTTGAAGAATTTGACTAAGCATTCTTTGTCTCAGGTTCCAGAGTTGTATAGATTTAAAAATCCATACAAATGAGGAATCTTGAAGAAAATCATAGCTTAGAGAAATCAAATCAAGAACAGATGATATGTGAGGTGTTTAGAGTGTGAAGATTTGATGAAGAAAACACCTTTTGAGAATTTTGAAGAAAACGTTCGAATCAAAGAGGGAAATAAAAATAACTTTTAATTACCCTGGATGAAGAACACGACGAACTGTGAGATGGAGAAGTGAAGTTCGTCTATGCAGATCTTCCACGCCCTAACTTGGCAGAGGAAGACAGCTACGGCGGCGGCAGAGTGCAGAAATTCGCGGCCGGCACGAGTACGACGGCGCGAGGTCGAGGCAGTGAAGCTCTTCCTCACCGGCGACGATGGAGTAGCGGCGGCGCTAGGGTTGGAGAAGCTCGAGCGGGAGAGTGAGAACGAGTGGAGTAAAAAGTGAAGTGAAGGAAGGGGAGGGGTATTTATAGCTGAGATGAAAAACCGTTCACCCAAAAAATAGGACGAACGTGCCCCTGACCCTTCTCATTTGCCCGACATGTGTCACCCACATACTGTGTAGTGGAGATCGTGTGATATCGTGGGTGAAGAGATAAGTATTGTCGTGGAAAGCGGAACGATTTGAGCGGCAAAACCGAAATTTTTGGAAAAGATAAGTTTTAACGTTGCGTTCGCAATTTCTTCAGCTGACAAGGACACAGTGAAGATTTTGAACAAGTTTCAAATAGAACACATATAAAGAATTTGTGAATGTAATGGGTTGAGTTTAGCATAGAGGGGGAAGGGTCCGATCACATTCACTTAGCAGAAAAAGCAACGTGAAGAAATAGCAACATGTGAACGTTGTAGAGGACATAAACTCATATATATATATAGCCAATGAAGAAAAGAGACGAAAATAGTGAAGATTTTGCAAAGTTGAAGAAAATGAACAAGTGAGGAATTTCAAAAACTCAAATTGAAGATTTTCAACTTTTGTGGTGGGGTGACCCACCGTATAAGAATGATGATTTCAGACACCGTGTACAATTGTCGTAGGGTTCTCAGAATCGATTTCTACATTAATTTCTTCACACTTAGGGCGTTATTCTTCATTGATTGAAGAAAAACAAATTCTTCATGTGTTGCACATCTAAGTCATCAATTTTGCAGAAGTGTTAGGATGAGTGTCCAATTCAAAGAACATTCAAATATTCTAAGATTTTTAGCTCACACCGCAACTTGCTAAATCTATTGTCATCCAAGGGCTTTGTGAAGATATCGGCTAGCTGTTCTTCAGTCTTCACATGTTCAATAGAAATGTCGCCCTTCAACACAAGATCACGAAGAAAATGATGACGAATCTGAATGTGCTTTCTCTTCGATTGCTGAACTGGGTTGTGAGCAATCTTGATGGCACTCTCATTGTCATAGAGTAGAGGCACATTCTTCACGTTGACACCATAGTCCTTGAGAGTTTGCTTCATCCATAACAATTGAGCACAGCAAGAGCCAGCAGCAATATACTCAGCTTCAGCAGTAGATAGTGATAGACAGTTTTGTTTCTTCGAGGACCAACAGACCAAAGATCTTCCGAGGAAATGACATGTACCAGATGTTGATTTGCGGTCCATACAATCACCAGCATAGTCAGAGTCTGAATATCCAATGAGATCAAAAGCCGAGCCCTTGGGGTACCATAATCCAAGTGTTGGTGTGTGAGCTAGATATCGAAGAATATGTTTCACGGCCTTATGGTGTGATTCCTTCGGTACAGCTTGAAATCGGGCACACATGCAAACCCTAAGCATTATATTTGGCCTAGATGCACATAAGTACAATAGAGAACCAATCATGGAGCGGTATACCTTATGATCGAAGTCAATACCATTTTCATCAGTGCACAGATGGCCATTTGTGGGCATAGGAATTTTGACGCCTTTGCAATTGTGCATACCGAATTTCCTCAGTACATCTTTGAGGTATTTCTCCTGAGATATGAATATACCATTGCGTTGTTGACGAATATGAAGACCTCGGAAGAATTTCAACTCTCCCATCATAAACATTTGATATTCTTCACTCATCATATAGGCAAATTCATCACTATAGCGTTGGTCAGTACAGCCAAAGAAAATATCATCAACATATATTTGGCACACAAATAATTCACCATCATAAGATTTAGTGAAAATAGTAGGATCAAGTGAACCGGGTTTGAAGCCTTTCTTCATGAGGAATTCCTTCAAAGTATCATACCAAGCCCGAGGGGCCTGCTTGAGGCCATAGAGGGCCTTATTGAGTTTGAAGACTTTGTCAGGTTTCTTTGGATCTTCAAAACCTAGGGGTTGAGCAACATATACTTCTTCCTCAAGCTTACCATCGAGGAATGCACTTTTCACATCCATTTGATAGAGAATGATATCATGATGGTTAGCATAAGCAAGTAATATGCGAATAGCCTCAAGTCTAGCAACGGGTGCAAAAGTTTCATCAAAATCAATTCCTTCAATGTGTGTGTAGCCTTGAGCTACAAGCCGTGCCTTATTCCATACCACAAGGCCATTTTCATCTTGCTTGTTGCGGTAGATCCATTTTGTGCCAATGATATTATGCTTGCGAGGATCTGGACGTTTGACCAGTTACCAGACATTGTTGAGTTCAAACTGATGTAATTCTTCTTACATAGCTTGAATCCATTCAGGCTCCAGAAATGCTTCATCTACCTTAGTGGGCTCTATGATAGAGACAAAAGCAAAGTGCCCACAAAAGTTAGATAAATGTGAAGCTTTTGAGCGTGTGAGTGGACCTGGTATATTGATGTCGTTGATGATTTTCTCAACCTGCACTTCTTTCGCAACGCGAGGATGAGCTGGTTGTCATCGAGGAATTTGATCAGCATTTTCCTCAGCACCATTTTCTTCAGCATTTTCTTCAGGTGCATCAGCTCGACGTTCTTCAGGTTCTTGAATGAATTCTTCAGCAGATTCTTCGGTAGGAATGACATCCTCAATAGCCTTGAATTTGATAGTATCCTCAGGTGCTGGTTCATCTATCACAGTAGGTAGGTGCTCTCTTTGTGAGCTGTTAGTTTCATCGAACCGCACATCTACAGTTTCAACAACCTTGTGAAGAACGTTGTTGAAGACTCTGTAGGTGGGCGAGTCCTTTCCGTAACCAAGCATAAACCCTTCATGTGCTTTTGGTGCAAATTTTGAGTTGTGATGAGGATCTCTAATCCAACATTTAGCACCGAAGACTTTGAAATAACTCACATTGGGTTTCTTGTCAGTGAGGAGTTCATAGGCAGTCTTCTTGAAGAATTTGTGAAGATATACTCTGTTGATGATGTGGCGCGCAGTATCAATTGCATCAATCCAGAAACAACGAGGCGTTTTGTATTCATCAAGCATAGTGCGAGCCATCTCAACAAGAGTCATGTTCTTGCGCTCCACGACGCCATTTTGCTGAGGAGTATAAGGAGCAGATAACTCATGAGTAATACCAAGTTCATCAAGATAGTCATCAAGACCAGAGTTCTTGAACTCACTTCCATTGTCACTTCTGATATGCTTGATCTTCACACCAAAGTTGGTTGAAGCCCTCGAGGAAAATTGTTTGAAGACTTCCTGCACTTCATGTTTGTAAGTAACAATGTGTACCCATGTATATCGAGAGTAATCATCAACAATAACAAAGCCATATACAGAAGCATCATTTGAAACTGCAGAATAATGATTAGGATCGAAGAGATCCATGTGAAGCAATTCAAATGGTCGAGTAGTAGTCATGATAGTCTTCGCTGGATGCTTGGCCTTGGTCATCTTTCCAGCTTCACAGGCACCGCATAAGTAATCCTTGAGGAATTTGACATTCTCAATGCCAATGACATGCTTCTTCTTTGCAAGCATGAGCAAATTCCTCATGCCTGCATGACCAAGTCGTCGATGCCATAGCCAGCCTTCTGAAGCTTTTGCAAGTAGACACACAGCTGGTTGAGGTCCTGTAGAGAAATCAACAATATACAAGTCTCCTCTCCTAAAGTCTTCGAAGACTATGGAGTTGTCAGATTCCATGATCACAGCACAATGATGTTTGCCAAAGGCAACAACCATATCCAAATCGCAGAGCATTGAGACAGACATGAGGTTGTATCCTAAGGACTCGACAAGCATGACTTTGTCCATGTGTCGATCCCTAGTGATCGCAACCTTACCTAGACCCAATACCTGACTTTTGCCTTTGTCAGCAAAGATGATATGCTTCAGATGAGATGGTGATAAGGGAGCATCCAGCAAGAGATTCTTGTCACCAGTCATGTGATTTGTACATCCACTATCGAGGACCCACTCAGTGGCTTTGGGTTGATCATCCTGCAGATGAATTAGTGCAGCTTACAAACTCATATACTTCATCAGTGAAGAATATGACATCAAATCATCAGATCAATTTCATCAAGCAATGCAACAGATAAAACAGTATGAGGATGTGAGAAATGAGAGTTCATTTCTTCGTGATTAGCCTGCGTCCTTTCAGGCATTTTTCAGGTCTCCAGCAAATTCTTCAGACGTTTGAGCACGTCTGGAGACCTGACCCTGCAGAAGAGATTAGTTCTTTTTCTTCACCACCCACATCTGAAGGGGTGGCAAAGAGTTCATCACTCTGCGTGCTCCATACGAGAAAGGTGGCATAGATGCCAGCCCGTTTCATTTCACATAAGAGGAGTTAGGATAAGCATATGAATAAGCAGAGTAATTCTTCGAGGACTTATGAACATAATGGTTAGAAGAATAATGGTTAGAAGAATAATGCTCATATTCATAGCACTTAGCTCTTCCCTGCGAAACAGAGTTGTTAGCACGATGATATTCATATGAGGACTTTGATCCTTTTGAGGAATTTGATCCATATGAGGAATTTGGTCTGTATGAAGATTTTACTCCATCTGAAGATTTTGATCCATATGAAGAATTGGATCTAGGGTTCCTATTCCTCACACGAGGTTTAATGAGGACATTCACTTGAAGATTTTCAAGGTGGCTCTTGGGGACCCAGATTCTCTTCATAGGGGGACCATTCCTGCAGTTAGTTCCAACATATCTAGCAAATACTTCACCATTCTGATTTTTGAACTGTCTATAGTTGGAGTCAAATGACTCATCAGAAGAATGAGGAGATTCACATGTAAAGCTAGATAAATTGGATGGATCAACTCGAGGTCCCTTTGCAGCAACCCATGGGGTTTTGGGATACTACTCAGGCTTCCAATATGAACCATCAGCATTAAGTTTCCTTTCAAAGGCAAATCCCTCTTTCCTAGGGTTCCTATTGAGGATCTGCTTTTTAAGCACATCACAAAGAGTCTGGTGCCCTTTGAGGCTTTTGTACATGCATGTCATGTACAATTCCTTCAACCATGCATTGTCAGTGATACTAGCAATCTCCTCAGATGAGGAATTAGTGATAGCAAAGACAGTTGAAGAATTTGTAGCGTTTGAAGCATTTGAACATTCAGGAGAAGAATTAGCAGTCTCACGTTCAATGCATTTCAAGCATGGAGGAATGAATTCTTCCTGAGAAGCGCTGATTTGTTGAGCAAGTAAAGAATCGCGCTCCTTCTGAAGATCTTCATAACTCACTATTAGCTTTTCAAGATCTTGCTTTCTGTGAAGAAATTCATAAGAAAGCTTCTCATGATCAGACAAGAGAGTGTTATGATGACTTTGAAGGTTATCACACTTGGACTGAACTCTCTGAAGATTTTCAGTCAAGATTTTAGATCGATCCATTTCTTCACCCAACATATCATCACTTTTATCTAGCATGTTTTGAACCTTATCAAGAGCCTTTTGTTGCTGGACAGCAATTTTAGCAAGTTTAGAATAGCTGGGCTTAAGATTTTCATCAGATTCATCCTCACTAGATTCAGAGGAGGGATATTTGAGTACCTTGGCACCCTTTTCCATGAAGTAATAGGTAGGAGCATAGTCATCATTGTCTTCATCAGCCTTGTTGGTGAGATCATTTTCTTCAATGTTGAAGATAGACTTGCTGAGGAATGCAGTAGCGAGAGCTAGACTTGCCACACCAGATTAGGATTCCTCATATTCCTCCTCTTCCTCATGATCCTCAGATTCAGCTTCAGAGTCCATTTCCTTACCAATGAATGCCCAAGCCTTTTTGGAGTTGTTCTTCTTGTGAAATGAAGACTTTGAGGATTTTGGTGATGAAGATTTTGACGATTTTTTCTTCTTCTTTGCATCATCAGAACTGTAATCCTTGTATTTCTTTTTTTTGGATTCCTTTTCCCACTGAGGACAATCTTGAATGTAGTGACCAGGCTTCTTGCATTTGTGACATAGCCGTTTGTTGTAGTCAATGGATGAGGAATCATTTCTCTTAGTGCATTTTCCAAAGCGACCACGTCATGAGAACCTTTGGAATTTCTTCACAAGCAATGCTAGCTCCTGGCTCAATTCTTCAGGATCACCAAGGCTACTACCAGAATCTTCACCGTCAGATTTAGAGACGGCCTTGGCCTTCAGGGCACGTGATCTGCCATAGCTTGGACCATAGAGATCTTTCTGTTCAGCAAGCTGGAACTCATGAGTGTTTAGCCTTTCGAGAATATCAGCGGGATCAAGTGACTTGTAATCACCACGCTCTTGAATCATCAATGCCAGAGTATCAAACGAGGAATCAAGCGATCTCAGCAATTTCTTCAACACTTCATGGTCGGTGATGTCAGTGGCACCCAGTGCTTGAAGTTCATTTGAGATGTCAGTGAGATGATTGAAGGTTTGCTGAACATTTTCATTGTCGAGTCTTTTAAAACGGTCGAAGAGATTGCGAAGAACATTAACTCGAGAGTCACGCTGAGTTAAGACTCCTTCATTGACTTTGGACAGCCTATCCCAGATGAGCTTCGCAGTTTCCAAAGCACTCACTCTTCCATACTGTCCTTTGCTCAGGTGGCCACAAATGATATTCTTCGCTTAGAATCGAGTTGCTTGAAACTCTTCACATCAGCAGCATTCAGAGAAGGTGATACCGAGGGAACACCATTTTCCACAACATACCAGAGATCGTTATCAATTGCCTCAAAATGCATTCGCATCTTGTTCTTCCAGTAGGGGTAGTCTTCCCATCAAAGGTAGGACACCCAGCTGAGACCTTGATCATACCTGCGGTCGACATAACTAAAACTCCAGGCGGTTAAACATAAATCACACAGAACAAGGGAGTACCTTGCTCTCATACCAATTGAACGTGTGTTATATCGACTAGAGGGGGGTGCATAGGCGATTTTTATGAATTCTTCACTGAGGAATTTGCTGTTGAGGAAATTCCTTAGCGAAGAACTACTTGCAGCGGAATAAGTACTCAGAAGTAAACATGATAGAATACAAGCATGGTCATCATGAAGAAATGAAGACAAACACTGAGTACAGAAAGCGTAATCACAGGATAACACAGAATGAAGACAAACAGACTGAAGAAAATGAACTGAGGAAATTGAGAAAGTCTTCATTCAAAGTCTTCAAACAGATATGAACAAGCACACAACACAGATACAAGGAACTAAAAGAGTTGAGGAAATAGAACCAGTAAGCTTGGTGAAGACAATGATTTGGTAGGCCAGTTCCAACTGCTGTCTCAATTGTACATCTGGTTGGAGCGGCTAGGTATTTAAACCTGAGGACACACAGTCCCGGACATCCAGTCAAGGACACACAGTCCAAGACACCAAGTCCTCATCGTATTCTCCTTGACCTAAGGTCACACAGACCTCGCCCAATCACTCTTGGTAAGTCTTTAGGTGACTTCCGAACCTTCACAGACTTGGTCACTCGGCGATCCACAATTCCTCTTGGATGCTCTAGAGCATGACGCCTAACCGTGTGGAAGAAGCATAGTCTTCAAAGGTAACAAGCGTCGGATCCACGCAGGATCAATCTCTTCAGTGATGCTCAATCACTTTTGGGTTTGAAGGTTTTGTGTTTGGTTTTGGGTTTTTCCTCACTTGATGATTTTCTCTCAAAGTCCTCGGAGGATGGGTTGCTCTTATGACAAGTGTCAGTTTTTCTCGGAGCATCCAACCAACTAGTGGTTGTAGGGGGCGGCTATTTATAGCCTAGGGAGCATCCTGACATGATAAGACATAAATGCCTTTAATGATATGACCGTTAGGTAGGTAGATATTTTGGGACAGCTGGCGCGTAGCACAGCAATGGTCGGAAATTTGAGTATCAAATTCCTCAGGGCTATCATGTTCCTCACTGTGTAGGAAATTCGCGCTGGTGAATTCCTAATTCCTCAGTCAGAACAAATTCCTCAGAGACTAGAAGAACTTCGTCTCTATCACTGAAGAATATGACTGAACTGTATGAGATTTCCAATGGCTTCACTCAAAGGGATTGGTAGGTGTAGGATTTTGAGTTGAGCATCACATGGAAATTTTTCCTTAGTATTTCCTCGACCCCCTTTAACAATATGGTGTTTCCTATGACTCGAGAAAGAGAAAATGAAACTATAAAAAAAAGTCTTCATGCTTCATGTTCCTCAAATGATTATCAAGTCTTCGGGGTCACATCAATTTCTTCACTTTCAAAGTCTTCAGAAAGTCTTTAGAATTCCAAAGTCTTCAGTCGAAGAACTTCATTTTTAGGGGTCGACTTTCCCTGTAATTATCAAACTCCTCGTAGACTTATAGACCTGTGTACACTCACAAATGCATTAGTCCCTTAACCTATAAGTCTTCAATACACCAAAATCACTAAGGGGAACTAGATGCACTTACATCCCTTAAATTCGAAAGTAGCTCATCAAAGAAAATTGTTCATGTGATGCATACACCAACTAGAGAAGAAGCTAATGATGATGATCATGAAACTTCGGATCAAGTTACTACTGAACCTCGAAGGTTGACCAAAACACATACCACACCAGAGTGTTACGGTAACCCTGTCCTGGAAGTCATGTTGTTAGAAAACAGAGAACCTTTGAACAATGAAGAAGCTATGACGAGCCCAGATTTCAAAAAATGGCTTGAGTCCATGAAATCTGAGATTTGATCCATGTATGAGAACAAAATGTGGACTTTGGTGGACTTTCCAGATAATCGGCAAGCCATAGAAAATAAATGGATCTTTAATAAGAAGACTGACGCTGATGGCAATGTTACTGACTACAAAGCTTGACTTGTCGCGAAAGGTTTTCGACAAGTTCAAGGAGTTGACTACAATGAGACGTTCTCACCCATAGCGATGCTTAAGTCTGTCTGAATCATGTTAGCAATTGTCGCATTTTATGATTATCAAATCTGGAAAATGTATGTCAAAACTGCATTCCTTTATGGATTTCTGAAATAAAAGTTGTATATGATGCAACTAAAAGGTTTTGTCGACCCTAAAGGTGCTAATGAAGTGTGCAAGCTCCAGCGATCCACCTATGGACTGATGCAAGCATCTTGGAGTTGGAATATACGCTTTCATGAGGTGATCAAAGCATATGGTTTTATATAGACTTAGGGTGAAGCATATATTTACAAGAAAGTGAGGGGGAGCTCTCTAGAGTTTCTGATATTGTATGTGGATGACATATTGTTGATTGGAAATGACATAGAATTTCTGGATAGCATTAAAGGATACTTGAATAATAATTTTTCATTGAAAGACCACGGTGAAGCTGCTGATATATTAGGCATCAAGATCTATAGAGGTAGATCATGACGCTTAATAGGACTTTAACAAAGCACATACCTTCACAAAGTTTTGAAGAAGTTCAAAACGGATCAATCAAAGAAAGGGTTCTTGCCTATGTTACAAGGTGTGCAATTGAGTCAGACTCAATGCCCGACCACTTCAGAAGATAGAGAAAAATTGAAAGCCATTCCATATGCCTCAACCATAGGTTCTATCATATATGCTATGCTGTGTACCAGACGTGATATGTGCCTTGCCATAAGTTTGGCAGGGAGGTACCAAAGTAATCCAGGAGTTGATCACTGGACAGCAGGCAAGAACATCCTAAAGTACCTGAAAAGGACGAAGGATATGTTTCTCATTTATGGAGGTGACGAAGAGCTCATCGTAAAGGGTTACGTTGATGCTAGCTTTGACACAGTTTTGGATGACTCTAAGTCGCATACCGGGTATGTATTTATATTGAATGGTGGAGCTATCAGTTGGTTTAGTTCCAAGCAGAGCGTCATGGCGGGATCTACGTGTGAAGCAGAGTACATAGCTGCTTCGGAAGCAGTGCATGAAGGAGTTTGGATGAAGGAGTTCATATTCGATCTAGGTGTAATACCTAGTGCATCGGGTCCAATGACGATCTTTTGTGACAACACTGGAGCAATTGCTTTGGCAAAGGAATCCAGGTTTCACAAGAGAAGAAAACACATCAAGAGATGCTTCAACTCTATTCATGAAAAGGTCAAGGATGGAGACTTAGAAATTTGCAAAGTACATATGGATCTGAATGTGGCAGACTCGCTGACTAAGCCTCTTCCACGGGCAAAACATGATCGGCACTAAGACTCCATGGGTGTTAGATTCATTACAATGTAATCTAGATTATTGACTCTAGTGACAGTGGGAGACGGATGGAAATATGCCATAGAGGCAATTATAAAGTTGTTATTATTTTATATTTCCTTACTCATTGTTTTCCAACTCCTCAATTATACATCCATAATTCCTTAGAGATCTAGCATGCATATTCTCAATGGTCGCGCTTCTAGGGATGAAGTTAAATAATTCATTCATACAAGTAGGTTCTTTCATCAATTTAGAAAAATTCAGGTGAACACTAATCATCTTAAGATTTTCATTGTTGCTGCTAGAAGCGGCACCCTTGTTCTTATGGTAGATTTATTACTAGGAGGAGTTTTTTCAATAGTTTTAATAGAAGAAAAGGTTGTGCTCAAATTACTAAAGATTTCTTCCAATTTATTAATCCGTGCAGGACTCTCCTCTACCCTTTCGTTAGCTACGAGTTGTTTCTCTCTTAGAACTTTAGGGGTATCTCCTATCTTTGACCTGATTCGATTAGCAAGATCATGGATCCTTTTATCCAAATTTTCAGCATGTTCTTTTGTGAGCATTTTCTTTCAATAGCGTCTAAACTTTGCATAACATGCTCAAGAGTTAAAAATGTTTAATTTATGATAATAGGTGGAGATCCCACTAAACTTCCCAGAGCATTCGCAGCATCAAGACTGGGACAACTTAAGAACCCCCCCCCCCCCGGTGATAGTGTCAAGAACAAAGTTATACCAAGTAGTAATTCCCACATAAAAATTACGAAGAAGAACAGTAGTAGATTGCTTGTGAATATATCTATTATGAGCATTGCAAATCTTATACCAAGCATCATTTGGGCTTTCTCCTCCCCTTTTCTTAAAATTGAGAAATTCATTCTCATGGGTGCAGATGGCGAGGGAAGAATTAGCCATAGCGATAAAGTCAGTAAGAACATCGACAAACAAGAGATCTGACAAGAAAAAGGCAAACGAAAAGAAGGAAAATATTTTTGTGGTTTTTTGTAAAAACATTTTAGAAGTGGGGGAGATGAAAATGAGAGGCAAATGGAAAATAATATAATTGCAATGAGATGAGAGTTTATGTGTAGGAAGATGTTGATGATGCCTCCACGACAACAACACCAGAGGTTGACGAGAGACTATCTTGTCTTAATCCTCTCCGGCAACGGCGTCAGAAATTCTTCCTTCTACTTGTCATCCGCGTTGGTAAATTCCCCGAAGAGGAGGGGATGATACAGCGCAACAGTGTTAAGTATTTCCCTCAGTTATGAAACCAAGGTTATCAATCCAGTAGGAGAACCAAGCAACACTATGCAAGCAGCACCTACACACAAACAACAAATCCTCGCAACCCAATGCGAAGAGGGGTTGTCAATCCCTCCAAGGTAAGATATGATGGAAATATACCCTAGAGGCAATAATAAAGTTGTTTTTATTTTATATTTCCTTATTCATGATAAAGGTTTATTATTTATGCTAGAATTATATTGACTGAAAATTAAATACATGTGTGAATACATAAACAAATACCGTGTCCCTAGTAAGCCTCTACTAGACTAGCTCGTTGATCAAAGATGGCTAAGGTTTCCTAACCATAGACATGAGTTGTCATTTGATAACGGGATCACATCATTAGGATAATGATGTGATGGAAAAGACCCATTTGTTAGCTTAGCATTTGATCTTACAGTTTTTGCTTTTGTTTTCTTGTATGTCAAATACGTGTTCCTTAGACAATCAGATCATGCAACTCCTGGATATCGGAGGAATACCTTGTGTGCTATCAAATGTCACAACCTAACTGGGTGATCATAAAGGTGCTCTACAGGTATCTCCGAAGGTGATTGTTGAGTTGGCATGGATCGAGATTGGGATTTGTCACTACGAGTATCGGAGAGGTATCTCTGGGCCCTCTCGGTAATACACATCATAAGAAGCCTTGGAATCAAATGACTAATGAGTTAGTCACAAGATGATGTATTACAGAACGAGTAAAGAGATTTGCCGGTAACGATATTGAACTAGGTATAGAGATACCGACGATCGAATCTCGGGCAAGTAACATACCGATAGACAAAGGGAATTGTGTATGCTATCATAACGGTTTGACCGATAAAGATCTTCGTAGAATATGTAGGAACCAATATGGCATCCATTTCCGATATTGGTTATTGATTAGAGAGGTGTCTCAGTCATGTCTACATAGTTCTCGAACCCGTAGTGTCTGCACGCTTAATGTTTGTTGACGATATAGTGTTATATGATTTATATGAATTGGTGACCGAATTTTTTCGGAGTCCCGGATAAGATCACGGACATGAAAAGGAGTCTCGAAATAGTCGAGAGGTAAAGATTGATATATAGGACGATGATATTCGGACACCAGAAGTGTTTCAGAGTGTACCAGTTAGTCATCGGAGTACGTGACAGCCTCGGGAGGTTAGTAGGCCTATTGGGCCATTAGAGGGGAGCACACCAGCCCACAAGGGGCTGGCATACCCCACTTGGAAGCCTCCCTAGTGGGGAAAGGAAAGGTGTGGAGGATTCGGCCTCCCCTGCCTTCCTTTTCCCCTCTGACAAATATGTTGGGGGCGCGGCCAAGGGCAGGAGCCCAAGTAGGATTCAGCCCTACTTGGGGCGCCCCTTGGCCTCTCCCCTCTCCCTCCCACCTATATCTGTGAGGGAAGGGGGATCCTAGCATACCCAGAACAATTGCTTAGCCGTGTGTGGCGCCCCTCTCCACCGTTTACACCCCTGGTCATATTTTCGCAGTGCTTAGGCGAAGCCCTGTGGAGATCACTTCACAATCACTGTCACCACGCCGTCGTGCTGTCGTAACTCATCTACTACTTCGCCCATCTTGCTGGATCAAGAAGGCAAGGACGTCACCGAGCTAAACGTGTGTTGAACGCGGAGGTGCCGTATTGAAAGAACATGCGATGCCCCCATGTTTGGTTTTGGTAATTGATGACAATCTCTATGGACTAATGGTTGCCTTGAGTTATATTTGAAGGGTTTTTTCATAGGCTTTTCTTGGAGTCCATTTGTTGGTTTCAAGGAGAATTTGTGTTGACCAAGGTGCTATTAAGGAATTATCCAAAGATTGGTCATGTGAGTGTTGAGCTTATTGCATGCATTTCTTGATGAAGAAGAGTGTGTGATCTTTCATGTTTACCTTCAAGACATCATCCAAATGAAGAGAGTTGGAAAGATTCAAGGTTGATCAAGACTAAGTACAGAGAGTGCTTCAAGTTGATCAACACACAAAGAGTAGAAGATGTACCGAGAGGGATCAAGTGATCCCATGGTATGGTAAGCATTGTTCATTACGCTTTGTGTACTAACCGATGGTCTACGTTAGAGTTCTATGTGGGGTTAGGTATGTTTCCATGGGCTTGCGTTAAGAGGAAGATATTATACAACCCATGGAGGATGATATCAAGTGGTGATCGTCATCAAATTGCGGTGTGAAAGTTCAAGTGGAGCATCACGAGGGATCAAGTGCTTGAAGTTTGCCGTCCATTGTGGTGTCAATGGACTTGTGAAGATGTGCCAAAGAGTGGCTCACCCATAGTGGAGTATGGGGGAGCAATCGACTAGTCTTCATCGAGCCAACGCTATCAAGAAAGGTGGTCCAACTTGAGGGAGTCAAGATCGTCACCATCCGGCTCAAGTGGACTATGTGCAAGGCAAATGTTTGCCCTTGATAGGTTTTCTATTTTATCGGTCTCATGGTGGTAGTTGGGAGACCGGGTTATAGGATCTATTCTCGTACTATCAAGGGGGGCTCTCTATGAGTAGCTTGATCGTATCATTCATAGAGAGCTCAAACCATTGCATCATTGCATCATCTTTATTTGTTCTTGTTTGGTTCTTCTCCTTGTGAGATTTGGAGCTTATGGTTATTTTCATGACAAGCTCAAGTTCACCGAAAACAGAGTTCACATGCATCTTCTATGATGTTTTCGATGTTGGGGGTTTTTGCCGGTTCTCTTTGTGAGTCCTAGATCTTGATGGCAAGCTCGAGTTCATCGAAAACGGAGTTCACATGCATCTTTTATGATGTTTTTGGTGCTGGAGGTTATGTTGGTTCTCCTCTATTGGAGGTTTCACTCTTCTATATCTTAGGCATACCTCCCTTGCCTCTTCAATAGTATTTGTCATCTTCTATCCAACAAGCTTGAGTTTTCTCAATTCGGAGCTCATTTGCAGAAGTATTGGTAGTTCTGGTTTTCCTGGAGCATCTGTTTTGCTTGGAGGTGACATTGGTAGGTGCCAGCGGTAGTACCACGGTCCCGGAGCGGCAGTACCGCTGAAAGCCACAAGCGTTGTATCACAGCGGTAGTACCTCCCACGGCTACAAGCGGTGGTACGGCTCCGGTTCTGCGCTAGTACCGCCTCGACTCAAGACCTATGTGTCTCGTGTTGGGTTCAGCGGCAGTAGGAGCGGTAGTACCGCTTGTAAGCAGTAGTGCCGCCCCTACTACCGCTACTAATGCCGCTCAACAGCCATCTTTTATGTTCCTTCTTCCATAGGCGGTGTGTGAGATCCCAGCGGTAGTACCGCTGGGCCGAGCGGCAGTACTGCTCCCTAGAGCGGTAGTACCGTTCGCTGCTGGCTGAGAATGGGGATATTGGTTGGATTTTTCTCCCCCTCCCCTATAAAAGGGGGTGTTCTTCCCCATTGAGCCTTATCTCTTGAGCTCGTGTTCTTCCCCCATTGTTGACATTCTTCGAGCTTGCTATCTCTCAATCCCTCCATGGATTCTTGCTAGTTTTTGGGAGAAAAGAGAGAGGAGATCTAGATCCACATTTCCACCAATCACTTTCTCCTCTATGTGAGGGGAACCCCTTGGATCTAAATCTTGGGGTTCTTCGTGTTCTCTTCTTCGTTCTTCCTCTCATTTTCCTCCCTAGCATTACTTCCTTTGGTGGGGATTGGGAGACAATGAATTGGGCACTCTGTGTGCCCTTGCCATTGCATTTGGTGCATCGGTTTGAGTTCTCCACGGTGATACATGGAAGTTTCAAGTTGAGAAGTTTATTACTCTTCGGTGCTTGCTACCCTTGAGCTTCTTCTTCTTGGGTGCCTTGGTGCCCTACACGGTTGGTGGTGTTCGAAGCTCAATCATTGTGGTGGAAAGCTCCGGGCAATCGCCAAGGTCTCCAATTAGGTTGTGGAGATCACCCCGAGCAATTGGACAGGTTCCGGTGACCGCCCCCAAGGGTTGCCAAAGTGTTCAGGTTCGGTGACCTCCCCCAAGGGTTGCCATTTGTACAGGTTCGGTGACCGCGCTCAAGGGTCCCTTAGTGGAATCACGATATCTTGCATTGTGCGAGGCTGTGAGGAGATTACGGTGGCCCTAGTGGCTTCTCGGGGAGCATTGTGCCTCCACACCGCTCCAAATGGAGATTAGCATTCGCAAGGGTGTGAACCTCGGGATACATCGTCGTCTCTACGTGACTCGGTTATCTCTTACCCGAGCCCTTTACTTATGCACTTTACTTTGTGATAGCCATATTGTTTATTGTCATATATCTTGCTATCACCTAGTAGTTTATCTTGCTTAGCATAAGTTGTTGGTGCACATAGGTGAGCCTAGTTTTTGTAGGTTTTGTGCTTGACAAATTAACCGCTAGGTTTATCCCGCATTTGTTCAAGGCTAAACCGTAATTATTTTAAAGCACCTATTCACCCCCTCTAAGCGACATCCATGATCTTTCACGTACGTTTGGTACTTGATCGGTTGGAACTCGAAGAAGTTCGACTATATTAACCGCGTTGTCTAACGCTTCCTCTTACGGTCAACGAGGGTACGTAGACACACTCTCCCCCTCATTGCTATGCACCTCCATGGATAGATCTTTGTGTGTGAGTAGAATTTTTTTGTTTTCCATGCAACGTTTCCCAACAAGGTAAATAGATAGATTGATAGATTCAAATAAAATAAAGGCAAATAAAACGCAGCAAAGTATTTTTGTATTTTTGGCAAAGCATATATGTAAATATATGATAGGAAATAGACCTTGGGGCCATAGATTTCACTAGTGGCTTCTCTTGAGAGAATAGCATACAGTGGGTAAACAAATTAGTGTTGGGCAATTGATAGAAAATCAAATAATTATGACGATGACAAAGACAGTGATCATGTATATAGGCATCACGTCCAAGATTAGTAGTCCGGCTCCTGCCTACATCTACTACTATTAATCCACACATCGACCGCTATCCAGCATGCATCTAGTGTATTAAGTTCATGGAAAAACGGAGTAATGTATTAAGAACGATGACATGATGTAGACAATATCTATTCATGTAGGAATAGACCCCCATCTTGTTATCCTTAATAGCAATGATACATGCGTGTCATGTCTCTTTATGTCACTCAGATTAAGCACCGCAAGATCAAACCCATTACAAAGCACCTCTTCCCATGGCAAGATAAATCAATCAAGTTGGCCAAACAAAACCGAAATATCAAAAAAAGAAATATGAGGCTATAATAATCATGTATGGATAATCTGATCATAAACTCACAATTTATCGTATCCCAACAAACACATCGCAAAAAAGAGTTACATCAAATAGATCTCCAAGAACATCAAGGAGAACATTGTATTGAAGATCAGAAAGAGAGAAGAAGCCATCTAGATACTAATTACAAACATGTAGGTCTATGGTAAACTACTCACGCATCATCGGAGGAGCACCAATGAGGATGATGAACCCCTCCGTGATCGTGTGCCGGAAAAGGCCTCTAGATTGGATCTAGTGGTTCTGGAACTTGTGGCGACTGGAAAAGTATTTCGTCGACTCCACTCGGGTTTTTGGAATATTGTGGTATTTATAGAGTAGGAGGTCAGTGGAAAAGGTCCCCGTGGGCCCCACAAGGTATCAGAGCTTGTCAGGGGCCTCTGGCGCTCCCTGGTGTCTTGTGGGCCCTCACGGGCCTCCTCTGGTGCACCTCCTGGGCTTCTGGGTCTATTCTGGGTAGAAAAAAATCTCCAAAAGTTTCGTGGCATTTGTACTCTGTTTGGTATTGATATTCTACAAAGTAAAAAACAAGCAAAAAACGGGCAATTGGCACTGGGCACTATGTCAATAGTTTAGTCCCAAAAATGATATAAAATTGCTATAAAATGTATGTAAAACATCCAAGATTGATAATATAACAGCATGGAACAATCAAAAATTATAGATACATTAAAGACGTATCATTTGTTGATCTGTCGGAGGACTCACTGCACAACATTATCCACTCGAGTTGCCCTCCCTGGAGCGCTTGGTGCTTGTTTTTGGAAATGGAATCCATATCCCTTGTCTCAAAATGGAGTTGCCTTAGCTTGTAAGCATCGGAATTTGTTTTGAAGGACATGAGCTCATCATCGAAGATGTCCCTTCACTTCAAAGGTTGCTCCTTCATTGGTGTTATAAACCTTTGCAAATAATGGTGGTCTCTACGACTAAACTAGAGACCTTGGGTGCTATTGATGATCCATTTAAATCGTTTAAAATGGTGTTTGGCTCCACACTTATTCAGGTATTGTATATTATTCATGTAACTTTTGTAATTTGCATTTTTAATTTGTGTGCATAAGTTAAATATCATCTTGGAGTACACTTCCGGTGCTAATATTATGTTCTATGCTGAATGAAGAGATTGTCCATGGATGGCCTATCAGTGGTGTTGGATTCTGTCAAGACCTTATATATCAGTATGTGGTGTCTTGATCTGAACACGAGTATTGGCTTGGTGCGATGCTTTCCATGTCTGGAGAATTTGTATATAAAGGTGATGACTTCATGCACATTAAAAGCCCATATATAATGTACTAGAATTAATTGTTCAACTGTCGCTCCTTCGACATACTCTATTTTAGACATTAACAGTTTTCAATATTCATGTCTATTTAGGTACTAGCACTTGGAGAAGCAGGTATAACTAATTGATGGGTGAGGAAGCACAAGGATTTTCTCAGATATCATGACATTCATTTGAAGACAATAACGTTGGAAGGATATGCATCTAACCCTGCAAACACTAGCTTTGTCACATTCTTCATGTTGAATGCAAGGTTACAATTGTCCGTGAGGATTAAGTTTTTCAACAAGAATTTTCTCATGGATAGATATGTTGAACAACATAAAAAGAAGTTTCGGGTGGACCTAATAAGGGCTTCTGAACGTGTTCGGCTTCTATTAACAACAACTTGTCATCATCATGGGCCAGTAGAATTTTGTTACGGGGATCTTGATTTTATGGATCAGACCAATCCATTTGATTGTGATTGCCCAAAACTTTGGTGTAGTTAGATGTTATTGCCTTGTTCAATCTAGGTTTTGTCTAAACCTGATGAACAATTAATCCTCGTGCTTTTGGACCATTTGTAAGCTGGAGTTAGATATTGTTGCCCTTTTTAACTCGACTTTGACCCATATTTTCATTCATACTGGGCCAATAGCTTGCCATTTCTTTAAGTAAGACATAAATATTATAAGCAATCACAACACAAGGAAAGAACATCACTCTTGTGGGATCCTTTAGATCATTGTTCGTTACAGAACCCGCAAGTTCTTAGCGCCCGCCAGCACCCACAAACTTATTTTCAGCTAGCACACCAAATGGGATGTAGTTCTTAATAAGAAAAGTTGCATGGTAGTGATAGATTTGGATTCTGACATTTGGGACCCACAAGAAAAAAGCCTATACAGGGCGGTGTCGACTCGACAATAAACATTGAGAAACCTGGTTTTGAAATTATTGTTAACCCAAAACTCGCCTCAAAATCATGAAACTTGGCGTGGTGTTATGACATGGCACCAACATGCTATGGTAAAAATATAGTCCAATTTCCGACAAGTTTTGGTATTAACTTCTTACAAATCAGAGGTTTTGTCAAGAAGCCTCATAGTTCGAGAGGAAACTTGTCACCTATGTGTGCGAAACGACATACGTTGTCTCTTCCTGCCTTGATTTATTTTACAAATGGTACATGCAACTATAGGAGTGTCGTCCTAAAAAATATGAAATTATTCAGTGTTCATTTTGCTTTTTTATACATTATTTGAGTTTTATAGGCATTTTGGAACATACTTTGGTGTGTGCAAAGGTCATGTGTGTACTAGCCACCTATGTAATGGGATGTTCAATTTGGTTATGGAATCAAGTCCTTATAAGTTATATGTACATATATTGTTGTTCTGTATGCAATGACATCGCACAGGGACCATACTAGGGAACCCATCGGTGATGAATTCATCAATCGCTAACAACTGTATACCAGTAAGCGTTTGCCCACAACACACACGGCTTATTAGCAGAAATTGTGTGTGTTATTATGGGTCTTCAAACACAGTTCTGATTAGGAACATGTATGCCGCATATCACACACATCTTATTAAATTAAACCATTTATGTTGTGTTGCCTAATCGAAAACAATTCATCTGAGTGAACTGTATGTCGTATATAGCACACACCATGATTTGCGTGACTGCTTCTGTTGCGTTCCCTAATCGCAAACCATTCATTCGAGTGAATTGTATGTTGTATATCGCACACACCTTCGTATGGCTGCCTGTTTCTATTGTTCTGCCTTGTCGCACACAGTTCATTGGACTGAACAGTATGCCACACGTCGCACACACAACTCTAATCTGAATCATGTTTGATGTCTCCACCATCGCAAACTTTTTGTATCATTTTTATGGGTTTTTTACATCATCGTTTGTGATTAATGCAGCGCACACTGTTTCCTCGAAGGGTCTCTGATTGTAGTGTCGCGTTAGCAGCATCCTGTAGTAGTGGGTATCTGGATTTTAGGGAATTAATAGGATGGGAATTAGGTTGAACGAAGGCATGTGGGATCCACAAACCTAGGTTCCCCCAGGGTGAACCCCTTGAGCTTCTGGCGTCCTCATGTGTGTTCTGGTCTCTCCCAGAAGCTTCTAGGGTCACTTCTGGTCGAGAAAAATCATCATAAAGTTTCGTTGGACTTCATTTCGTATGTATTTTCTGTGAAACAACGAAATAGGTAAAAAAAATAGGAATTGGCACTTAGCACTAAGTTAATAGGTTAGTCCACAAAATTGATTTTAAATGGCAGAAAAAGCATACAAGATTGATAGTATAATAGCATGATATAAATTAAAATTATAGATACGTTGGAGACGTATCAGGGTGCTTTCAAAATGTCATGATCCCATAGGTGATGTTCTTGGTGTACTATTGTTGTGCGTTCAGCAAGGGAGGACGAGCTAGGGGACCTTCCCACTCCGTTGTAACAATGTCTACCACATTCTACTCTTTTAACCAACATGCCTCAAAACTTTATACGCTTACCCTTGTAGTGCGCACCTCCCCCAAGTCTCCATCAGTTTCCAGCACCACGCGCCTATGATATGACTTCTTCTTTCCAGTAGAGCACTTGGGGACAAACCCTGGAACTCCCCGTTTCATACATATGTATCCAGCCATTCTCTCAATCCAGAGAAACCCATACCATCCAATTCACACTCCACCAGCACATCATGGAACATATGCATCATTTACATTGGTCTAGGAGCCCTTCCTTCCTTCTCATGCGAAAATAAGATCTCGTTAAAGTCATCCATCACTACCACAGTGGTCAGGGCTACTGGTAGAGATCACATAAAATGTACCATGACAATTATTTGTTTTCCCGTTGGGGTTCATCGTAGAACCATGTAAACCTCTATCTTTCAGCATCTGAGGCCCCGATCTTTACATCAATTTTTTTATGTGTCCAGGACCTCAATCGCAACATGATTCTTCCACACCATAAGAAAACCATCGCTCGTGCCCGCACTCTCAAATTCCTCCACCTTTTCCATGTTCAACTACCTTCTCAGTTTTTATGCCCTAGCTTTATTCAGACGAGTCTAAGAAATAAAGACTACATCCGGCCACCATTGCTTCTGGATATCCACAAGGGCTCTGACTGCCGTAGCGCTGACCACTCCACGACAGTTCCAACATATAATTTTATTGTGTCTGGCATCCACCCTCTCGGGGTGTCGTCGGTGAAAGATCGTGGATGTCACCTAGAGGGGGTGAATAGGCGCTTTAAAATAATTACGGTTTAGGCTTGAACAAATGCGGAATAAAACTAGTGTTTAATTTGTCGAGCACATAACCTAAATCGACTAGGCTCACCTATGTGCACCAACAACTTATGCTAAGCAGGATAAACCACTAAGTTATAGCAAGATAACTCAGGTACGCGAAGACGATGATGTATCTCAAAGTTCATGCCCTTGTGGATACTAATCTCCGTTTGGAGTGGTGTGGAGGCACAATGGTCCCCAAAATTCCACTAGGGCCACCGTAATCTCCTCACGCCCTCGCACAATGCCGGATGCCATGATTGCACTAAGAGACCCTTGAGGGCGGTCACCGAATCCGCACAAATGGAAATCCTTGGGGGCGGTAACCGAACTCGTACACTTTGGCAACCCTTGGGGCGGTCACCGGAACCCGTACAAATTGCTCTAGGCAATCTCCACAACCTAATTGAAGACCCGATGCTTGCCTGGAGCTTTACACCACAATGATTGAGCTCTGAAGCACCATTAACCATCTAGGGTGCCCAAGCACCCAAGAGGAACAAGCTCTAGGGTACCAACCACCCAAGAGAAACAAGCTTCTCAAACTTCACTTCCACGTATCACCATGGAGAACTCAAACCTATGCACCAAATGCAATAGCAAGGTCACACTGAGTACCCAAGTCCTTCTCTCCCAAATCCCACCACAACATCTAATGATATGGAGGAAAATGAGAGGAAGAATGAAGAAGAGAACACAAATAACTCCAAGATCTAGATCCAATGGGTTCCCCTCACATAAAGGAGAAAATGACTGGTGGAAACATAGATCAAGATCTCCTATCTCTTTTCCCTCAAGAACTAGCAAGAATCATTGCAGGGATTGGGAGATAGGAACCTCGAAGAAGGTTAACAGTAGGGGAAGAACACGAGCTCAAAGGGTAGGGACCATTGGGGAAGAAGGCTCCATTAAATACCCCCCCCCAATACAGCCGTTATGCCCACAAGTCGTGATCAAGCGGTACTACCGCTAGGGGGCGGTACTACTGCTTAGCACAGTCAAAATAGCCCAACGAGACAGAAAAACAAGAGTGGCAGTTCTGCTGGAGAGGTAGTACCGCTCGAGGCAGAGGTAGTACCACTTGACAGGTACTACCACTCAGGGGAGTAGTACTATCGCTCAAGCAGATTGGGTAACAGAAGCATAAAATAAGCGTAAGTGCAAGCGGTACTAGCCAACTGATGTAGCGACCCGGCCTCAGATGGCCAAGCCTCTGTGTATCTGTGCCATCCCTGGATCGGTATGCTGGCACACCCAGTACATCAATGTATATATCAAAGTGCAATCACATGTATAAATAACGTAAAACTTATATATACTTCATAAGTCTCAGCGAAAACAATCAAACAGGTGTGGAGTCCCATCAACGCCATCGGCGGGTTGAGTGTAGACCGTAACCCTGTATCATAGCTCTTACTTGTCGAAGAAATATCTACAACATGAGAGTTAGTACATTGAATGTACCAGCAAGATCGCAATAAGAGAAAGCAGATGATAAAACTATTCTATATGCAACATGACTTTGTGGCTATGTGTCTGATTTTTTGTGTAAAAACTTCTTTTATTTTCCCTACAACAAAGAATAGTCCAGGAATCTCTACTACAAAGCATATACCTATACCTGACATGGTTCCGCCAACCGATGTCTCATAGCCCATATCATCATAAGTTGCCCACAATTATGTTTTCGATCTGGTGTTGAGAGTTCCGAGATAGATCGAAGTCCAGAGGCTCAAATTGTCGGTAACTGGGGACACGGCTAATTTTTTATGTCTTAATCCTCTTCAAAGGTTTGTACACTTTACCCGCAAGATTTAATCCCTCCCTTTTTGTCCTCGCACTTCAGATCGTTTGAGAATAGGACGATCGAGACATGGTCTTCCGAAGAGTTCCTCTCACCATTTTCCGGTGCCCATCCACCAATCCTACCATAGTTCTACATCTGCTGGCATCATCCCAGCCAGAGTCACCATTAGGGTCAACCAGGGTAGAGCCTATAGCGACTTTCGGTTGCACAGGTGAGCTTCTATGCATGAAGTATTATTCAGTCTCTTTGAGTCTGGGTGGAGCTTTCCGCATGATATCACGACGCTTCTCCGGAATCACTGAGTACTTGATGCATCATATGTACCCTTCTTAACCATTCTCCACCCAGAGGTATATTGCATTATTGTCTCGAGTCTTGAAGTCTTGAGGGTCTTGTAGATGCAGGCCTTGAAGATGCCATCTTGAAGTTGTCGTCATTGACGTGGAGTCATCCACTTCACACCACTCACGAGCACCCATACCAATCCCCGTCTATGATAGTGTATCATAATATAAACAACGTTCCCGGGTCTTGGTAACATGAGTGTGGGTTCCTACCTCATCCTTCTACCCAACTACAAGATTCAATATACTACTGGATGAATAGTGAAAAAGGTGACACTAAATGCAATTTAAAAAATATAGGTATGTAAACATGGCCAAACTGAACTTGCCTGGTAAGTTGATGAAGATATATACACTCTCAAAATAATGACTTGGAAGAACTATTCGTCACTCCGAGAGTATCTCTATAATCAAACATAGCATTCACATATGCAAGCATTCTAACAAACAATTCCAACAATCATATTAACACTCAATCAAAATAAAAGCAACAAGGAAATCTATAAGAAAACCAAATAGAAATTCACAGAAAACTTCAATAGAAAACTACTTAAGAAAACTCTATTATGCACACAAAATAAGTTTGTCCTAAGTAAAAACTTAACCACAAAGAAAATTACTAAACTAATAAAATAACTGAAAAGAAAAGAAAATATAAAATAACTAAGTTAACAAAAAGTATTTTTCATAAAACTTTATTTCCAAAAAGAAACAATTAAAAAGCTACTATATAACTCTATTTATTCCCTATGCAAGTTTTACTACAAAAATAAAGAAAATAAATTTTTAAAATAAAAATAAAATTGTTGATTGTTTAATAGCAGAAACAAAACTAAATTTGTGACAAAGATAAAAATGTTTTTAGTTAAAAACAAATAAATACTAAGGGAAAAGGAAATAATACTAAACTATGTAAAACAGTACTGTTTTGCCTAAAACACTAATTTAAAATAAGCGAAAAATAAATAACTAAATGCTACTGGGTAGGCAAAACAATAATAAAACAACATCAAAATGAATCAATCAAAAATATACTTTAAAACTCAAGATATGGCCAAAATAGTGATTTGAACATATTTCATCAAATTCAAATTTAAACTACTCAAATTCGAAATCCAATTGCACTAACAGAAACTTCAAGAAATTTTGAATCTAATGCAAAAAGAAACACTCATTTTGGATCTGTAAAACAAAAGATATTGAATATCTAGGATTGAAACTTTTCTCTATAAAAAAACAGAAACAAAAATGACTAAAAAACAGAAGGGCACTAGCTATGTGTTGGGCTGTTACTGGGCCTAGGGGCGTGGGATCTGAACTATAAAGTGCTCGGCCAAGATTTAACAAAACCATGCGCGTTCATTTAACTAATAGGAAACCGGTAAACCAGTTAGATCTAAACCGAAAGTAAAAACCATAAAGTAAAACCAATCTAATAAAAAAACAGAACCCTTTGTGATCTAATCCTAGCCCTACGTTGAAGTTCGGACAGGTGGGAGCTTACAGCGGCGGCGTGATGAAGACGATGGCGTGGGGTGGATCGCATGTGGCCGGTGGCGATGCTCCGGTGGTCGAGGGAGGCGGCGGTGTTGACCGGTGGATGCAGAACACCAAGGCGGGTCCAGAGCTGGCAGGGATGATGGACGGGGGCGACGGATGTGAGTGAGGCGAGCTCGACAAGGTTCGGCCAAACTCCATGCTTCGGCGAGGGCATGCGATGACGAAGGCGAGGCGGCTGTGCAAAGAAGGCTATGAGATCATGTCAAACATGTGCGCGACGGCAAGGGAGGACGACTGACAGAGGGAGGGGTCTCAAGGGGGTTCACCGGAGACGAAAATGACGGTGGAAAGAGCTTCGGTCGGCGGGTCTCATCGGCATCGCATGGTTGATAGGGGCGGTTTCGGGGAAGGTTTGAAAGGGCAAAAGAAAGGGGAAGTCTCGGGATTTATAGAAAATAAGGCATGGAGGAAGGGTTGGTCTCGGGAGTGCGATCTAGAGAGATGCGGGATCCGGCGGCGGGGTCGAGCGTGATTCGGTGTGGGCGAGGGGGAGAAGAAGGAAGCGGGGGCCGCCGGTCAGTGATAGAAAAAGAGAGGGGAGGGAGCAGTCGACCGGTCGGGGTGGGGTTCAGGTGTGGGCACAGCGAGGCAGGCTGAGGCGAGCTGGGTCGCGGTGGCCTAGTGGGCCGGGGACTGAGGGGACAAAGACAGAGGGTAGCGCTGGGCTTTGGCCTGGTATTGTTCGAAAGACCTTTTTTTGTTTTTTTTTTCACAGACAAAACAAAAGAAAGGGAAACCAATAAAAAAATATCACATATCATATAATATATAATATACCAAAATTTTCAGAAAAAGATGTCATAAACATGAAAATATTTTCAACTACAAATAAAATAAAGAAAAATTCAAATAAAGCTAACCGTCCTACTATTGTATTTAAAATTTTAAAAATATTTCAAAATACCAAAATTGTTTAAAATTTCCTTTTCTCCAATTTTGTATTGTAGGGAATCATTTTACCCTATTTTCCATATATTATATTTTTTGAAGAAAAATAATTTGAATAAAACTAAATAACTATAAATTGAAAGTGGGTTTAAAAATACCTTCAAAGGGACTTTCAATTTGATTCTTTTAAACCTCCAACTCATATTTCATATAATTTGAAGAAATCATTTTATCCTCTCTCATGAAAACCATTGAGTTGCATAAAGTCTCCGGATTGAAAATATTTCAAATGAAATTCAAAGCATTTTCCAGTCCCTTTCTATCTCTTCAAATGGAAGAAGTCATATCATCTTCACTCTAGGGTTTTGTGATGAAATGAATTTGAATTCACTGAGATCAAAATGCAAGGATGAAAGTTTGGGAAATTCATTTCATTCCCTCTCATTCATCTTTCAAAAAGTTTCAAATTTCACTCAATTTCACAGAATCGATCACATAACAATCGAGCAAACATTCATAACTATTTATTTAATATAACATTCCAAAATGTGGAATTTTGGGATGTTACAACGGAAGTGCCGTCTAAGCGGTACTACCGCTCAGGGGAGAGGTACTACCGCTCTACTACCACTCAAGCTAAAAAATAACCCAAGCAAAACAGAAGGATGCAAGAAGACCAAAACTATCATAACTTCTACAAATGAACTCTGATTTCAACGAACTCAAGCTTGATAGTATGCTAACGCGAGAGTTGGCAAATCATGAGTGGGAATAGAGATTATGCCTATGATATAGAGATGTGAAACATTCATGACAGAAGTGAGGGAGTCCTGGATTAAGGGGTCCTCAGGTGGCCGGATCGCTCTTTATGGGCCAGACTGGTGGGCCGTGAAGATTATTAATTAAGACTATCTCCCGTATCTAGATAGGACTCCCATATGTGTAAAATAGCAAGTTTAGAGTCCGGGTGTAATACTTTCCTTCCTATGCAAGATGGCCATGTACAACCCTAGGCCCCTCTGGTGCATATATAAACCGGAGGGTTTAGTCTGTAGGGACAGAACAATCACAACGACATAGGCTAGACTTTTAGGGTTTAGCCATTATGATCTCGAGGTAGATCAATTCTTGTAACCCATGTCCATCAAGATCAATCAAGCAGGAAGTAGGGTATTACCTCGATCGAGAGGGCATGAACCTGGGTAAAAACATCATGTCCCAGTCTCCTGTTACCATCGATCCTCAGGCGCATAGTTTGGGGCCCCTACCCGAGATCTGCCGGTTTTGACACCGAAATTGGTGCTTTCATTGAGAGTTCTACTATGTCGTCGGTAGAAGGATTAATGGCCCGCTTTGTCATCAACGACGGCGCCACCACTGAGGGAATTTTTCTCCCCGGCCAGCTTTTTGTGTTCGGCGGCTTCGCGCTTCGTGCCAACACGGAAGGCCACCTCGAGTAGGTTGACAGCTACGCCCTGGTCATCAGATCAGATTTGGAAGCTTAAACTACGTTGTTGATGTCCGTGGAGATTTGATCTTCGACGGATTCGCACCCACGGCGGCTGCTCCCTGCCACCACGATGAAGACGTGTCAGATCTGTCATCGGACCCCGTCTAGGGGATAACACTTGCAGTAGCTCTGGCCTTAGATTCGGAGCAGATCGCTTCATCCGAGGATGGGAACATCCACCCTACCACGGAGACCGCAGACTTAGCGGCGCTTGAGCAGCACACAGACCCAGCCTTAAGCAGGATTCCCCTCATCGATGAAGCTCCGGACTCGTCTCCGATTACGAGTTCCAAACTTTCGGGATCTGCGCCCTTTGGGCTCAATCGAGCGGTTGTCACCAAACTCAGCCCCGCAGATGTCCGAACACATGTCCAGCACTCGCCCTTAGATGAAGTGTTAGACTTACTAAAATCTCTCTCCCTAGCAGAGAATTCCTAGTCGAACTATGCCCAGTTCAAACTGGGGGCTGAGGACAGTGAATTTTGCTTCCCACACACCACCCACTTGGTAGCCACGACCGAGGATTTAACCGATCTATTAGATTATGCTTCCGAAGACATCGATGGGATGGACCACGATGCCGAAGCCAATCTAAGCGCAAACCCGCCCGCGACCTAGCGATGGATGGTTACTTCTACATACGATGTATACATGGTGGACACACCTAATGAGAAGGAAGGCGACGGCGATACCAATCTTGTACAGGATAATCATGTCGATAAACCTCCCAAACGCCGGCGTCAGAAGCGTCGATCTCAATCCCGTAAAGGAAAAGAGAGTAACACCGTCACCAAAGATGATGACGATCCAGAGCAAGCCGATGACCCCGTGGAGCCAGCGGAGGAGCAGGACGAACGGGAAGATGGCAAACACATTCCCTAACCGCTGGTTGACCACAGCGATGCCGAAGACCGTAGTTATCAACCTGTCTCCGAAGAGGACGTCGGCCTAGGAGACGATGATTTCATCGTCCCAGAAGAACTGCTCAAAAAAAAGTTTTCGACAACAGCTCATTGCCACGGCAAGGAGCCTGAAAAAGCAGCAGCGGCGTCTTAGATCCGAACAAGATACGCTCAATGGCATATGGAACGAAGTGCTGGGCACTGAAGAAAGATACAGCCATGAGTGCCAAACAAAGAGCTATCCCAAGCGCAAGCTGCTGCCCCAATTCGATGACGAGGCCCTTGCACCAATTCCGCCAAAGTATGATCAGTTCAACCAACCGGACCGACCACCCCGTGGACGAGACAAAGCGGCCTGCAACGCCGTACACAAGCCCTCACCTCCTCACTGTAAAGGAAGGGATATAGTGGCTCGGCGCCATAAGTACGATCTACGTCAGGACCTGAATAAACAGGCTAGCCAGGCCAGATCAATTTATGGATCAAGAGAATGTGCTCACACATGGGACGGCGACTATTAAGCTAAACAGGCTGGTCACAATCCAGTTCACAGCCAATACCGAACACAAATACCGTCCGAACTACACCACGATATCGCAAAATACAGGGGTGCTGCACACCCGCTGTGCTTCACCGATGAGGTGATGGATCACAAATTTCTAGAAGGGTTTAAACCCGTAAACATCAAGGCGTATGATGGAACAACAGACCCTGTTGTGTGGATAGAAGACTTCATTCTTCACATCCACATGGCTCGTGGAGATGACCTCCACGCTATCAAATACTTACCTCTCAAGCTGAAAGGTCCAGCTCGGCACTTGTTAAACAGCCTCCCAGAGAACTCCATTGGAAGCTGGGAAGAACTTGAGGACGCTTTTAGGGCCAACTTTCAAGGGACTAATGTCCGGCCCCGGATGCTGATGATCTAAGTCATATAATCCAGCAGCCCTGGGAGTCAGCCCGCAAGCTTTGGAATAGGTTCTTAACTAAAAAGAACCAAATTGTTTACTGTCCGGATGCCAAGGCCTTAGCGGCATTCAAACACAGTGTCCGGGACGAGTGGCTGGCTAGACACCTCGGTCAAGAAAAGCCGAGGGCAATGGCATCCCTAACTACACTCATGACCCGCTTTTGCGCGGGTGAGGACAGCTGGTTGGCTCGTAGAAGCAACAGCACCAGCGACCCTTGCACCTCTGAAGTCAGGGATAGCAATGGCAAGCCATGACGCAACAAAGACAAGCATCGAAACAATACTGGAAACACAAACGATACGATGGTGAACGCCGGATTCAGTGGCTCCAGGCCCGGTCAATGAAAGAAGCCATTCAAAGGCAACAAAGACAGTCCATCTAGCTTGGACAAAATACTACACATGCCTTGCCAGATTCATGGCACCCCAGATAAACCTTCAAATCATACCAACCAAAACGGTTGGGTCTTTAAGAAGGCCGACAAGCTAAATGCCGAACACAAGGGGAAAGGACCTCAAAGCGAAGACGAGGATGAACCTCGCCAGCCGAACATGGGGGGACAGAAGAAATTTCCACTGGAGGTGAAAACCCTGAACATGATTTACGTCACCCATATCCCTAAGAGGGAATGCAAGTGCGCACTCACGGACGTTTACGCCGTCGAGCCTGTCGCCCCCAAGTTCAACCCATGGTTGGCTTGCCTAATCACCTTTGATCATAGGAATCATCCAACTAGTATCCATCACGGACGATCAACGGCCTTAGTGCTCGATCCTATAATCGATGAATACCATCTTACTCGAGTCCTTATGGACAGCGGCAGCAGTCTCAATCTGATATACCAAGACACTGTCTGCAAGATGGGGATAAACCTGTCAAGAATTAAGCCCAGCAGCACTACCTTTAAAGGAGTAATACTAGGCATTGAAGCCCGCTGCACGGGATCATTAACATTGGAAGTCGTGTTCGGCTCTCCTGATAACTTCCGAAGCGAAGAGTTACACTTCAACATCATGATGTCTACTACGCAACCATCTTCTTGTAGACGTTGTTGGGCCACCAAGTGCAGAGGTTTATTAGACAGTAGAAAATTTCCCTCAAGTGGATGACCTAAGGTTTATCAATCTGTGGGAGGCGTAGGATGTAGATGGTCTCTCTCAAACAACCCTGCAACCAAATAACAAAGAGTCTCTTGTGTCCCCCAACACACCCAATACAATGGTAAATTGTATAGGTGCACTAGTTCGGCGAAGATACGGTGATACAAGTGCAATATGGATGGTAGATACAGGTTTTTGTAATCTGAAAATATAAAAACAGCAAGGTATCTGATGATAAAATTGAGCACAAACGATATTGCAATGCTTCGAAACAAGGCCTAGGGTTAGTACTTTCACTAGTGCAAATTCTCTCTACAATAATAACATAACTGGATCTAATAACAATCCCTCAACATGCAACAAAGAGTCACTCCAAAGTCACTAATAGCGGAGAACAAATGAAGAGATTATTGTAGGGTACGAAACCACCTCAAAGTTATTCTTTCTGATCGATCTATTCAGGAGTACGTAGTAAAATAACATGAAGCTATTCTTTCCGTTCGATCTATCCTAGAGTTCGTACTAGAATAACACCTTAAGACACAAATCAACCAAAACCCTAATGTCACCTAGATACTCCAATGTCACCTCAAGTATCCGCGGGTATGCATCACACAATCTCAGATTCATCTATTCAAACCAACACAAAGTACTTCAAAGAGTGCCCCAAAGTCTCTATCGGAGAGTCAAGACGAAAACGTGTGCCAACCCCTATGCATAGATTCCCAAGGTCACGGAACCCGCCAGTTGATCACCCAAACATACATCAAGTGAATCAATAGAATACCCCATTGTCACCACGGGAATCCCACGCAAGACATACATCAAGTGTTCTCAAATCCTTAAAGACTCAATCCGATAAGATAACTTCAAAGGGAAAACTCAATCCATTACAAGAAAGTAGAGGGGGAGAAACATCATAAGATCCAACTATAGTAGGAAAGCTCGCGATACATCAAGATCGTGCCATCTCAAGGACACGAGAGAGGGAAAGATCATAACCATGGAAGGACTCCTCCTCCTCTCTCCTCCTCCACAAAACCATGATGGCTCCTCCTCCTCCTCCTCTCTCATCTCCCCCCTCCACCTGCTCCATGCCTCTCACCATGGATCTAGCCAATGATCTTCACCATGGAAGGACTCCTCCACTGGGATTTCAACCCTAGCCTTGCGGTTGTAGAACAGGTACGACGACGGTTTGGAGAATCGGTTCACTTCGCTCCTTCACGATCGACCAAGGAATTTTTCTTGGTGGTTTCTTTTTCCTCGGCTTCTTTCCCTCTCTCTGAAGAATCTGTGGGTGTGGCTCTCCAATGTTGCATTGGTGGTCACCGCCAAGGGTTCAAAGTCTCCAGAATCAATGAGAGGTATTTTCGTTTTTCTGTGGCTGGTAACAAAGTTGGCCATTATATTCATGGTCTTAAGGATCGTATTTGGCCTGACTTCATTTGTCATTTTCACTTATTCAATGGTTTCAAGCATCTTGATTCCTATTGGCATGCTGATGAAAGACTTGAGACTATTGCGAGCCGCGGTCCTATGGCTATTCGAGTGGAAAAAGCATCTATTATGCATGCTCCTTCTTTTGATCTGGGTTCATGCAATGAATTGAGTAAGTTTGGACTCATTCCTCCTGCGCTCACGAATCTCAAAGACAAGAATGTACAGGCAGCTACGCTGGGGTTTTTTCAGTCCGATCAAGGTCGTGCTCCTTCCAAATCCATTTTGGTTAGTCTGGATTCTATGTCGTTCTCGAATAAAAATGCGGTGGAAGCTTCTTCTTCCTCATTCAAGCGCTTGGCTGACGAAGAACAGCACGCAGGTTCAAACATTCGATTGGGCCCATTTACTTCTCCGTTACGTGAGGCTCCATTACCGGATTCCTCCTTGATGACTGGAGACAGCACTGATCGCTTAGCCTTAATGAAGCATTTTATGGCTCTAGCGGATTTGGACAATAAGAGCCCTGCGGAATTTATTCCCTTTGGAACTATTAAATGCCCTATGAACGTGCCTTATCCGGCTCTGACGCATTGTTTTTTATCCTCCACCATAAAATATGCCCCGGCCCATGATGCATGGCCTCCTCTGCTTACAAACCGCCACAAAGTTGACTTGGCCCAAGCCCACTATTTTCTGGAGGAAATCAATTGTCTATCTGATAACTGGGCTGCGCTTTGCTCTAAATGTTTGCAATGGGGTCATCAAAATTTACGTGCCAAAATCGCTTAATATGCATTAATTGCTCTGCTCCTGATCACAAGGCACGCCTCTGCCCCGCTCTTGGTAGGTCTCTGCCTTGCTTTGGTATAAACGCTACGACCAATACTACCACCACTCATGCCGGATCCTTTGTGCCTTCCTGTTTGAGCTCGAAGAGTCATACTGCTAAGCCAGCCGTCCGATGCACCTCCTGCGGTGGATATGGACACCAGGATCGTTTCTGCTATCAAAAGAAATTTGCTGCTAAATGGAAATGGATCCCCAAGACCATGCAGCCTGCCACTTTTGCCCCTCATGTTCCAAATTCCACCTCAAATACTCAAACAGCCTCGCCCTGTACCATCGCTCTGCCGCTGCCTCACTCCGCACGCAGTCCCAGCTCCGCTCCCATGGCGAACTACCCGCTGAACCCGGTCCCCTTCCTCCCGCCGGGGTTCGCCGTCGAGCCCAGTCCGACGGACCCCATTGTGCGCAGTGGAATGGTGGTCGACCCAATCCCGCCGCTCAACCACGACTTCTTGGCGATTGCAGAGACGAGCCATTACGTCCCACTTCACCGCCGGGTGGCCATCCGCAACACCATTGTCGGGCTGCTTCATGAATCTTAGCTTTTCACCACCGAGGTTAGCGATCACCCCTTTGGCATTGGGATTTTTGGATTCGTGGACAGCTTCATGCGCGATACTGCTGTCAATACTCCTATTGAACTAGAAGATGAAGATCTACTTGTCAGTTTTGTTCCTCATAACGAAGCTCTGAATAGACGCACCACCTCTTTCGGTCCTGAAGTTTGGCTCATGTTCTTTGGCTTCCCATATGATTATCAGACGGATTATTACCTCAACAAGGCCCTGGGTGGCTATGGGTCTTTAGTTTCCTGGTACAATCCATGACAGGATCGGCGCTTTATTCTGCTTAAGGCCAAGGTGATCCGCCTGTACCTCATTCCGAAAAGCTTCGTTGTCTGGAAGTTGGGTGGGGCTCGCGATTGCTGGACTGTACAGGTCACTATCCTGCGCAGTAATGATTGGAATGGTCTGCTTCCTCAGGTCCTGCCGGCCGATGAGGAAACCCCTCCCATGGATGGTAACCCGCAACCCCAGTTCGGGCCCGAGCTAACTGCAGAACAATTATACGAGCAACAGGTCCATAACTGGCTGATTCAGAATGTAGCTCCACAACCTGCCAACCCTGGTCCAAACGAAGAGGTTGTTAATCCAAATCAGGTGAATAATGGGTGGGGTGTTTGCCCTACTCCTCCGGCTCCGCCACTGCCTGCATTTCCACCTCACCTTGTCAATTACCAGGCGTGGCTGGCTGCCCAAGGGCTCACTGTTCAGCATGGCATTGTGCCGGAAAACAACAGTTCTGATAGCCCAACTGAAGCCTAGAACGATTCCATTACAGTTTCTGATGACAACAATTCAGATGCTTCAGATGATTTGGTCTTGGTTGTGCTTCCTCACTAGCTGCAGCACGTGACGGAGCAACCTCAGCCCCAAGATCACCTTGACATCTCTGTCACTCTGCACCAGCGTGGTATACAGTTTGCCCTGTCTAATCAAGGAAATGATCTTCTTGCTATGCTCATTGCTGAACCTGTCCCCCGCCAGCAGCTCAATATGTTTGTGTTCAATGCTCTGCATCCCCTAATTGCTACTATTGGGCCTTGGATGCACAGCCATGGCATGCGTGACACCTCTACTGAAGCTTTTGTTCGTGTGGCTTCCACTCATTCAGGTTTACACTTGTCTCAGATTGTTGCCCCTACCACCACAACCTCTTCAGTGGTCATTACTGAGCTGCCCAATGAGATGGAACCCCTTGCTCCTTTGGATGTTGCCCTCTCCAGCACTGATCATGAGAATGCTGCCCAACCACCTCCTGGAGCCAATCAAGATGTTGACACGGATTCTTATGGATTGGGCCTTACCTCTGTTGAGATGGCTCTGGTTCCTACTGGCCCTCCTCTAACCCATGGTCATCGCCCTCGTGATGCTGCTCCAATCTCCACGGCTGAGGTTCGACGCAACAATCGCATTAACAAATACAATGGCTTTTGTGTGCCTGCTACCTCTGATGCTTGAGTGGTGCCCTCCAAGGTCAAGCCCCGTGTGATCCCTTCTGCTGCCTCCTCCTCCACGGACATGGATGATGCTCGTTCGGCAATCCCTCCACCAACCCCTCTGGCTACTCTTCATGCAATTGGTGTGCACCGTTGTGCTGTCCCTGCTCATGAGTTTACTACTAAAGCTCTGTTGGCGGCTCCATCCTCTCAGGTTGCCTCTTCCCAAGATGGTTCTTCTCAAGCAGGTAATCCTCAGGTTGCTGATGGGGGCGTCGAGGCTCCATCTAGCTCTGCTTGATTGAGCTCTCCTCTTTATGAAACTTTTGTGTTGCTGGAACGTTCTATCATGGAACATTAGGGGGCTGAACTCTGAAGACAAACAACTAGCCATTAATAATGCGATCAAGGATGGTGGATGTTCTATTGTCTGCCTACAGGAAACAAAAAAGACTTCTTTTGATCTAGCGTTTATCAAAACTTGTTGCCCGTGTCAGTTTGACCGCTTTACTTATGTCCCCTCTCGTGGTGCTTCGGGCGGCCTTGTTACTATGTGGAAAAGTTCTATGTTCACGGGCATTGTTATGTTTTCTGAATCTTTTGCCTTGGTAGTTAATTTTATCAGTATGCAGAGCCCACAAAATTGGACCCTGGCCAACATCTATGGCCCTTGCATGGGTGAAGAACGTGACATCTATACCAATTGGCTTTTTGAGCTTGATATACCAAACACGAGCGATTGGCTTCTTCTTGGCGATTTCAATTATATCCGAGCACCTGACAACCGTAACAAACCGGGCGGTAGCTATTTGGACATGGCCACTTTCAATGACTTTATACGGTCACAAAATTTAATTGGACTCCCTATTAAAGATCGTGCATACACATGGATTAATATGCAGCAAGACCCCCTGTTAGAACAACTGGACTGGTTTTTTACCTCATTACATTGGACTAATGTCTACCCCAAAACGCTCGTTAATCCCCTAGGTAAGCCAGTCTCTGACCATATACCTTGTGTTGTCTCCGTTGAGACCAAGATCCCCAGAAGCAAACTTTTTCGCTTTGAGTCTTTCTGGATCCTGCACCCCGGTTTCATGGATTTGGTAGAGGCTACCTGGTCAAAACCAACTCATTTGTCACATCCCTAGCTAGCACTTGCATTAGGACCTGACTAGAGTGTGCATCATGTCTACTTTCAAAGAAAATTGAAATGGGATTAACAGAAACCCCAGCACCCCTCCCCTAACAACTAGGGTTTGATAAAATATTTTCCAATGTACCCAAAATGCCCTTCAAAATGTTCATCATTTCTGCATTGGTCCTAAACCTCTGCCAAAAATGGTGCACATTTTTCTAGGACAATCTAGTGCTTTGGATTAAATCATATGGTATTTGAATTTGGGCATTTAAATGCTACAAAATATTTTAAATGCTCAAATAATCATAAACTATAATGTTTCCTAATGTTCATAATATATACAGTAGGTATGACAAGTGTTATGAGTTATAAAAATGTTTAGGCATTTTTATTAAATGAACAAAGCTGCAAAAGAAATGAAACAGAAAAGAAAATAGAAAAAAAGGGAGAGAGAAAACTTACCTGGCGCCCCACCCGGCCCACCTGCCGGCCCAGCCCAGCTACCGCTCCAGCGAGCTGCTTGGCTCGGCTAGGCAGGCAGGCAGGTGCTCGACGGCGACCGCGCCGCGCGCCACGCAGCTGCCCGCCGCCTTGCTTCACCCCCTCGCCGTCCTGGAGGGATGGTTCGACCCTCCACGTCCTCCTCGACCCCGCAGACACCTCCACCTCCCCCCAGTTCCTCTCCTCCGCTCTCCCCGCGCCATGGCCGACGCCGCCGTGTTCGCACCGTCGTAGAAGCCGCGTCCACCGTCGTCCCTGAGCTCCGCCTTGGTGTCCATCGTCTCCGCCGTCCTCGACTGCTTCGAACAGGCCGAGCCCCGAGCGCTCGCCCGCCCTGGAGACGCCCCCGACCTCTTCTTCCCCAACTCCGGCCGCGGAGATCCCCCTCGCCGTTCTGCTCAGCTCCGACCACCCCCGAGCTCGCTCCGGTGCTTGCTGCGACCCCTGTGAGCCTAGCTACCTCCTCCCCCTCTCCGTTGGCTCCCTTTTGCCCTGTAACGCACTGCACGAAGCTCGCCCGCACGCACCGCCGCCGTGCTCGCCGCCGGTGATGCTCCGGTGACCATTTGGTCACTAGCACCCGTCCAACTTAC
Organism: Secale cereale; assembly: GCA_902687465.1. NCBI lineage: Eukaryota > Viridiplantae > Streptophyta > Magnoliopsida > Poales > Poaceae > Secale > Secale cereale. Next base: position 528,850,566 of record LR738711.1, on the reverse strand, counting down.
TCACCGCAGCACGTAGATGAGAACGGTGCTATGCACGCATCGCCTAGGCCCCTGCAGCCGTTTCTCCACACACGCCCGACGCTGGTCGCCGCCGTCGAGCTCGTTGCCGTCGTCTCCGGCCACCCCAGGTCCGGCGACCACCACCATCCGACGTGCAACAGCAATGGCTATCCAACACACCCAACCGCAGCTCGAGCCGTGCACCGTAGGCGTTTTCCGAAGCACGCCGCCGTGTTTGGCCTCGCCGGCGGCTAAACGCCGGCGAGTTGGACCTGTTTTGACCACGGGTTTGACCCCCTGGGTCAATGACATGTGGGCCCTGCCCGCAAGTCAAACCTAGTTTAGGTGTTAATTTAATTTTAATTAGTTAATTGGTTTAGTCACTGACACGTGGGCCCAGGCCCCACTGACAGCTAATTAGTTTTAGTTTAACTCTAATTAACTCAGTTAATTAGCTGTGACACTGACATGAGGGACCCACTGGTCAGGTTTGACTTGGACTGGCCCTGTTGACTGGCTGACGTTAGCATGATGTCATGCTGACGCAGTAAAGGTTTTTCTGGGATTTTTAGATTTAAAAATAATTCAGGAAATTCCAGAAAATACCCAAAACTTCTAAAAATCATATAAAATCAACCATAGCTCAGATGGTAAAGATTTATATATGAAAAATGATCAGAAAAATCCAATCTTTCTAATGGCACTGGTTTCATGCATGTTTGAACAAGTTAACTTGCTGTATATATCAAAAACATGATAATGTACTTATTTAAATAATAGTTTGAACTTCAATTTGAATCCTTGATTCAAATAGGTTCAAACCCTTCTGGTTTTAGTTACATTAGCCAACACACATGCATCTTGCCATGTCATGAGCATGCATCATATTGTTGCATTTGTTTGTTAATGATTGTATCGTCGGTATTCCCTGTGTTAGGTCCTGCTCCCGAGGATACTGTTGCGTATCCAGTTGAAGAGCAGTACCCGACAACTACCTTGTCAGGCAAGCAATCATTGATCATTCCGATACAAACCCAATCTTCTCGCTCCTGCTCTCTTTTACTGCATTAAGGCAACAGCGTGTGAACTGCTACTTGTTGCGGTAGTTGAACCCTATCCCTTGCATGACCTGTCATTGCCACAGTAAATAGTTGAAACCCACTAGCATGTGTAGGAGTTGTTTGAGCCATGTGATGTGTGATCCACCATGCTATTTACTTATGTTGCCTGCTATGCTTAGAGTTGTGTCTGGTCTGGTTCATCTGGGTGATGGATCAGAGTGAAATGATCTTACCGATAAAGAGAAGGAAGTGTGGAATACGCTTGGTAAAGGTATCGATGAAAGGCCATGTAGGAGTACATGGTGGGTTGTTTCATTGGAATCGTCCATAGGACCCGAGATCTGTGTGTGTGATTCAAGTTACAGTTACTACCACACATTGGGCCCTGAAATATGACCCCGCTCGACTTATTGACTGCCCTTGTACTCTGTCCAGGAGTTGCAACTAGTTTCTGGTGTTTATAGTTTACTGGAGGTCGTGCGCAGCGCTGACCCACGGGGTGGGCTGTGATGCGACAGGTACGTGGCACGGTGTACCGGTTGCCCGTTTGGTGACTCGGGAACCCTGTACACATCGTTTGGGGCCGTGAGCGACACCCCGGCCGGATCTCCCCACGGATGGAACCCAAATAGGCGATAAACCTGGACGAGAGACTTGAGTGGTTGGTTAGGTCGTGGTCTACACCCACGTCGGCTTTCGCTTGAAGTCTGCCGAGCACATGTCGTGTGCAGACGCTAAGTGGTGAAAACATGTGTGAAGAAGTACACCCCTGCAGGGTTATCAATCTATTCGAATAGCCGTTGTTCGCGGTACGAACTACTTGGTTGCTCTTACAGTTCATAGACAAGTTGATGGTTACTACTAAAAGCCTCAAGATAAGCGTGAGTGCCGTGGATGGCCCTTCCGTAGGATGACGGAAGAGGATCCTCGGTAGTGTATTGATGTGGTGAGTAGAGGACTCGTGTTCGTAATAACATCTTGCAATCTGTTGAGAGTTGTAGTATAGGTTAGCCAAGGTCAAAGCTGGCATTCTGCTATAAACTCCACTACCCCCCTTTGATAATGTTGCATGTATGGTAGGTTCTGTGGTAAGACTTGCTGAGTACCTTTGTACTCATGTTTGCTTAATAACTATTGCAGAGGAGAACCCTGCCCCTGCTGATGGGTTCTACATAGACGTTGACGTCGACGAGTAGCTTGACACCCAGACGGTGATATGGAGCTTGTGAAGGGCCTTGTAGATAGTCAGGCTACACCAAGCCTGTTTTATTTTCTAAGTTGTCTGTACTCAGACATGTAGCTTCCGCTTGTGCTTGTATGACTGTATGACTTGAGTGTTGGGTCATGTGACCCCTACCTGTATGAATATGTTATGTATGGCTCTTGGAGCCTTTTAAATAAAGTACTTTGAGTCATAGAGTTCTGTTGTGATGCAATGTTGTATTTGCACATATTGAGCATATTGCGTGTATGATTGAAATGCTTGGTATGTGTGGGATCCGACACCTAGTTGTTTTCCTTTGGTAGCCTATCTTACAGGGAAATGCCTCCTAGTGATTCCAATGAGCCTTGGTAGCTTGCTACTGCTCGGAACACGTAGGCTGGCCGGCATGTGTCCTTCTTCGTTCCTGTGTCTGTCCCTTAGGGGAAATGTCACGCGTTGTTCATTTAAGTCCATGTAGCTTGCTACGACTTGGGTTCATACGTTGATGACCGACACGTTCGTTGCTGGGTCATGGATGCCTGTCTCTGTAATTTAGTGCCACTTTTGGTTTATAACTAGCCATGTCGGCCCGGGTTCTCTGTCATATGGATGCTAGCGACACTGTCTTATACGTGTGCCAAAATGCACAAACGGTCCCGGGCCAGGTAAGGTGGCACCCGTGGGGATACCGTGCGTGAGTCCGCAAAGTGATATGACGTGTTACAGCTAGACCGGTGTGACTTAGGATCGGGGTCCTAACAGTGTTGGCATCAGAGCTGGACTGCCTGTAGGTTTCTCAAGCCAAACTGGTCGATGTTGAGTCTAGAAAAATTCTTAGTTATATGTAGGGGAATTGATTGTGGAAGGGAACGTAAGGCTCTTTTTACTCCTTTACCTTATGCCCTTCTGATCTGAGTCAGTCTATTCTTTCTACGGGGATTTAGGATTAGGCCTCTTATCTTTACTAGGTTCACGTGTTACTAATCCGTAGACTCTTAGGATTGTTGGTTTCAAGCCTCGGTTCAGTTTCTATCCTTTTAGTATGATGATTCTTAAACTGGAACCTTGATATGGAATTTTTGAGTGGCTATGCTATCATTTGTATGATGTCTCAAATCTTTGTTTGAGCATTTACAGTTGTTATGCTGCCCGATTTCTTCCAGAAACACTAATGCCTTTGCATTACTTCGTGTTTCAGATGTCTGGCCGCATCCCTCACCAAGTGGTTCGTTTGACTCGGTGCATTAATGTGCCCGGTCACACGGCCATGCTAGTCCGTGTGATGACTGAGACCGGTTATCGCTGGTATCCTGAATACACTGTGGAGGAACAGTACCGGGATTTCAATCAAAGTCAGTATTTCTGCACAGTCCGGATATACCCCTCATATCCTGGAGCTAATGACCCCATCCATTGGTCTTATGGACTCGGGATTACCATCGAGATGGCAGTGCAGGATGCCGCTTATTCGATGATGACCATTCTCCGTGCTAGGCATGCCCTGTTGCTGAACACTGAGTTCTGTTACATGCCAGCCTCACTTCCCGGAGAGGAAGGCTACTACACTGGTCTGTATACTGATGCTGCTCATGAAGAGCCACTGCTTCAGACTACTGTTCAGATGTTGGAGGATAGGGACCGTGAGGTCCGTGCCCTCCGAATGGAGCTGTATAACACTCGAGCCGCTCACTGGACTACTTTGACACGGCTTGCACCTGTTGTGCACGCCGGATATCTGGACATGCGGGATTTGTACCCCGTGCGGACTCGTCTGCCTGATCGCATGGATTGGCGTGACGTTGGGGGTATTACACCTCCACGTGGGCGTCGGTTACCACCAGCATCGGGACCGAGACCACACCCATGCCCCTATGGTCCACAGCCTTCGAGTGCTCGCGAGTTCCAAGATCCGTCTGTACCACTTCCAGGCTACGGTGGTAATCTTTACGAGGATTACTACGCGAATGTCTGAGCTAGTCCGTGGTAGTAGTAGTATTGTAGTAGTTGTATTTCCACAGTCCTGCACGTCTTGTGGAATATGACTTAGTGTGTACTGAGTTCCGGAGGTGTAGTTAAATAATGTATAGGAGCTCGGAATGCCTCTGATGGGATGTATCGTCTTTCACCGCAGTTGTACTTTAGCCTTGGCTTGTACTAAACTTTGTATGGTGTGTATGACCACTGGTGTATATATAGCAGTTCCTATATTACCATGTCGTATGGATGAACATCTCTGCATTCTGTGTCATCCATTACATTCTGCACTTCTATGTCAAATTTTTGCCATCCTTGTCAAAACCGTTGTTTTGTTTTCCTAGGATGGTCAACACTCGCAACACTCCTGCTGCTCAGGAGCAGGGTGAGGCTAGTGGGGCTAGAGATGGGAATCTGCCCCAGCCACCCTCTTTGGCAGAAGTTATGCTTGAAGCAGAACGGAACAAGAGAGAGACTAACCGTCTGCTGGAACGCATAGAGCAGAACACTGGGTTCCGTCAGAGGAATGACGTGGTGTCAATCCACGATTTTATCAAGATGTGTCCACCAAAGTTCCATCACTCCACTGAACCTCTGGATGCTGATGACTGGCTACGTAGTATCACCCACAAGCTACACTCTGCCCGTGTGGCCGAAGCTGACAAGGTTATCTACACCGCCTACCATCTTGAGGGCCCTGCCAGTCTTTGGTGGGAAAACTTTGAAGCTATGCGTCCTGCTGGCCAAGTCACTACCTGGGTTGAGTTCAGTGAGGCATTCCGTGAACATCACATTCCGGAAGGTCTCATGGATCGCAAGCGGGAGGAATTCTGCAATTTCACCCAGGGCCGTTTAACTGTGGATGGCTATAGTCGTGAGTTTGGTAATCTGGCACGCTATGCACCTGAGGAAGTATCCACCGATGCCAAGAAACAGGCGAGGTTCCGCAAGGGACTCAGCCCTGAACTTCGTCGAGATCTACGTCTGCACGAGTGCACTTCCTTCCAGAAGTTGGTTAACAAGGCTATCAGTGCTGAGACAGGCTAGACCGACTTCGAGGCCACCCGCAAGCATACTCGAGACCTTGGTTCCTCATCCGGCTCTGGCTCTCACAAGCGTCGTGTGTGGGTTCCTAACACTGCTCTGCCACCCAAGTATACACCGAGGCCATCCTATGAGGCGCCTCGCCCAACTCAACAGTTTGCACCTGCTAAGACCTATGTAGGTCCACCCTCCAACTTTGCTCCATGCACCACCACTGTGACATGTTTCATGTGTGGGGAACCGGGACACTACATGTGTGATTGTCCCCAGAATCAGCAAGGAAAACCCGTTGGCCGTGGTAAGCCAACCGGCAAGGTGAACTATGTCAAGCCAATCCCCACTGCACGTGGTCATGTCAACTATGTTTCTGCCGAAGAAGCTTATGAGGATCCTAACGTCGTCCTTGGTACGCTTCTCGTAAACTGCCATCCGGCATCTGTTCTTTTCGATACTGGAGCATCCCATTCGTTCATATCTAAGAGCTATGCTCGATTGCACAACATGACTTTTTGTGACATGCCTACTTCCATGGTTATTCAAACTCCTGGTTCAAAGTGGCAAACCTCTAGGGTAAGCCATGGAAATGAAATCCTTGTCGATAGACTTGTTTTCCTTGCATCTTTAATCGCTCTCAAGTCCTCGGACATAAATATCATTTTGGGTATGGATTGGATGACAACCCATTACGCCAAAATTGATTGCTTTACTAGGACCGTTCAACTTACACACCCATCCGGCAAGATAGTCAATGTCTTGACTCGAATGGCTGAACGCCAGCTCTACTCTCTTAATGCCAGCCCTCTAACAGAACTCGAAGATATCCCGGTAGTTCGTGACTTTCCGGATGTTTTTCCAGAAGAACTGCCAGGAGTTCCACCTGACAGAGATGTCGAGTTCGTGATAGATCTTATCCCTGGAACTGTCCCAATCTCTAGGAGACCTTATAAGATGGCACCACTAGAATTAGCTGAGCTAAAGAAACAACTCGATGAGTCTTTGCAAAAAGGTTTCATCTGTCCTAGTTCTTCCCCTTGGGCTTGCCCCGTCCTCTTCGTCAAGAAGAAGGATGGAACGGAGCGGATGGTTGTAGATTACCGACCTGTCAATCTGGTCACCATAAAGAATAAGTATCCGCTTCCCAGGATCAACGACCTGTATGATCAGCTCGTGGGATCCTCAGTCTTCTCAAAGATGGATTTGAGGTTGGGCTACCATCAAATCAAAATCAAGAACGGGGACATTCCTAAAAACGGCTTTCGTTACTCGTTATGGCCAATATGAGTACACCGTCATGTCCTTCGGATTAACCAATGCCCCAGCTACCTTTTCTCGGTTAATGAATTCTACATTCATGGAGTATTTGGATAAATTCGTCGTGGTATACCTCGATGATATACTCATTTTCTCCAAGAACAAGGAAGATCATGCCGAGCATTTAAGGCTGGTATTGACGAAGCTTCGAGAGCACCGCCTTTATGCCAAATTCTCTAAATGTGAATTTTGGTTGCCAGAAGTAACCTATCTAGGTCATGTGATCTCTGGCAAGGGTATTGCTGTCAATCCCGAGCGAGTTCAAGCCATCCTTGATTGGACTCCCCCAGAATCGGTCAAGCAAGTTAGGAGTTTTCTTGGCTTAGCGAGCTATTGCCGACGTTTCGTCGAGAACTTCTCCAAGGTTGCTAAACCTCTAACTGAACTCCTCAAGAAAGATAAAAAGTTTGAGTGGACCCCACAGTGCGAGTCCAGTTTTCAGGAACTGAAAAGACGCCTGACATCTGCACCTGTACTGGTACCACCAGACTTTTCCAAGGATTTTATAATCTATTGCGACGCCTCGCGACAAGGACTAGGTTGCATTCTCATGCAAGATCGTCAAGTGATTGCATACGCATCCCGACAGTTGCGTCCACATGAGGATAACTATCCTACTCATGATCTAGAGCTTGCAGCTGTAGTCCATGCACTCAAAACATGGCGACATTACCTCCTTGGTAATCGCTGTGAAATCTTCACTGATCACCAAAGTTTGAAGTATATCTTCACCCAACCGGATCTAAATCTCAGGCAAAGACGTTGGGTTGAGTTGCTCACCGACTACGACTTAGGAATCACTTACACTCCTGGAAAGGCCAATGTCATGGCTGATGCACTAAGTCGTAAGTCATATTGTAACAATTTAATGTTACAACAAAGTCAACCACTTCTCCACGAGGAATTTCGTAAGCTTAACCTTCACATTGTTCCTCGAGGATTCCTTTCCACCTTGGTGGCGAAACCTACCCTTATGGATCAAATCATAGCTGCCCAGAAGCGTGATAAAGGTGTATCACGACTCAAAGAGAACATTGCTAGCGGACTTGCTAAAAGTTTCTCCATGGATGACCGAGGTGTTGTTTTCTTTGAGAACCGTGTAGTGGTTCCCAAGAACCACCATCTACGGCAATTAATCCTTAAGGAGGCTCATGAATCTCCTCTCACGATTCATCCCGGTAGTACCAAAATGTATCAAGACTTACGTCAAAGATTCTGGTGGACTAGGATGAAGAGAGAAATCGCTCAATTCAGTGCTAACTGCGACGTTTGTCGTTGAGTCAAAGCAGAGCATCAACGGCCTGCTGGCACCCTTCAACCTTTAGCTATTCCTGAATGGAAATGGGATAAAGTCGGTATGGACTTCATTACCGGGTTTCCCAGGTCCAGGAAAGGGAATAATGCTATCTTCGTCGTTATCGACCGCCTCTCTAAAGTAGCTCATTTCCTGCCTGTTCGGGAGAGTATTACCGCTAGCCAGCTAGCAGACTTATATATCTCTCGAATAGTATCACTACATGGTGTACCGTTGGAGATTAACTCAGACCGTGGAAGTCTTTTCACCTCCCGATTTTGGGAAAGTTTCCAGAATGCTATGGGAACTCATCTCTCTTTCAGTACGGCCTTCCATCCGCAGTCAAGTGGTCAAGTGGAACGAGTCAATCAAATTCTGGAAGACATGCTTCGAGCCTCTGTCATTTCTTTCGGTATGGAATGGGAAAAATGTCTTCCATTTGCCGAATTCGCTTATAACAATAGTTATCAAGCCAGCTTGGGCAAAGCTCCCTTCGAAGTTCTATATGGATGAAGGTGTCGAACACCTCTTAACTGGTCAGAGACCGGGGAAAGACAATTCTTTGGCCCGGATATGATTCAGGAAGCAGAAGAACAAGTTCGCATCGTTCGTGAGAGATTGAAAACAGCCCAGTCTCGCCAAAAGAGCCAATATGATAGTCATCATAAGGCTGTGACTTTTGAAGTCGGCGATAAGGCTTACCTTTGGGTTACTCCTCTTAAGGGAACCCATCGCTTCGGTATCAAAGGCAAATTGGCCCCTCGTTACATCGGTCCTTTTCGCATTCTTGCCAAACGAGGAGAAGTTGCCTACCAATTGGAACTACCTCCGCACCTCTCCAGAGTTCATGATGTTTTCCACGTTTCTCAACTCAGGTGATGCTTCTCGGATCCTATCCGCGGAGTGGACCACGAAACGCTTGATCTCCAAGACAATCTCACATATCGAGAATACCCTGTTCGTATTCTTGATCAAACTGAGCGTACCACTCGATGCCACAATATCAAGTTTCTCAAGGTTCAATGGTCACATCATTCCGAGAGTGAAGCTACTTGGGAAAGGGAGGATCGTCTTCGACTTGAGTACCCCACCCTCTTTCCGGAGGAACCCAAATCTCGGGACGCGATTCTTTTAAGTGGGGGTGAGTTGTCACATCCCTAGCTAGCACTTGCATTAGGACCTGACTAGAGTGTGCATCATGTATACTTTCAAAGAAAATTGAAATGGGATTAACAGAAACCCCAGCACCCCTCCCCTAACAACTAGGGTTTGATAAAATATTTTCCAATGTACCCAAAATGCCCTTCAAAATGTTCATCATTTCTGCCTTGGTCCTAAACCTCTGCCAAAAATGGTGCACATTTTTCTAGGACAATCTAGGGCTTTGGATTAAATCATATGGTATTTGAATTTGGGCATTTAAATGCTACAAAATATTTTAAATGCTCAAATAATCATAAACTATAATGTTTCCTACTGTTCATAATATATACAGTAGGTATGACAAGTGTTATGAGTTATAAAAATGTTTAGGCATTTTTATTAAATGAACAAAGCTGCAAAAGAAATGAAACAGAAAAGAAAATAGAAAAAAAGGGAGAGAGAAAACTTACCTGGCGCCCCACCCGGCCCACCTGCCGTGCCAGCCCAGCTGCCGCTCCAGCGAGCTGCTTGGCTCGGCCAGGCAGGCAGGCAGGTGCTCGACGACGACCGCGCCGCGCGCCACGCAGCCGCCCGCCGCCTTGCTTCACCCCCTCGCCGTCCTGGAGGGATGGTTCGACCCTCCACGTCCTCCTCGACCCCGCAGACACCTCCACCTCCCCCCAGTTCCTCTCCTCCGCTCTCCCCGCGCCATGGCCGACGCCGCCGTGTTCGCACCGTCGTAGAAGCCGCGTCCACCGTCGTCCCTGAGCTCCGCCTTGGTGTCCATCGTCTCCGCCGTCCTCGACTGCTTCGAACAGGCCGAGCCCCGAGCGCTCGCCCGCCCTGGAGACGCCCCCGACCTCTTCTTCCCCAACTCCGGCCGCGGAGATCCCCCTCGCTGTTCTGCTCAGCTCCGACCACCCCCGAGCTCGCTCCGGTGCTTGTTGCGACCCCTATGAGCCTAGCTACCTCCTCCCCCTCTCCGTTGGCTCCCTTTTGCCCTGTAACGCACTGCACGAAGCTCGCCCGCACGCACCGCCGCCGTGCTCGCCGCCGGTGATGCTCCGGTGACCATTTGGTCACTGGCACCCGTCCAACTTACTCACCGCAGCACGTAGATGAGAACGGTGCTACGCACGCATCGCCTAGGCCCCTGCAGCCGTTTCTCCACACACGCCCGACGCCGGTCGCCGCCGTCGAGCTCGTTGCCGTCGTCTCCGGCCACCCCAGGTCCGGCGACCACCACCATCCGACGCGCAATAGCAAGGGCTATCCAACGCACCCAACCGCAGCTCGGGCCGTGCACCGTAGGCGTTTTCTGAAGCACGCCGCCGTGTTTGGCCTCGCCGGCGGCTAAACGCCGGCGAGTTGGACCTGTTTTGACCACGGGTTTGACCCCCTGGGTCAATGACATGTGGGCCCTGCCCGCAAGTCAAACCTAGTTTAGGTGTTAATTTAATTTTAATTAGTTAATTGGTTTAGTCACTGACACTTGGGCCCTGGCCCCACTGACAGCTAATTAGTTTTAGTTTAACTCTAATTAACTCAGTTAATTAGCTGTGACACTGACATGAGGGACCCACTGGTCAGGTTTGACTTGGACTGGCCCTGTTGACTGGCTGACGTCAGCATGATGTCATGCTGACGCAGTAAAGGTTTTTCTGGGATTTTTAGATTTAAAAATAATTCAGGAAATTCCAGAAAATACCCAAAACTTCTAAAAATCATATAAAATCAACCATAGCTCAGATGGAAAAGATTTATATATGAAAAATGATCAGAAAAATCCAATCTTTCTAATGGCACTGGTTTCATGCATGTTTGAACAAGTTAACTTGCTGTATATATCAAAAACATGATAATGCACTTATTTAAATAACAGTTTGAACTTCAATTTGAATCCTTGATTCAAATAGGTTCAAACCCTTCTGGTTTTAGTTACATTAGCCAACACACATGCATCTTGCCATGTCATGAGCATGCATCATATTGTTGCATTTGTTTGTTAATGATTGTATCGTCGGTATTCCCTCTGTTAGGTCCTGCCCCCGAGGATACTGATGCGTATCCAGTTGAAGAGCAGTACCCGACAACTACCTTGTCAGGCAAGCAATCATTCATCATTCCGATACAAACCCAATCTTCTCGCTCCTGCTCTCTTTTACTGCATTAAGGCAACAGCGTGTGAACTGCTACTTGCTGCGGTAGTTGTACCCTATCCCTTGCATGACTTGTCATTGCCACAGTAAATAGTTGAAACCCACTAGCATGTGTAGGAGTTGTTTGAGCCATGTGATGTGTGATCCACCATGCTATTTACTTATGTTGCCTGCTATGCTTAGAGTTGTGTCTGGTCTGGTTCATCTGGGTGATGGATCAGAGTGAAATGATCTTACCGATAAAGAGAAGGAAGTGTGGAATACGCTTGGTAAAGGTATCGATGAAAGGCCATGAGGAGTACATGGTGGGTTGTTTCATTGGAATCGTCCATAGGACCCGAGATCTGTGTGTGTGATTCAAGTTACAGTTACTACCACACATTGGGCCCTGAAATATGACCCCGCTCGACTTATTGACTGCCCTTGTACTCTGTCCAGGAGTTGCAACTAGTTTCTGGTGTTTATAGTTTACTGGAGGTCGTGCGCAGCGCTGACCCTCGGGGTGGGCTGTGATGCGACAGGTACGTGGCACGGTGTACCGGTTGCCCGTTTGGTGACTCGGGAACCCTGTACACATCGTTTGGGGCCGTGAGCGACACCCCGGCCGGATCTCCCCACGGATGGAACCCAAATAGGCGATAAACCTGGACGAGAGACTTGAGTGGTTGGTTAGGTCGTGGTCTACACCCACGTCGGCTTTCGCTTGAAGTCTGCCGAGCACATGTCGTGTGCAGACGCTAAGTGGTGAAAACATGTGTGAAGAAGTACACCCCTGCAGGGTTATCAATCTATTCGAATAGCCGTTGTTCGCGGTACGAACTACTTGGTTGCTCTTACAGTTCATAGACAAGTTGATGGTTACTACTAAAAGCCTCAAGATAAGCGTGAGTGCCGTGGATGGCCCTTCCGTAGGATGACGGAAGAGGATCCTCGGTAGTGTATTGATGTGGTGAGTAGAGGACTCGTGTTCGTAATAACATCTTGCAATCTGTTGAGAGTTGTAGTATAGGTTAGCCAAGGTCAAAGCTGGCATTCTGCTATAAACTCCACTACCCCCCTTTGATAATGTTGCATGTATGGTAGGTTCTGTGGTAAGACTTGCTGAGTACCTTTGTACTCATGTTTGCTTAATAACTGTTGCAGAGGAGAACCCTGCCCCTGCTGATGGGTTCTACATAGACGTTGACATCGACGAGTAGCTTGACACCCAGACGGTGATCTGGAGCTTGTGAAGGGCCTTGTAGATAGTCAGGCTACACCAAGCCTATTTTATTTTCTAAGTTGTCTGTACTCAGACATGTAGCTTCCGCTTGTGCTTGTATGACTGTATGACTTGAGTGTTGGGTCATGTGACCCCTACCTGTATGAATATGTTATGTATGGCTCTTGGAGCCTTTTAAATAAAGTACTTTGAGTCATAGAGTTCTGTTGTGATGCAATGTTGTATTTGCACATATTGAGCATATTGCGTGTATGATTGAAATGCTTGGTATGTGTGGGATCCGACACCTAGTTGTTTTCCTTTGGTAGCCTATCTTACAGGGAAATGCCTCCTAGTGATTCCAATGAGCCTTGGTAGCTTGCTACTGCTCGGAACACGTAGGCTGGCCGGCATGTGTCCTTCTTCGTTCCTGTGTCTGTCCCTTAGGGGAAATGTCACGCGTTGTTCCTTTAAGTCCATGTAGCTTGCAACGACTTGGGTTCATACGTTGATGACCGACACGTTTGTTGCTGGGTCATGGATGCCTGTCTCTGTAATTTAGTGCCACTTTTGGTTTATAACTAGCCATGTCGGCCCGGGTTCTCTGTCATATGGATGCTAGCGACACTGTCATATACGTGTGCCAAAATGCGCAAACGGTCCCGGGCCAGGTAAGGTGGCACCCGTGGGGATACCGTGCGTGAGGCCGCAAAGTGATATGACTTGTTACAGCTAGACCGGTGTGACTTAGGATCGGGGTCCTGACATCATTCTACAAATGCAGCAACTAATCTTTGCCGCAAATTCAAAGCTCTTCGATACGCTCTGAAAAACTGGAGTAAGCACATCTCTCGCCTCTCCATTGCTATTGAGAACTACAATACAACCCTAAATGAGCTTGATGAACTAGAGAATAAACGAACATTGACGATCCCTGAGACCAACTTGCACAAGATTCTCAAGAAACACCTCCTACGTCTCCTTCACTACCAAAATCAATACTGGAAAAAATGGTATACAATCCGTTTGATCAAGTTCGATGATGAGAACACACAAAAAATTCAAGCAATGGCCACCGAGCGTTATCGCAGAAACAACATTGCTTGCCTCCATGGTGAAGATGGGATCCAGGTTGATGATCACCCAGGTAAAGAAGCTCTTCTGTTCCAAACTTATAAAGGGCGATTGGGTACGACAACACACTCTGAAATGAGATTTGACCTACCTACCATCATCCAAAGAGCTTCATGTCTAGATCATCTTACTGACCCTTTTACGCATGCTGAAATTGATAGCGTGGTTAAAGAGATGCCTGCTGATCGAGCCCCTGGTCCGGATGGTTTTAGTGGCGCTTTTCTCAAGGCTTGTTGTCCCATAATAAAACATGACTTCTACACTCTTTTCTCCCAGTTCCACCATGGCACGCTTGACCTCACAAGTATTAATGATGGGTTAATCACTCTCATTCCTTAGGTGCCCTCTCCTGAGTCAGTAAATGATTACCGCCCGATCACACTTCTCAACTGCTACCTCAAGTTGATAACTAAGTTGCTTGCCGATCGGCTCCAACGTGTCATCCTCCAACTGGTAGCGCAACCAATATGGATTCATCAAAGGTCGTACCATACATGATTGTTTGGATTGGTCGTTCCAATACATCCATCAGTGCCAGGCTTCGAAAAAGAAGATTGTTTTGCTAAAACTAGACTTCGCGAAAGCATTTGATACTATCAACCATGAAGCTATGGTTACGATCATGCACCACATGGGGTTTAATTAAAAATGGCTTGGGTGGATCAAAACCATCTTCGGCTCTGGACGCTCTTCGGTGTTGCTAAATGGTGTACCAGGTCGACAATTTTCTTGTCACAGTGGAGTACGTCAAGGAGACCCGCTCTCTCCACTCATATTTGTGCTTGCTGCGGATCTACTCCAGGCTGCTATCAATGATGCTTTCCGACAGGGCAAAATTGACCTACCCTTCCCGTGTGACACGATGACCGACTACCCAGTCATTCAATACACTGATGACACGATCCTTGTCATGTTGGCGTGCGCCCGTCAAATCTCCCTCATCAAAGAGATTCTCACCGACTATGCCACCTCGATTGGGCTTAAAATCAACTTTCACAAATCCACATTGATACCTATTAACTTGGATGAATCTGAGACCAGTGCCCTGGCCAACATTTTTGGTTGTTCCGTTGGCCGTTCACTTACCTCAGGCTCCCTCTTGGGACTTCAAAACTGACTGTTCTAGATCTCATGCCCATTGTTTGCAGTGCTGAACGTCGTTTCACCCCAACTATTGCTATGATGTCGTACGGGGGCAAGCTCTCTTGGCTTAATGCCACGGTCACGTCCTTACTGATCTATGACATGTGCACCCTGCAAATTCCTCCCAAGATTCTTGACATGCTTGACAAAATCAGACGCTGATGCCTTTGGACCAAAAAACTGAACAAGGGGACAAGTGTAACTCTCTAGCTGCCTGGGACATGGTTTTCAAACCAAGAAAGAGCGGAGGGCTTGGAGTGATCAATCTGAAAATTCAAAATGAGGCTCTCGTCCTAAAGTTTTTGCACAAATTCTACAACAAGAAGGATATCCCATGGGTCAGCTTGATCTGGAATGCATACTATTCTGATAAAATTCCCCATGATTCCGACCCCGTTGGTTCTTTTTGGTGGCGTTACATTCTCAAACTAGTGCCTAAATTTCGTGGGATTTGCAAAGTTCTGGTGGTGTATGGTTCGATAGCTCTTTTTTGGAAAGATCTTTGGCTGGACAACATCATACAAGATTCTCACCCTCGGGCTTTCTCGTTCTCACTGCATGAAGAAATCTCTGTCAAACATTTCTTGGAGAGCACGGCATTGCATGAAACCTTTCATCTACCACTCACATCTCAAGCCCTGGATGAACCGCGGGACCTCCAAACCCTCTCCTTGCAAACCAACCCGACTACCTCGGCCTCTGACATCTGGTTATATCTTTGAGGTAAGACAGACTTCAAAGCATCAGACTACTACAAATTTTGCTTTCAAGACACTAGAGCCCACCCCGCCTTCAACCTACTTTGGCGATCTAAGTGCACAATGAAGCTCAAGGTATTTGGATGCCTGCTCTTCCATGACCGTCTCAACACGCGCAACATGCTGAAAAGACGCCATTACAACATTGGAAACAACTTTGACTGCCTCCTTTGCGGCGAGCACGTCGAAGAGACGGTTGATCATATGATATTCATGTGCCCTTTCAGTCGCGCCTGCTGGGGCAGGCTGCAAATCACATGGCCCGCATTCACCTCGCGGTTGGAGGTCGTCCGCACGGTCAAGGCAGCCTGGCCCAACCAGCTCATTGTGGAAATCTTTATTACGGCGGCCTGGAGCTTATGGAAGGAAAGGAACAACAAACACTTCAGGGGGTGGCCCCCTCCATTCTATCTTGGCTAGATAGATTCTTAAAATAAGTTGGTCTTCTTCAACACAGGGTGAAAGAGGCAAATATTGCCTCTGTGCTTGACTTTTGTAATTCTCTCCTGTAACTTCTTCTAGTCAGCCTCCACCACCCTCCCCTCTTTGTATATACCACCCCCCACCATGTAACCCATTATTTATTTGTAAGTAATACAAAAATAGTAGGAGCCTCTCCTACTGTCTTCTCTGTCAAAAAAAGAACACGAGAGAGAGAGATCAAACACATAGCTACTGGTACATACCCTCAGCCCCGAGGGTGAACTACTCCCCCCTCGTCATGGAGAGCGCCGGGATGATGAAGATGGCCACCGGAGAGGGATCCCCCCCTCCGGCAAGGTGCCGGAACGGGTCTAGATTGGTTTTCAGTGGCTACAGAGGCTTGCGGCGGCGGAACTCCCGATCTAGGTTTCTTTCTGGAAGTTTGGGTATATATAAGAGGTGTTGAAGTCAGGAACAAGTCAGGGGGTCACCGAGGCGGCCACGAGATAGGGGGGCACGCCCAGGGGGGTAGGGCGCGCCCCCACCCTTGTGGTGGCCTTGGGACTCTTCCGGTCCATCTCCGGTACTCCGTGGGCTTCTTCTGGTCCAAAAACAATCTCCGTGGAGTTTTAGGTCAATTGGACTCCGTTTGGCATTCCTTTTCTGCGATACTCAAAAACAAGGAAGAAATAGAAACTGGCACTGGGCTCTGGGTTAATAGGTTAGTCCCAAAAATCATATAAAAGTGTATATTAAAGCACATTAAACATCCAAAACAGATAATATAATAGCATGGAACAATCAAAAATTGTAGATACATTGGAGACGTATCAAGCATCCCCAAGCTTAATACCTGCTCGTCCTCGAGTAGGTAAATGATAAAAACAGAATTTTTTATGTGGAAAGCTACCTAACATAATTCTCAATGTAATTCTCTTTATTATGGCATGAATGTTTAGATCCGAAAGATTCAAGACACAAGTTTAATATTGACATAAAAATAATAATACTTCAAGCATACTAACAAAGCAATTATGTCTTCTCAAAATAACATGGCCAAAGAAAGCTATCCCTACAAAATCATATAGTCTGGCTATGCTCTATCTTCATCACACAAAATATTTAAATCATGCACAACCCCGGTTTTATCCAAGCATTTGGTTTCATACTTTAGTATTCTCAAACTTTTTCAATCTTCATGCAATGCATGAGCGTGAGCCATGGACATAGCACTATAGGTGGAATGGAGTGGTGGTTGTGGAGAAGACAAAAGGAGGAAGATAGTCTCACATCAACTAGGCGTATCAATGGGCTATGGAGATGCCAATTAATAGATATCAATGTGAGTGAGTAGGGAATGCCATGCAACGGATGCACTAGGGCTATAAATGTATGAAAGCTCAACGAAAGAAACTAAGTGGGTGTGCATCCAACTCGCTTGCTCACGAAGACCTAGGGCATTTTTGGGAAGCCCATCATTGGAATATGCAAGTCAAGTTCTATAATGAAAATTCCCACTAGTATATGAAAGTGACAACATAGGAGAATCTCTATCATGAAGATCATGGTGCTAATTTGAAGCACAAGTGTGGTAAAAGGATAGTAGCATTGCCCCTTCTCTCTTTTTCTCTCATTTTTTTATTTTTTATTTTTTTATTTGGGCCTTTTCTCTTCTTTTTTATGGCCTCTTTTTTTATTTTCTTTTTTCCTTTTTTTGTCTGGAGTCTCATCCCGACTTGTGGGGGAATCATAGTCTCCATCACCCTTTCCTCACTGGGACAATGCTCTAATAATGAAGATCATCACACTTTTCTTTACTTACAACTCAAGAATTACAACTCAATACTTAAACAAAATATGACTCTATCTAAATGCCTCCGGTGGTGTATCGGGATGTGCAATGAATAAAGAGTGACATGTATGAAAGAATTATGAAAGGTGGATTTGCCACAAATACAATGTCAACTACATGATCATGCAAGGCACTATGACAATGATGGAGCGTGTCATAATAAATGGAACGGTGGAAAGTTGCATGGCAATATATCTCGGAATGGCTATGGAAATGCCATAATAGGTAGGTAAGGTGGCTGTTTTGAGGAAGGTATATGGTGGGTGTATGGTACCGGCGAAAGTTGCACGGCACAAGAGAAGCTAGCAATGGTGGAAGGGTGAGAGTGTGTATAATCCATGGACTCAACATTAGTCAAAAAGAACTCATATACTTATTGCAAAAATCTACAAGTTATCAAAAACCAAGCACTACACGCATGCTCCTAGGGGAAGGGTTGGTAGGAGTTAACCATCACGCGATCCCGACCTCCACGCAAAGGAAGACAATCAATAAATAAATCATTCTCCAACTTCATCACATAACGGTTCACCATATGTGCATGCTACGGGAATCACAAACTTCAACTCAAGTATTCCTCAAATTCATAATAGCTCTACTAGCATGACTCTAATATCACCATCCTCATATCTCAAAACAATCATCAAGAATCAAACTTCTCATAGTATTTGATGCACTTTATATGAAAGTTTTTATTATACCCATCTTGGATGCCTATCATATTAGGACTAAATTCATAGCCAAAGCAAATTACCATGCTGTTATAAAAGAATCTCAAAATAATATAAGTGAAGCACTGAGAGTTCATCAATTTCTTCAAAAATAAAACCATTGCCGTTCTCTAAAAAGATATAAGTGAAGCACTAGAGCAAACGACAAACTACTCCGAAAGATATAAGTGAAGATCAATGAGTAGTTGAATAATTATGTAACTATGTGAAGACTCTCTAACATTTAAGAATTTCAGATCTTGGGATATTATTCAAACAGCAAGCAAAACAAAATAAAACAAAATGACACTCCAAGAAAAACACATATCATGTGGTCAATAAAAATATAGCCTCAAGTAAAGTTACCGATAGACAAAGAGCAAAGAGGTGATGCCTTCCGGGGCATCCCCAAGCTTAGGCTTTTGGTTGTCCTTAAATTTTACCTTCGGGTGCCTTGGGCATCCCCAAGCTTAGGCTCTTGCCACTATTTATTCCATATTCCATCGAATCTTCACCTAAAACTTGAAAACTTCACAACACAAAACTCAACAGAAAACTCATAAGCTCCGTTAGTATAAGAAAATAAAACCACCACTTAGGTACTGTTGTGAACTCATTCTAAATTCATATTGGTGTAATATCTACTATATTCCAACTTCTCTATGGTTCATACCCTCCGATAATACTCATAGATTCATCAAAATAATCAAACAACACAGCAAACAACACATAGAAAACAGAATCTGTCAAAAACAGAACAATCTGTAGAAATCTGTAACTTTCGAATACTTCTGCAACTCAAAAAATTCTCAAATAAATTAGTGGACGTGAGGAATTTGTCTATTAATCATCTGCAAAAATAATCAACCTAAAAGCACTCTCCAGTAAAAAAAAGGGCAGCTAATCTCGTGAGCACAAAGTTTCTGTTTTTTTACAGCAAGATCACATTAACATTCACCCAAGTCTTCCCAAAGGTTCTACTTGGCACTTTATTGAAACAAAAGCTATAAAACATGATTACTACAGTAGTTTAATCATGTGAACACACAAAAACAGTAGGGGTAAATATTGGGTTGTCTCCCAACAAGTGCTTTTCTTTAATGCCTTTCTAGCTAGGCATGATGATGGCAATGATGCTCACATAAAAGATAAGAATTGAAACATAAAGAGAGCATCATGGAGAATATGACTAGCACATTTAATTCTAACACACTTCCTATGTATAGGGATTTTGTGAGCAAACAACTTATGGGAACGATAATCAACTAGCATAGGAAAGCAAAAGAAGAATAGCTTCAAGATTTTCAACACATAGAGAGGAAACTTGATATTATTGCAATTCCTACAAGCATATATTCCTCCCTCATAATAATTTTCAGTAGCATCATGAATGAATTGAACAATATAACCATCACATAAAGCACTATTTTCATGATGCACAAGCATATAAATTTTATTACTCTCCACATAAGCAAAATTCTTCTCATTCGGAATAGTGGGACTATCATAAGAAACTTGAATACTATAGATTGTTTCCACAATAAAAGAGTAATGCTCAGAAAAAGGGTAATCATAATCATGACAAGTTTTATTAATATAATCATCACTACTATTTATAGCATAAGTGTCATCACAATAATCATCCTAAGTAGCAACTTTGTTCTCATCACAATCAATTGAAACCTCTTCCAAGATAGTGGAATCATTACTAAATAAAGTCATGAACTCTCCAAATCCACTTTCATTAATACAATCATCATAAATAGGAGGCATGCTATTATCATAATAATTTGCATATCAAAACTAGGCTAAAAATATCATCTTCATCAAACGTAGCATCCCCAAGCATGGGACAAACATTAATTGCAGCAAATAGATTCTCAAACATGTCATTCTCATCAAACATAGCATCCCCAAGCTTGGGCCTTTTCATATCATAAGCATAATCACTCTCATCATTAATAATATGGATAGCACCGATAGTATAGCAATTATCATCATCATAATGAGTAACAGGAGCAACATCATTTGGAAGGGATACCTTTTGACCTTTGCTCCTCTGTCTTTTCTTTTTCTTCTTCACATTATGTGTGGGTTTAATCCTCTTTTTTGAGCTCCTTATTAGTGAGATTGGTTGAATAGAAGGCTCCTCCTCGTTACCTGATTCATCATAAGAAATAATAGGAAGATATTGGGAAGTCTCTTCCCTTTCATTGGTATTCTCTTCATCTTATATTTGTTTTCTTGTCTTTATGTAATTGGCAATATAAGGATTTTCAATGCAATTCACCGCACAATACATATAAATTTCCTCTAGATCAAAATCAAGAACTTTATCAAGGACAAGTTCTGGAAGATCCTTAGTTATATGTTTCATTTCTTCATAACCCAGAAGAGAACTAAGTTCATTATGATGTGCAAGGGAAATCAAGTCATCACAATTTTTGGACACGATTCGATCATGAAATAATTTGCATTGGATGTGCAAGGGAAATCAAGTCATCACAATTATCATCATCATACGATTCGATCACGTTCATTGCAAAGTTCACAAGGATGGCTAAGAAAATTTAAATTTTGAGCACAAACATCTAGCCTTTCTTGCAACCATTTAGTTTCTAAATACGTATGCCTCTTACAAAATCTATCTTCCCTATTGTGGTGTGTACTTGCAAACTCTATGCACTCCACAAAAATTGGCATGTTTATATGAGATATTTTCATCATGACTAGTGCAATCATCATTAGTACTATGGATATTCAAAGAGTTTGTACTAACAACATTGCAATCATGCTTATATGAGATATTTTCATCATGACTAGTGCAATCATCATTAGTACTATGGATATTCAAAGAGTTTGTACTAACAACATTGCAATCATGCTCATCATTCAAATATTTAGTGCCAAACATTTTAATGCATTCTTCTTCTAGTATTTGGGCACAATTTTCCTTTCCATCATTTTCACGAAAGATATTAAAAAGATGAAGCATATGAGGCAACCTCAATTCCATTTTGTTGTTGTTTTATTTTATAAACTAAACTAGTGATAAAACAAGAAACTAAAAGATCCAATTGCAAGTTCTAAAGATATACCTTCAAGCACTCACCTCCCCGGCAACGGCGCCAGAAATTACTTGATGTCTACTACGCAACCTACTTCTTGTAGACGTTGTTGGGCCTCCAAGTGCAGAGGTTTGTAGGACAGTAGCAAATTTCCCTCAAGTGGATGACCTAAGGTTTATCAATTCGTGGGAGGTGTAGGATGAATATGGTCTCTCTCAAACAACCCTGCAACCAAATAACAAAGAGTCTCTTGTGTCCCCAACACACCCAATACAATGGTAAATTGTATAGGTGCACTAGTTCGGCGAAGAGATGGTGATACAAGTGCAATATGGATGGTAGATATAGGTTTTCGTAATCTGAAAATATAAAAACAGCAAGGTAAGTAATGATAAAAGTGAGCACAAACGATATTGCGATGCTTCGAAACAAGGCCTAGGGTTCATACTTTCACTAGTGCAAGTTCTCTCAACAATAATAACATAACTGGATCATATAACAATCCCTCAACATGCAACAAAGAGTCACTCCAAAGTCACTAATAGTGGAGAACAAACGAAGAGATTATTGTAGGGTACGAAACCACCTCAAAGTTATTCTTTCTTATCGATCTATTCAAGAGTCCGTAGTAAAATAACACGAAGCTATTCTTTCCGTTCGATCTGTCCTAGAGTTTGTACTAGAATAACACCTTAAGACACAAATCAACCAAAAACCTAATGTCACCTAGATACTCCAATGTCACCTCAAGTATTTGCGGGTATGATTATATGATATGCATCACACGATCTTAGATTCATCCATTCAAACCAACACAAAGTACTTCAAAGAGTGCCCCAAAGTTTCTATCGGAGAGTCAAGACGAAAACGTGTGCTAACCCCTATGCATAGATTCCCAAGGTCACGGAACCCGCAAGTTGATCACCAAAACATACATCAAGTGAATCAATAGAATACCCCATTGTCACCACGGGTATCCCACGCAGGACATACATCAAGTGTTCACAAATATTTAAAGACTCGATCCGATAAGATAACTTAAAAGGGAAAACTCAATCCATTACAAGAAAGTAGAGGGGGAGAAACATCATAAGATCCAACTATAGTACCAAAGCTCGCGATACATCAAGATCGTGCCATCTCAAGAACACGAGAGAGAGAGATCAAACACATAGCTACTGGTACATACCCTCAGCCCCAAGGGTGAACTACTCTCCCCTCGTCATGGAGAGCGCCAAGATGATGAAGATGGCCACCGGAGAGGGATTCCCCCCTCTGGCAGGGTGCAAGAACGGGTCTAGATTGGTTTTCGGTGGCTACAGAGGCTTGCGGCGGCGGAACTCCCGATCTAGGTTTCTTTTTGGAAGTTTGGGTATATATAAGAGGTGTTGGAGTTGGGAACAAGTCAGGGGGGTCACCGAGGCGGTCACGAGATAGGGGGCGCGCCCAGGGGGGTAGGGCGTGCCCCCCACCCTCGTGGTGCCCTCGGGACTCTTCTGGTCCATCTCCGGTACTCCATGGGCTTCTTCTGGTCCAAAAACAATCTCCGTGGAGTTTCAGGTCAACTGGACTCCGTTTGGTATTCCTTTTCTGCGATACTCAAAAACAAGGAAAAAATGGAAACTGGCACTGGGCTCTGGGTTAATAGTTAGTCCCAAAAATCATATAAAAGTGTATATTAAAGCCCATTAAACATCCAAAACAAATAATATAATAGCATGGAACAATCAAAAATTATAGATACGTTGGAGACGTATCACATCGCTCCTTCCCAAAGTGGCTATCATGCACTACTCGGAAGAATGGCCTTCGCCCGCTTTAATGCGCTCCCGCATTATGCTTACTTAAAGCTCAAAATGCCTGGACCACGTGGCGTCATCATGGTCAACGGATACATGGAGTGCTCCCTCCGTTCGGAGGAAGTCACTGTGGCCCTAGCAGCCGAGGTCCAAAGCGGCTTATTTAAGCCGAACAGTTCATCGATTGTCAAGACAACAGACACGGCTAAACGTGTCTGGTCCGCACTATAATGCGGTGACTCAGAGGAGCCTGAGCTCGACTAGCAGTTAAGCCCCTGTCGACTACCCCATAAGGTGGTAGCACACGTACCTCGCGTACACAATTATGCCCTTAAAATACCTTGGGCGGCGCCGAGGGCACACTGCATAGAAATAGTCCATAGTTTGGCTTGACCCTATTCGGACTCTAAAATACATTTTCTTTTTCAGGTTCATTTAAATGAACCTACATTTTGTTTACGGCTGTGCAGGACACTCTTTTCCAGAATCATGTTTTCTTTTTTTTACAGGTGGTCATCATAATTCTCCTCTTGAAGGACATATTACCTAGGAGAAAAAAGCGCAGACGTGCAGCAGGGCCTCGTGTTGAGATTTCTTTTTAGATTCAGGCTCTGTGTAAACCTTTTTCCTCTCTTTTATTTTTTACTTTTTGGCATGTAAAACACCTAAGGATGTTATCGGCATTATCTGTAATCGCACGGCTTTCCGTATTAAACGGGATATAAAAGAAGCAGTTTGGTTCCAATTTTCTTGGAGTTTATCTTATTACCACCTGTGTTTTCTCCCTACGTCAGATTGCCACATGTGCCTTGGTACCTGGACTTAACACCGGGGGCTATATTCGTCCTGGCACACCTCCAAAAAAGTCCGAACACCTATAGGGAACTGATCGGCGTCCCGGATATTGCTTTATATGCATCGGCTCCGAATCATGTCTTGGGTCAATAGTTGGGTTGCCCGGCTCCTGTGCTTACCACCTTACATTCCGCATTGTTTGGCTAAGGTAGTAAAGGGAGAACTATTGTGATTGTACTTCTGGCTTGTCCGGTTAAGTACCTCGGTAGAGAAAGCCAAAAACTGACTGTCATGATGAAGCGAGAGCCGATCAAGCGATTCAGTGACTTAGTGTTATACTACGATCGAGAGCGATCCACTTCGTGTTATACGAGGGGCTGGTCTTCGCCCAACCGCGTAAAACGGGCACCATAGTTCGGAAAGACCTACACGCATCAGGGGCTAGTACTTAGCCCCACTAGTCAAGCTCATATGGCTAAGTGAAAGCAATAAAGCCGCATAGTCTGATTGCCTGGTTCACTCCGCAGACACCTCCTCTATGGAACAAGACGTTGGATAAAGAGTGTTCACGCGCATTACCAAACACCCATGTAATATTTACATGGGGGCTGAAGCCGATGACTGGAAACTTTCAAATTTAAATAAAAGGTCGCACAGGAGGAAAAAGTCGCTTATAATACAGGAGCGCAAAAATTATATATATTGGCACAAAGGCTTAGTCCTTACATTCTGAATACAATTATTCAAAGATTACTTCTTTTGAGCACTGGCCCTCTACAAGGCGGGCTCCTTCTAGGATGTCGCCAAAGTACCTTTCTGACCTCCCCTGATCCTTGCCCTCCAGCGGGCCAGCATTTGCTATCTCCGTGGCCTTCATCTTCGCCCAATGCACCTTGATACGGGCGAAGGCCATCCGTGCACCCTCTATGCAGGCCAAACGCTTAACAGCGTCGACTCGCGGACTCGCGTTGACGAGCTTCTTCACCAATCCGAAGTAGCTAATTGGGATTGGATCAGCGGGCCATAGCCAGACTATCAAGTCCTTCATGGTTGTACCCGCCATATTGTGCAGCTCGATCAGCTGCTTCATTTGGTCATTGAGGGGCACCAGATGATTTGGCGCAAGAAACTGTGACCAGAAAAGCTTCTCTGTGTTGTTCCCCTCCTGGGCTCGGAAGTATTCGGAGACGTTGGCGATGCTCCTCGGAAGATCGGCAAACACGCCTGGAGAACTCCATAATCGTGTCAGCCCAAGGTACCTCCGACCTCCGAAGATGCTCTGCAAGAGAAAATTCTTACCAGCTGCTATCTGCCGCGCTTGCTTGATCTCCTTGTGAGCACTGCGCAACTCACTTTGCGCCTCCTTGGCAGCATTAACTGCCGCGGTGAGTTTGGATGCATGTTCTGAAGTCGTCCGCTCCAATGCCTCGCATTTGCGAATGGCATCTCGCAACTCGTCCTCGACTTCGGTCACCCGATACACATGCTGCTGACGCACGGCCTGTTCGGCCTTAAGGCCGGTAGTCGCTTTGTCAGCTGCTGCCTTGCTTGCCTTGGCCTCTTCCTTGGCCTTTGTAAGCTCGCCCTTACGGACCTCGACCGTAGCTGCGTCAGCTGTTTCACAAAACATATAACACAAATAAGCTCATGCTCACACATATAGTGTGTTAAAATTTCAATTCTTTCAAAATCCGCATACCTTGCATTTCATCAAAACGCTTGTTGACGCGGTCAAGCTCTTCGTCGTCTAGTTTAATCTTCCGATTTAGCTCGGAAACCTCTGCGGCTTGGACAGAAGCCGCTACTCGCGAAGCATGTTTCCAAACAGAGTACATAGTTTAGCTCCGATGAAATGCTATAACATGGATCCTTCGTCTAATTCTGTTCAGAATCAAACAAAGCATCAGGGGCTATTATCTATATATATCTATAAAGTAAAAAAGTTATTTGTAGAACAATACGTCACATACCTCAAAGCCTATCAGTAGGCTGTTGAAAGCTTCGTTCAGTCCGTCTTTGACGGACTGAATCTTCTCCATGATCGTACTGATCAGAGTATGGTGTTCCACTACGATGGAAGCACCACGCAGTGCTTCCTCCAGAGTGTTCGGCACCTCCGGATTGTCGGTGGGCGTCGTATGAGCAGTTGCTCCTTCCCCCATCACGGGGGCTGGTTTCCTGATTCTAGAGCCGCATTGGGCTCCGAAACAGTGTTCGTCGGGGACTCGGATTGCTAGGGACCCCCGTCTTTGGTCACCATGGGGATCGCTCCCCCTTGGTTGACAGCGGCCGAGGGATTAACCTCAGGCGCCTTCTCGTCCGCCCCACTCCTACCTGCTCAACCAGGGGGAGCTTGCAAAGAGGACACCTCGGCATCCCCCGAAACGGGCGACGAGCCCCGTGGAGGCGTATCGCTCTCCACCATCCCCGGTGATAGAGAATTCCCCGAGGACAGTGAAGCCACGGGGATGTCATGCGGAGGACTATATAAACGCAAAATAACATTAGATGCTGAAAAGAGAAATTATCCGAACATAAGCAGCTATCATATAAATACTTACGATACGGACAGGGGCTTAATCCTAGGCTGAACTCGATAGCTATGTTCAGATGTTGAGTCCAAACTGTCCGGAAGGTTCAACTTCTTCCTAGGCGCTGCCTTGCCCACGTCAGTGGGAGCCGCTCTTTTCCTCCCCCTTACTTGGACGGGGGAGTCATCTTCTTCTTCCTCCTCCTCTTCTTCTTCGGGGGAGAGGTGGGAGTCGGTTTCCTCGGACCTTGTGTCAGCGGGATCTATAGGGCAGGGGTCGCTCTTGACCTCCTTGACCTTCTTCTTGACCTTCTTCTCCGACGCCTTGTACGGTGCCGGAACCAACATCGCCGTCAGCCGAGGCGTCGCTGGGTCTTCTGGAAAGGGAGCCGGACACTTTATCCGCTCTGCCTTTTTCGTCCAGGCCTGGATAGAACGCAAAAATTCTAACTCCTTTTATAATTAAAGTATGGATGGGTGTGTATTCGGCAGAAATTTTGATTACCTCTGAAGCAGTAAGCACGCTGCTAAAGCCCTTGTCCTCGCTCTCCGCCGGTCACCCCTTTTGGGCCTTGAAGAGGTGCTTCCAGATGTCTTCGTGCGTGGTGCCGAAGAGATGCTTGAAGGGTCGGAGCCCTTCTGGATTGAACTCCCACAAATAGGAGTCCCGTCATTGGCAGGGGAGGACGAGGTGGACGAGCATTACCTGAATCACATTAGTGAGGAGGGTGCCCTTGGCAATCATGCCAGAGATGCGATTTTGGAGGGCTAGTACCTCCGGCTGAGATCCCCAATCCGGAGTCTTGTCGGTCCAAGAGATTAGCTTCTCCGGGGGTCCAGAGCTGAATGCGGGCGCCGCGGCCCACTTGGCATCGCAGGGCTTGATACATCCAAAATGCATCACTATTTTATATCGTAATTCATACTTATTCATTGATATATTTCACATTACAATGATGTTCTTATGTTGTTTTGGCCTATTTTACACAGTTTGCAACTTTCCAGTGCCGAAGCAGCAGATGCGGGATTCAACGGTAAAAAGTGGACGCCGAGTTGCTGAAGAAGAATACCTCCAAATTACCTGAAAATCGACGGAGGGTATTTTCCAGAAGGATCACTAAGATACGCAAAAGAGCAACCAGAGGGGGGCCACAGGGTGCCCAGGCGGCCACCTGGCGCGGCCCCCACCCTGGCCGCGCCGGGAGGGCGCCTGGAGCCCCTGGCCCACTCCAGGCCCCCCCCTCTGGCCTATATACTCCTCGTCATCCAGAAACCCTAAAAGGGGGAGAGTTTACGGAGTTCCGCCGCCACTCCGTGGCGGAAACCTACAGAGAAGAAAAGCCATCTCCGGCGGGCAGATTCCGCCGGGGAGATCACCTCCCGGAAGGGGAGATCATCGCCATCGTCATCACCATCGTCACGGGCATCATCGAGATCATCATCAACATCATCCCCAACATCAGCACCATCTCCATCTTCATCCAATCTCATCTCACAATTGCAACTTGTGTGGTAATCCGTACTATCTATCCTCTCTACTCTATCGGTGTTGATTACTACTTTGTGGTGAATGCTATTGAGTTTTGTTGGAGAAATATCATTGTGTCCAGATTGTTTATCATCCATCTATCTCCACTGATCATGATCTCCTTTATGTCTTGTGAGTAGTTACTTTAGTTCTTGAGGACATGGGAGAAGTCTTGTTGTTAGTAGTCATATGATGTTGAAGTAATATGTGTTGTTTGATACGTAAGTTGTGTTGTTATTTTCCTAGTGGTGTTGTGTGAGTCGAACACTCAACACTTCGCCTTATTAAGGACCTAGGGGAATACATTGTGTACAAAGAATGCTTACGATGGGTTGCCGGAGTGACAGAAACCTGAACCCCAGTTCGCACGCTTTTGCACAAGGGAACAATGGATCGTCGATCGTATTGCTATGGTTAAGCTTTTGCCTTAAATACTATCTTGTATTTGCGGATGCTTGCAAGGTGTTTAATCATAAGAGTGCACTCATCTTAGTCTAGAGGGTGTACTAGCATAGATCCACCCAGTCAACACTTATCAACACATCACATAGTACTGATACGGAATATGGCGAAAGCACATGACTACCTCTCCTGTGTGTCCTCAAGAACACTTTAGCCTTTATAAGTTCAGTTGCTAGGCCTCTCCTTTGCTCAGAAAGGATTGGGCCACTTGTTACTCTCCAGTGCCTTTTACTTTGCTCGCTTTTACTTTCTTGTTGCTTATATCAAGAAAACTCCTAAAAAGTTATCTTTCAGTGCTTGCAGTTATTCCTTGCTCAGAATCACTTATCAATACCTTCTGCTCCTCGTTGGGTTCGACACTCTTACTTATCGAAAACGCTGCAATAGATCCCTTACGGTTGTGGGTCATCAAGTACCGTTTTCTGGCGCCGTTGCCGGGGAGTGTAGCGCTATTGGTAAGTTAAGCTGGTAAGGAAGTTTTTATATTTCTGTTTTTATTTTGCTGTTGCTGCTCTTTATCCTTATGGACAACCATGCTATTGGATCGTTGCTTGTGTGAAGACGCCCCACATCTGTGGTGGTTGCTCCTCCCCCTACTGAAATTGTGCCCTATAAAATACCAGCTGGTATTATCGATTATGTTTTGGCTAATCGTTATGCAGGAGACAGACATCCCGGTGAACACTTGCTATATCTATCACAACTATGTTCATTATTTAAGCTTGCAGGTGTATCAATGGAGTTTGTCATGAGGAAATTGTTCTCTGTATCGCTTATAGATAAAGCTTCAGATTGGTATAAGCTTCTCGATAACTCACACTTGCTTGATTGGCAAGAGCTTATGTCTCTCTTTTATACCAAGTTTTATCCTCTTCATGAAATTCATCGAGACAGGAACTATATCTATAACTTTAGGTCTCGTGACGGAGAAAGCATTGCTCAAGCTTGGGGGAGATTGAAGTCCCTAATGCTCAAATGTCCTATTCATGAGCTCCCCAAGAAAATTATACTTACAAATTTTTATGCCAGGCTTTCTCGTCAGGATAAGGAGATGCTGGATGCCTCCTCTAGTGGGGTATTTCAGACAAAGAGCATTGAAGAAAGGTGGGATATCATTGAAAGGATCCAGAGGAATACCGAAGATTGGGAAATCGATAAAGGTATTGAACCCGCTATAAATTATGAGCATGATTGTATTGAGAGCTATGTGAAAACTGATTACTTCAATACCTTTTGCTCTAAGATTGGTCTTGATTCCCATCTAATGATTGATTTCTGTAAGGATTTTGCCTCTCACGTTGATTCTTTTAAAAAGAAGAGAGATCAGCATCATGAACCTTTCAAAGAGTTACATGTTGATATTCATGTTGCTGACCCTATTTTGCCTGCAGTTATATATGAAAAGCCTCCTTTTCCCGAAAGGATAAGGAAGCACTCTCTTGTGACAGGCATAATAAATAAAAGTGAGAGAAGAATTGATGAGCCTGAGGACCAGATCAAGGTCGATCCTCAAGTTGCATTGGTTAAAGACCTTGTTACTAATGATGTTTTGGATTCCAATGTAAATTTTTGTGCTGTTTCCACTAACCTTGTCACAGCCAAGAATAAAGGCCCAATTTCAGGTACTCCAGTAGTATCTGTTAAAATAGGAGATCACAATTATTATGGGCTATGTGATTTGGGATCGAGTGCTAGTGCTATCCCCTATTCACTTCATCAAGAGATCATCGGTGAGATTTCACCTTGTGAACTTGAAGAAGTTGATGTTACCATTCATCTTGCAAACAGAGCAACTATCTCTCCTATCGGAATTGTGAGAGACGTTGAAGTCCTATGTGGAAAGGTAAAATACCCTACCGACTTTCTAGTACTTGGTTCAGTGAGGGACAATTTTTGTCCTATTATTTTTGGTAGACCTTTTCTCAGAACTTGTGGAGCTATAATAGATTGCAAGAAAGGTAAAGTTTCTGTTGAATTCAATGGTGAGCCATATGAATTTAACTTTTCTAAGTTCTCTAAGCAGCCTCGTGAAGGAAATATGCCCTAGAGGCAATAATAAAGATGTTATTTATATTTCCTTATATCATGATAAATGTTTATTATTCATGCTTGAATTGTATTAATCGGAAACTTAGTACATGTGTGAATACATAGACAAAACAGAGTGTCCCTAGTATGCCTCTACTAGACTAGCTCATTGATCAAAGATGGTTATGTTTCCTAACCATAGACATGAGTTGTCATTTGATCAACGTGATCACATCATTAGGAGAATGATGTGATGGACAAGACCCATCCGTTAGCATAGCACTATGATCGTTTAGTTTTACTGCTATTGCTTTCTTCATGACTTATACATGTTCCTATGACTATGAGATTATGCAACTCCCAAATACCGTAGGATCACCTTGTGTGCTATCAAACGTCACAACGTAACTGGGTGATCATAAAGATGCTCTACAGGTGTCTCCGAAAGTATTTGTGGTGTTGGCATAGATCAAGATTAGGATTTGTCACTCCGAGTGTCGGAGAGGTATCTCTGGGCCCTCTCGGTAAGACACATCATAATAAGCCTTGCAAGCAAAAGACTAATGAGTTAGTCACGAGATGGTGTGTTACGGAACGAGTAAAGAGACTTGCCGGTAACGAGATTGAACTAGGTATAGAGATACCGACGATCGAATCTCGGGCAAGTAACATACCGATGACAAAAGGAACAACGTATGTTGTTATGCGGTTTTGACCGATAGAAGATCTTCGTAGAATATGTAGGAGCCAATATGAACATCCAGGTTCCACTATTGGTTATTGACCAGAGATGAGTCTCGGTCATGTCTACATAGTTCTCGAACCCGTAGGGTCCGCACGCTTAACGTTTGATGACGATCGGTATTATGAGTTTATGAGTTTTGATGTACCGAAGGTAGTTCGGAGTCCCGGATGAGATAACGGACATGACGAGGAGTCTCGGAATGTCTGAGACATAAAGATTGATATATTGGACGACTATATTCGGACACCGGAAGTGTTCCAGAAAAGTTTTGGATTTAACGGGATTGCTGGAGGGGGTTACCGGAACCCCCTACGAAGGGGGATGGTCCATAGTGGGCCTTATGGAAAAGAGAGAGGCAGCCCATAGGGGCCGGCCGGCGCCCCACCTAGGGTTCCTAGTTGGACTAGGATAAGGGGGGCGCCACCTCTCCCTCTTTTCCTTTCCCTCTCTTCCTTCTTTGGTAGTTCCTACTAGGAATAGGATCGCAATCCTATTCCTAGTAGGATTGCACCCCTAGCCGCACCATAGAAGGGCCGGCCAGCCTCCCCCCTTGCTCCTTTATATACGGGGGCAGGGGGCACCCAAAGACACACAAGTTGAATTGTTCCAGCCGTGTGCGGTGCCCCCCTCCACAGAAACACACCTCGGTCATACCGTCGCGGTGCTTAGGCGAAGCCCTGCGCCGGTGAATACATCATATCCGTCACCACGCCGTCGTGCTGACGAAACTCTCCCGTGAAGCTCAACTGGATCAAGAGCTCGTGGGACGTCATCAAGCTGAACGTGTGCTGAACGCGGAGGTGTCGTACGTTCGGTGCTTGATCGGTTGAATCGCGAAGAAGTTCGACTACATCAACCGTGTCACTTGATGCTTCCGCTTCCGGTCTACGAGGGTACGTAGACACACTCTTCCCTCTCGTTGCTATGCATCTGGTAGATAGATCTTGCGTGATCGTAGGAAAATTTAAAAATACTACGTTCCCCAACAGTGGTATCAGAGCCAGGTCTATGCGTAGATGATATGCACGAGTAGAACACAATGAGTTGTGGGCGATACTAGTCATACTGCTTACCAGCATGTCATACTTTGCTTCGGCGGTATTGTGAGATGAAGCGGCCCGGACCGACATTACGCGTACGCTTACGCGAGACTGGTTTCACCGTTACGAGCACTCGTTGCTTAAAGGTGACTGGCGGGTGTCTGTCTCTCTCACTTTAGCTGAATCAAGTGTGGCTACGCCCGGCCCTTGTGAAGGTTAAAACAGCACATACTTGACGAAACATCGTTGTGGTTTTGTATGCGTAGGTAAGAACGGTTCTTGCTAAAGCCCGTAGCAGCCACGTAAAACATGCAAAAACAAAGTAGAGGACGTCTAACTTGTTTTTGCAGGGCATGTTGTGATGTGATATGGTCAAGACATGATGAGTTATACGGTTTTGTATGAGATGATCATGTTTTGTAAAGTTATCGGCAACTGGCAGGAGCCATATGGTTGTCGCTTTATTATATGAAATGCAATCGCCATGTAATTGCTTTACTTTATCACTAAGCGGTAGCGATAGTCGTAGAAGCAATAGTTGGCAAGACGACAACGATGCTACGATGGAGATCAAGGTGTCGCGCCGGTGACGAAGGTGATCATGACGGTGCTTTGGAGATGGAGATCAAAAGCACAAGATGATGATGGCCATATCATGTCACATATTTTGATTGCATGTGATGTTTATCTTATTATGCTTCTTATTTTGCTTAGAACGACGGTAGCATTATAAGATGATCCCTTACTAAATTTCAAGGTATAAGTGTTCTCCCTGAGTATGCACCGTTGCGAAAGTTCGTCGTGCCGAGACACCACGTGATGATCGGGTGTGATAAGCTCTACGTTCAAATACAACGGGTGTAAGCCAGTTTTGCACACGTAGAATACTCGGGTTAAACTTGACGAGCCTAGCATATGCAGATATGGCCTCGGAACACTGGAGACCGAAAGGTCGAGCGTGAATCATATAGTAGATATGATCAAAATAAGATGTTCACCATTGAAACTACTCCATCTCACGTGATGATCGGACATGGTTTAGTTGATTTGGATCACGTGATCATTTAGATGACCAGAGGGATGTCTATCTAAGTGGGAGTTCTTTAATTAATATGATTAAATTGAACTTTAATTTATCATGAACTTAGTCCTCGTAGTATTAGCATATCTATGTTGTAGATCAATAGCTCACGATGTTGCTCCCCATTTATTTTATATGTTCCTAGAGAAAACTAAGTTGAAAGATGTTAGTAGCAATGATGCGGAATTGTTCCGTGATCTGAGGATTATCCTCATTGCTGCACAGAGAAATATGTCCTTGATGCACCGCTAGGTGATAGACCTATTGCAGGAGCAGATGTAGACGTTATGAACATTTTGACAAAAGCTCGGTATGATGACTACTTGATAGTTTAGTGCACCATGCTTTACGGCTTATAACCGGGACTTCAAAAAACGTTTTGAACGCCACGGAGCATATGAGATGTTCCAAGAGTTGAAATTAGTATTTCATACTCATGCCCGTGTCGAGAGGTATAAGACCTCTGATAGTACTTTGCCTACATGATGGAGGAGAATAGCTCAACCAGTGAGCATGTGCTCAGATTGTCTGGGTACTGCAATTGCTTGAATCAAGTGGGAGTTAATCTTCCAGATAAGATAGTAATTGACAAAGTTCTCTAGTCACTATCACCAAGTTAGTAGAACTTCGTGATGAACTATAATATGCAAGGGATGACGAAAGTAATTCCCGAGCTCTTCGCGATGCTGAAATCAGCGAAGGTAGAAATCAAGAAAGAGAATCAAGTGTTGATGGTTAACAAGACCACTTGTTTCAAGTACAGGGCAAAGGGATAGAAGGGGAACTTAAAGAAGAATGACAAGCAAGTTCTCACTCCCATGAAGAAACCGAAAGCTAAACTCAAGCCTGAAACTAAGTGCTTCTACTGCAAAGGAAATGGTCACTGGAAGTGGAACTGCCCTAGATACTTGGCGGATAAGAAGGATGGCAAAGTGAACAAAGGTATATTTTGATATACAGATTATTGATGTGTACTTTACTACTGTTCATAGCAACCCCTGGGTATTTGATACCGGTTCAGTTGCTAAAAATTAGTAACTCGAAACGAGAATTGCAGAATGAACAGAGACTAGTTAAATGTGAAGTGACGATGTGTGTTGGAAGTGGTTCCAAGATTGATATGATCATCATCGCACAACTCCCTATACTTTCGGGATTAGTGTAAAACCTAAATAAATGTTATTTGTCATTTGCGTTGAGCATGAATATGATTTGATCATATTTGTGCAATACGGTTATTCATTTAAAGTCATAGAATAATTGTTATTCTATTTACATGAATAAAACCTTCGATGGTCATACACCCAATGAAAATAGTTTGTTGGATCTCGATCGTGGTGATACACATATTCATAATATTGAAGCCAAAAGATGCAAGGTTAATAATGATAGTGCAACTTATTTGTGGCACTGCCGTTTAGGTCATAATGGTGTAAAGCGCATGAAGAAACTCCATAGTGATGGACTTTTGGAATCACTTGATTATGAATCACTTGGTGCTTGCAAACCATGCCTCATGGGCAAGATGACTAAAACTCCGTTCTCCGGAACAATGGAGCGAGCAACAGATTTGTTGGAGATCATACATACAGATGTATGTGGACCAATGAGTGTTGAAGCTCGCGGCGGGTATCGTTATTTTCTGACCTTCACTGATGATTTGAGCAGATATGGGTATATCTACTTAATGAAGCACAAGTCTGAAACATTTGAAAAGTTCAAAGAATTTCAGAGTGAAGTAGAGAATCATCGTAACAAGAAAATAAAGTTTCTACGATCTGATCGTGGAGGAAAATATTTGAGTTACGAGTTTGGTCTTCATTTGAAACAATGTGGAATAGTTTCACAACTCACGCCACCCGGAACACCACAGCGTAATGGTGTGTCCGAACGTCGTAACCGTACTTTATTGGATATGGTACGATCTATGATGTCTCTTACCGATCTACTACTATCGCTTTTGGGGTTATGCATTAGAGACAGCTACATTCACGTTAAATAGGGCACCATCTAAATCCATGGAGATGACACCGTATGAACTGTGGTTTGACGAGAAACCTAAGCTGTCATTTCTTTAAGTTTGGCACTGCGATGCTTATGTGAAAAAGTTTCAACATGATAAGCTCGAACCCAAATCGGAGAAGTAAATCTTCATAGGATACCCAAAAAGAAACTGTTGGGTACACCTTCTATCACAGATCCTAAGGCAAGGTCTTTGTTTCTAAGAGTGGATCCTTTCTAGAGAAGGAGTTTCTCTCGAAAGAAGTGAGTGGGAGGAAAGTAGAACTTGATGAGGTAATTGTACCTTCTCCCAAATTGGAAAGGTAGTACATCACAGAAACTCGTTCCAGTGATTCCTACACCAATTAGTGAGGAAGCTAATGATGATGATCATGAAACTTCAGATCAAGTTTCTGCTGAACTTCGTAGATCGACCAGAGTTCGTTCCGCACCAGAGTGGTACGGCAACCCAGTTCTAGAAGTCATGTTACTGGACCATGATGAACCTACGAACTATGAGGAAGCGATGATGAACCCAGATTCCGCAAAATGGCTTGAGACCATGAAATCTGAGATGGGATCCATGTATTAGAACAAAGTATGGACTTTGGTTGACTTGCCCGATGATCGGCAAGCCATCAAAAATAAATGGATCTTCAAGAGGAAGACCGACGCAAACGGTAATGTTACTGTTTACAAAGCTCGACTTGTTGCGAAAGGGTTTCGACAAGTTCAAGGAGTTGACTACGATGAGACTTTCTCACCCGTAGCGATGCTTAGGTCTGTCCGAATCATGTTAGTAATTGCCGCATTTTATGAAATCTGGCAAGTGGATAACAAAACTGCATTCTTTAATGGATTTATTAAAGAAGACTTGTATATGATGCAACTAAAAGGTTTTGTCAATCCTAAAGGTGCTAACAAAATGTGCAAGCTCCAGCGATCCATCTATGGACTGGTGCAAGCATCTCGGAGTTGGAATATACGCTTTGATAAGTTGATCAAAGCATATAGATTTATACAGACTTGCGGTGAAGCCTGTATTTACAAGAAGTGAGTGGGAGCACTACAACCTTTCTGATAAGTATATGTGAATGACATATTGTCGATCGTAAATGATGTAGAATTTTCTGGAAAGCATAAAGGAGTGTTTCAAAGGAGTTTTTCAAAGAAAGACCTTGGTGAAGCTGCTTACATATTGGGCATCAAGATATAGAGATAGATCAAGACGCTTGATAAGACTTTCGATGAGTACATACCTTGATAAGATTTTGAAGTAGTTCAAAATGGATCAGTCAAAGGAGTTCTTGCCTGACTTGTAAGGTGTGAAGTTGAGTAAGACTCAAAGCCAGACCACGGCAGAAAAATATAGAGAGAATGAAAGTCATTCCCTATGCCTCAGCCATAGGTTCTATAAAGTATGCCATGCTGTGTACAAAACACGTTGTGTACCTTGCCATGAGTTTGACAGGGAGGTACGATAGTGATCCAGGAGTAGATCACTGTACAGCGGTCAAAATTATCCTTAGTAATTGGATGACTAAGGAAATGTTTCTCGATTATGGAGGTGATAAAGAGTTCGTCGTAAAGGGTTACGCCGATGCAAACTTTGACACTAAATCCAGATGACTCTAAGTATCAATCTGGATGCGTATTGAAAGTGGGAGCAATTAGCTAGAGTAGCTCCATGCAGAGCATTGTAGACATAGAAATTTGCGAAATACATACGGATCTGAATGTGACAGACCCGTTGACTAAACTTCTCTCACAAGCAAAACATGATCACACCTTATTACTCTTGGGTATTAATCACATAGCGATGTGAACTAGATTATTGACTCTAGTAAACCCTTTGGGTGTTGGTCACATGGTGATGTGAACTATGGGTGTTATTCACATAACGATGTGAACTATCGGTATTAAATCACATGGCGATGTGAGCTAGATTATTGACTCTAGTGCAAGTGGGAGACTGAAGGAAATATGCCCTAGAGGCAATAATAAAGATGTTATTTATATTTCCTTATATCATGATAAATGTTTATTATTCATGCTAGAATTGTATTAATCGGAAACTTAGTACATGTGTGAATACATAGACAAAACAGAGTGTCCCTAGTATGCCTCTACTAGACTAGCTCATTGATCAAAGATGGTTATGTTTCCTAACCATAGACATGAGTTGTCATTTGATCAACGGGATCACATCATTAGGAGAATGATGTGATGGACAAGACCCATCCGTTAGCATAGCACTATGATCGTTTAGTTTTACTGCTATTGCTTTCTTCATGACTTATACATGTTCCTATGACAATGAGATTATGCAACTCCCGAATACCGTAGGATCACCTTGTGTGCTATCAAACGTCACAACGTAACTGGGTGATCATAAAGATGCTCTACAGGTGTCTCCGAAAGTATTCGTGGTGTTGGCATAGATCAAGATTAGGATTTGTCACTCCGAGTGTCGGAGAGGTATCTCTGGGCCCTCTCGGTAAGACACATCATAATAAGCCTTGCAAGCAAAAGACTAATGAGTTAGTCACGAGATGATGTGTTACGGAACGAGTAACGAGACTTGTCGGTAACGAGATTGAACTAGGTATAGAGATACCGACGATCGAATCTCGGGCAAGTAACATACCGATGACAAAAGGAACAACGTATGTTGTTATGCGGTTTTGACCGATAGAAGATCTTCGTAGAATATGTAGGAGCCAATATGAACATCCAGGTTCCACTATTGGTTATTGACCAGAGATGAGTCTCGGTCATGTCTACATAGTTCTCGAACTCGTAGGGTCCGCACGCTTAACGTTTGATGACGATCGGTATTATGAGTTTATGAGTTTTGATGTACCGAAGGTAGTTCGGAGTCCCGGATGAGATCACGGACATGACGAGGAGTCTCGGAATGTCCGAGACATAAAGATTGATATATTGGACGACTATATTCGGACACCGGAAGTGTTCCAGAAAAGTTTCGGATTTAACGGGATTGCCGGAGGGGGTTACCGGAACCCCCTACGAAGGGGGATGGTCCATAGTGGGCCTTATGGAAAAGAGAGAGGCAGCCCATAGGGGCTGGCCGGCGCCCCACCTAGGGTTCCTAGTTGGACTAGGATTGGGGGGCGCCACCTCTCCCTCTTTTCCTTTCCCTCTCTTCCTTCTTTGGTAGTTCCTACTAGGAATAGGATTGCAATCCTATTCCTAGTAGGATTGCACCCCTAGCCGCACCATAGAAGGGCCGGCCGGCCTCCCCCCTTGCTCCTTTATATACGGGGGCAGGGGGGCACCCAAAGACACACAAGTTGAATTGTTCCAGCCATGTGCGGTGCCCCCCTCCACAGAAACACACCTCGGTCATACCGTCGCGGTGCTTAGGCGAAGCCCTGCGCCGGTGAATACATCATATCCGTCACCACGCCGTCGTGCTGACGAAACTCTCCCGTGAAGCTCAACTGGATCAAGAGCTCGTGGGACGTCATCAAGCTGAACGTGTGCTGAACGCAGAGGTGCCGTACGTTCGGTGCTTGATCGGTTGAATCGCGAAGAAGTTCGACTACATCAACCGTGTCACTTGACGCTTCCGCTTCCGGTCTACGAGGGTACGTAGACACACTCTTCCCTCTCGTTGCTATGCATCTGGTAGATAGATCTTGCGTGATCGTAGGAAAATTTTAAAATACTACGTTCCCCAACACCTCGTGGTACCGATTTACCTAGTGATGATAAAATTATTGAAAGTATTGCTTCTATTGCTATTCCCCCTAATGATCCTTTGCAGCAATATATGGAGGACCACGAGAATGATTTGCATCTGCAGGAAATAAATGAACTAGATGAAATATTCTTGAGACAACCTGCTATCCTGAAGCACAACCTTCCGGTTGAACCTTTGGGAATTTTGTCAAAACCAAAAGAAGACCCGGTGTTCGATCTTAAACCTCTTCCCGATACGCTCAAGTATGCTTATTTAGATGAAAAGAAAGTATATCCTGTTATTATCAACTCTAACCTTTCAGGATATGAAGAAGAGCGACTATTGGAAGTACTTCGTAAACACCGAGGTGCAATTGGCTATACCCTTGATGACCTTAAGGGGATTAGTCCATCTATCTGTCAACATACTATCAACCTTGAGCCCGATGCTAAACCAGTTGTTGATCATCAACGACGGTTGAACCCGAAGATGATGGATGTTGTAAGAACTGAGATTCTCAAGCTTCTAGCCGCAGGTATTATCTACCCTATAGCTGATAGTAAGTGGGTAAGCCCGGTACATTGTGTTCCTAAGAAAGGAGGTACAACTGTGGTTCCTAATGATAAGAATGAACTAATACCTCAAAGAATTATTATTGGATATAGAATGTGTATTGATTACAGGAAGCTGAACAAGGCAACCAGGAAGGATCACTACCCGTTGCCGTTCATCGACCAAATGCTTGAAAGGATATCCAAAAATATCCACTTTTGTTACCTCGATGGTTATTCTGGCTTCTCTCAAATTCATGTTAACACTGCTGATCAAGAGAAGACCACTTTTACTTGTCCCTATGGTACTTATGCTTACAGGCGTATGCCTTTTGGTTTATGTAATGCCCCTGCTACTTTTCAAAGGTGTATGTCTGCTATCTTTCATGGTTTCTGTGAGGAGATTGTGGAAGTCTTCATGGACGATTTCTCCGTCTATGGAACTTCCTTTGACCATTGTCTCCACAACCTTAATAAAGTTTTGCAGAGATGTGAGGAGAAAAATCTGGTACTCAACTGGGAGAAGTGCCACTTCATGGTTAACGAAGGAATTGTTCTTGGTCACAAGATTTCCGAAAGGGGAATTGAGGTGGACAAGGCCAAGATCGAAGCAATTGAGAGGATGCCCTATCCAAGGGACATCAAAGGTATTCGCAGTTTTCTCGGTCATGCTGGTTTCTATAGAAGATTTATTAAAGACTTTTCTAAGACTTCGAGACCCCTCACTAATCTTCTCCAGAAGGACGTTCCTTTTGTATTTGATGAAGATTGTAAGGAGGCTTTTGAAGTTCTTAAGAAAGCTTTAATAACCGCTCCTATAGTACAACCACCTGACTGGAATTTACCTTTTGAGATTATGTGTGATGCTAGTGATTTTGCTGTTGGAACTGTTTTAGGGAAAAGGGTTGATAAGAAATTGAATGTTATACATTATGCTAGTAAAACCCTTGATAGTGCTCAAAAGAATTATGCTACTACTGAGAAGGAATTCTTAGTTGTAGTGTTTGCTTGTGATAAGTTTAGGCAGTATATTGTTGATTCCAAAGTTATTATTCATACTGACCATGCTGCCATTAAGTACCTTATGACAAAGAAGGATGCCAAGCCAAGACTTATCAGATGGGTACTCCTTCTTCAAGAATTTGATTTGCAGATTGTTGATAGGAAAGGAGAAGACAATCCGGTGGTGGACAATCTTTCAAGGATGGAAGATATACCGCATGATCCCATCCCAGTCAACGACAGTTTTCCAGACGAGCAACTTGCCGTTGTAAAAGTACAATCTCTTTCCGATCCTTGGTTTGCAGATTATGCTAATTTTATCGTTGCGAAGTATTTGCCTCCAGGTTTAACATTTCAGCAAAGGAAGAAGTTCTTTCATGATTTGAGGCACTACTTTTGGGATGACCCACATCTTTTCAAAGAAGGTCCAGACGGGATCGTGAGAAGATGCATACCAGAACATGAGCAGAAGGACATTCTCAGGCAATGTCATGATAGTCCCTATGGAGGACATCATGCCGGTGAGAGGACCGCACATAAGGTTCTTCAATCAGGTTTTTATTGGCCTACTCTCTTTAAGGATGCTAGAAATTATGTTTTAGCCTGTGATAAATGTCACAGAGTTGGTAACATTAGTAGAAGGAGTGAGATGCCTATGAATTACTCACTAGTGATTGAACCTTTTGATTGCTGGGGTTTTGATTTTTATGGGTCCTTTTCCTTCTTCGCACAAGTACACTCACATTTTAGTAGCTGTTGATTATGTGACCAAGTGGGTTGAAGCAATCCCCACTGAAAGTGCTGATCACAAGACATCTTTGAAAATGCTCAAAGATGTGATTTTCCCTAGGTTTGGTGTACCTAGGTATCTCATGACTGATGGAGGATCACACTTCACGCATGGAGCTTTTAGAAAAGCTTTAGCCAAGTACGATGTCAATCATAGAATTGCTTCACCGTACCATCCTCAAACTAGTGGGCAAGTTGAGCTCACCAATAGAGAGATCAAGTTGATCTTACAGAAGACAGTAAACAGAAATAGAAAGGACTGGTCAAATAAGTTAGGAGATGCTTTGTGGGCGTATAGAACTGCTTACAAAAACCCCATGGGCATGTCCCCCTATAAGATGGTTTATGGCAAGGCTTGCCATTTGCCATTAGAATTAGAGCACAAAGCTTTCTGGGCTGTTAGAGAGCTTAATGCTGACCCAAAGTTAGCTGGTGAGAAGCGTCTCATGAACTTGACTTCTCTAGATGAGTGGAGAAGTGAAGCTTACGAGAGCGCTAAAATGTTTAAGGAAAAGGTAAAGCAGTGGCATGATAGGAGGATTCTGAAACGTGAATTTAATGTTGGTGATAAAGTTTTGTAGTTTAGGTCCCGTTT
The DNA here is from genome assembly GCA_902687465.1 of Secale cereale. Lineage (NCBI taxonomy): Eukaryota > Viridiplantae > Streptophyta > Magnoliopsida > Poales > Poaceae > Secale > Secale cereale. The sequence goes on along the minus strand of LR738711.1, from coordinate 528,808,435 downwards.
CAGGTTTTTTCCAGGCAAACTACTTTCCAGGTGGGAAGGGCCATTTCATATTGAAGAAGTCTATCGGTCTGGTGCAATCAAGATTAACAATTTTGAAGGCACCAAACCTCAAGTTGTGAATGGGCAAAGACTTAAGCATTACATAGCAGGAGACCCTATCAATGTTGATGTGAATATGATATACACAACAACTCACGAAGAACATGTTGCAGCCCTGTTTCAGACACCAGCAGAAGCAGAATAAGAAAAGGTATGTATTAGGGTAAGGAAACATCGCGAACCGCCATAAAAGTTCCATATTATGAGTTTTTGCAAAATTAGGAAAATTCTAAGCCTAAGTGGAGCCGGAGACAAGCTCCAGGGGGCCTAGGTGCCCCCCTGGCGCGGCCTACCTCCTGGCCGCGCCGGGAGGCCGCCTGGGTACCCAGGAGTCCGTCTCTGACCCCACTTTAGCTTGTTACCTTCCTTTTTGTGCAGAAATTTTTGCTATATATTGTTCCGTCTCTGGCTTCCATATTCTTCCGGCAACGTATCTCGCGATTTCGTGTGTTTTCGTTTCGATCTGTTTCTGCCAGGGTAAAAAGTTATTGTTAGAGATGTCTTCTTGTGGCTCGAGCGGAGAGGACTTCTTGGGATGGCGTCTACGTCAAGTCCAGAAGGATCTTAATCAAGGGAAGCACGTTGACTGGGCTACCGAAGAAGAGATTGCCGCAAGACAAGCGGAGATGGAGCGCTCCGTGAGGGAGGAAGTCAAGACTATCACTGCCCAACAACAAGGAGGCCCAAGCAATCCCATCATTGTGGGATCTGTCCAACCTCATTATGATCTTTCTCTTAACCTTTCAGGGCCCTCTACTTCACTTGAAGATCAACGTACCCTCTCCACCATCTCCGAGGCTTATCGCATCACCAATCAGCTATGCGAAGATTTTCGTGTACTAAAGGTACAAGTGGAGATCTTGGAGAAGGAAAACCAAACCCTTCGCCGCATCATAAGAGATTTGAAGAATCAACGTCAACAAGAATGAGGAGTGAAATCTCCTTGGGTAATGGCATCCCCTTGGCTTGTTCCAAGCTTGGGGGAGTGCCCGGTATCTTTATCTTTATCTTTTGTCTTTTAGAGTCAAGTAGAGTCGTATCATGTCTAGGGAGGTTATTATATGAAATAGGTGTGTGCATTGAGGTCTATCACTCCTTCTGTGGAGAGATTGTATCCGTGAGTGTGGAGTCGTCTATGATGGAATATTAATGAGAAGTCTATTGGTTCCTTTGCTGCACTCGGTATTCTCTTCACGCAATCGACCTTATATGATGATTCTTATGGGGAGTATTGACCTTATATCAGGTATGGCTTTGAAAACTTTATTTAATCTTGGCAAACATAGCTTTGGTTATAACAACAAGCATGATTTTCTTAAAGTAGCGACATAGCCAAAACCTTTATGTTATTATGCTTGAAGTGTTATGCTGACAAGGAAGACAACTTGATGTGTTATGCTTATTTTAATGTTTATGCTTTATATTTCTTTGCATCTTAGTCATCATCAATTGTCTGTTCTCTCAAAGCCTTTGCTAGCCTAAACTCTGTACTAAGAATTCTGCTTGTGCATCCATACCCTTAAACCAATACCTTCCATATGAGTCCACCATACCTTCCTATTCGTGGTATTCCACTACCACCTCCTAAAGTATAGAATTTATGTGTTATCCTTAAATGTTCAAAATCTTCTATTTTGTGCCCCTGTTTTAGCTCATGAGGAAGTAGTAGTTAATTCATGATCTTTTTAAGTTGGACAAGTTTTACCCCGGGATTGCATGTCTAATCTGCAAACCCCTAATACGAGGAGGAACTGGCATGAGTGCGCCCGGCTCATAAAAGATAATACAACAAACAAACCCTCCTTCACGCTTTGTTCATGAGAAATCGGAAAACTTTTGGCAGTGATAAACAAAGGAGATTAAGGGGATGTGATCGTCCCCGTGCGGGAGCCGTTCCTCGAAACTTGTCCAGTTTGAGAAGTAATTGAGTTATCTATTAGCATTCGTTGACAAATCATGCACCTCTCAAAACTTGTTTTCATTCTGTTTGATTTAAGGATAGCACATGAGTTTTCCCTACTTCCCTAGAGCAGGGCCTATCTCTTAGTTTTAGGTTGAGTCAGTTATTCCTACTTCCTTCTATTCTTAAAGAGAGCAGACATTTGATGTTGACGAGGATTCATTCATATAAAGTTGCATTAAGATTTGTCATATCATATCCTTGTTGACATTATCATTTGATAAGTAAGTTGTTTGTCAAGCCTAGCTAAAGCAAACATCTTCCTTTGTGTTAACACTTTCACTTCTTGCCTAATAACATGTTCTTTCAAAAGCTTCAATTAATCTCATCAAAACATAAAGAGAAAGAGCAAAAGTAAAAGCTATTAGTTGTTCTTTGACCAAAGGACATGTTTGCCATGATTGGATGAGTTTCCTTAGCCCTACTTTCGATTATAAGTGTTACCACTCTTTTATAAGGGCCTTATGAATTGAAGATTGCTGTTGAGGATATTTGAGTTTGGTGAAGAAACTGTGATGCTTCTTGTTCGTATTCTATTTATCGACACTTCACTCTCTAAACTTGTGGACAGGTTTACCGAGCTCAGTATTCGCTTGGGGACAAGCGAGGTCTAAGCTTGGGGGTGTTGATACGTCCAAAATGCATCACTATTTTATATCGTAATTCATCCTTATTCATTGATATATTTCACATTACGATGATGTTCTTATGTTGTTTTGGCCTATTTTACACATTTTGCAACTTTCCGGTGCCGAAGCAGCAGACGCAGGATTCAGCGGTAAAAGTGGACGCTGAGTTGCTGAAGAAGAATACCTCCAAATTACCTGAAAATCGACGGGGGGTATTTTCTAGAAGGATCACGAAGATACGCAAAAGAGCAACCAGAGGGGGGCCACAGGGTGCCCAGGCGTCCACCTGGCGCGGCCCCCACCCTGGCCGCGCCGGGAGGGCGCCTGGATCCCCTGGCCCACTCCAGGCTCCCCCCTCTGGCCTATATACTCCTCGTCATCCAGAAACCCTAAATGGGGGAGAGTTTACGGAGTTCCACCGCCGCTCCGTGGCGGAAACCTACAGAGAAGAAAAGCCATCTCCGGCGGGCAGATTCCGCCGGGGAGATCACCTCCCGGAAGGGGAGATCATCGCCATCGTCATCACCATCGTCACGGGCATCATCGAGATCATCATCAACATCATCCCCAACATCAGCACCATCTCCATCTTCATCCAATCTCATCTCACAATTGCAACTTGTGTGGTAATCCGTACTATCTATCCTCTCTACTCTATCGGTGTTGATTACTACTTTGTGGTGAATGCTATTGAGTTTTGTTGGAGAAATATCATTGTGTCCAGATTGTTTATCATCCATCTATCTCCACTGATCATGATCTCTTTTATGTCTTGTGAGTAGTTACTTTAGTTCTTGAGGACATGGGAGAAGTCTTGTTGTTAGTAGTCATATGATGTTGAAGTAATATGTGTTGTTTGATACATAAGTTGTGTTGTTATTTTCCTAGTGGTGTTGTGTGAGTCAAACACTCAACACTTCGCCTTATTAAGGACCTAGGGGAATACATTGTGTACAAAGAATGCTTACGGTGGGTTGCCGGAGTGACAGAAACCTGAACCCCAGTTCGCACGCTTTTGCACAAGGGAACAATGGATCATCGATCGTATTGCTATGGTTAGGCTTTTGCCTTAAATACTATCTTGTATTTGCGGATGCTTGCAAGGTGTTTAATCATAAGAGTGCACTCATCTTAGTCTAGAGGGTCTACTAGCATAGATCCACCCACTCAACACTTATCAACACATCACATAGTACCGATACGGAATATGGCGAAAGCACATGAATACCTCTCCCGTGTGTCCTCAAGAACACTTTAGCCTTTATAAGTTCAGTTGCTAGGCCTCTCCTTTGCTCAGAAAGGATTGGGCCACTTGTTACTCTCCAGTGCCTTTTACTTTGCTCGCTTTTACTTTCCTGTTGCTTATATCAAGAAAACCCCTAAAAAGTTATCTTTCAGTGCTTGCAGTTATTCCTTGCTCAGAATCACTTATCAATACCTTCTGCTCCTCGTTGGGTTCGACACTCTTACTTATCAAAAACGCTGCAATAGATCCCTTACGGTTGCGGGTCATCAGGGCTCAGTGATGTAAAACCACTCCTGCTGCCAGACCTTGTTCGTCTCCACAAAGGCCCCCTTTGGCTAGGTGGCATTGGGGAGCTTGCTCCCCATGGCTCCTCTGCACTCCGCGTGCTGCCCGTCGACCATCTTCGGCTTCAAATTGAAGGTTTTGAGCCATAGGTCGAAGTGTGGGGGGACATGGAGGAACGCCTCACATACCACTATAAAAGCGGATATGTGGAGAATTGAATTCGGGGCTAGATCATGGAAATCTAGCCCATAGAAAAATAAGAGACCCCGTACAAAGGAGTGGAGAGGAAATCCCAGCCCCGGATAAAGTGGGAGAGGAAGACAACCCTCTCACCCGCCTTAGGGACGAGGATCACTTGGTCCTTTTCAGGAACCTGGTGTGCTATATCGTCAGCAAGATAGCCCGCGCTCCGGAGGTTCTTCACGGTCTTCTCCGTGATCGTAGAAGCCTCCCACTTTCCCTTAGAACCAGATCCATCCATTGCTAGGAAGGGAGGCGATGGTTGAGGAGTTGAGAGTTGTGGGCGCAAGAGCTGTGGGCACTTGGGCTGGGGAGATTGGAGAGCTAGGGCTTGAGGAGAGCGTGGGGATAATGGGAAAGATTAGAGTCCTTATAAGCGGTGAATGCTAAACGCCCCCCACTCCATCCGTAAACCTCGCCAGTTCCCAACGAGGTCATGCGTAAGGCGCGGTTAAGATGCTCACGTCACATTGATAAGGATCCCGTAATAAGCGGGCATGATCTCTATTTTGACAAGACGTGCCAATGGGGTTATACCTCAAAACGCGGAACTGGAGCCAAGAAAATAGTTCAATATATTAAAGGGACAGACGTGACGCTTCGCTTAAAAGTTGTCAATAAAGACACAGTATCCGTTTTTTGATACCTTGCCTTCGAGGCTAAGGGTTATAATAACCATGCAGAGTCGGACATAGTACCTTTGTGTAGGGAATATTGCTTCAATGTGTTCGGGAGAAGGAACCCGCCTTGCAATGCCGAAGACAGTACGTGAGCCGAACTCATCGTCATCGAAGACTGGTTCAGGGGCTACTGAGGGAGCCCTCGATTAAGGGGTTCTCAGGTGGCCGGATCGCTCGTTATGGGCCAGACTGGTGGGCCATGAAGATTATTAATGAAGACTATCTCTCGTATCCAGATAGGACTCCCATATGTGTAAAATAGCAAGTTTAGAGTCTGGGTGTAATACTTTCCTTCCTTTGCAAGATGGCCATGTACAACCCTAGGCCCCTCCGATGCATATATAAGCTGGAGGGTTTAGTCCGTAGGGACAGAACAATCACAACAACATAGGCTAGACTTTTAGGGTTTAGCCATTACGATCTCGAGGTAGATCAACTCTTGTAACCCATATTCATCAAGATCAATCAAGCAGGAAGTAGGGTATTACCTCGATCGAGAGGGCCTGAACCTGAGTAAAAACATCATGCCCCAGTCTCCTGTTACCATCAATCCTCAGGCACATAGTTCGGGACCCCCTACTCGAGATCTGTCGGTTTTCACACCGACAAGAAGAACCGACAAGAACTCCAACATCAAAAACATAGAAGGAGATACAAACGAAATCCATTTTCGATGGACCCGAGCTTGTCATGATGATGACCAAAAGCTCCAAAACTCGCAAAGAGAAAAAACCAAACAAGACCCAAAAAATATGATGTCAAGGATGCAATGGTTTGAGCTCTCTATGAACGATACGATCAAGCTACTCACTTGAGAGCCCCCCTTGATGGTACGGTAATCGATCCTATAACCCGATCTCCCAACTAACACCATGAGACTGGTAAAAAAAGAAAACCTATCAAGGAAAAACCTTTGCCTTGCGCATAATCCAGTTGAGCAAGATGATGACGAACTTAACCTCCTCAAGTTGGACCACCTTTCTTGATTACACTGGCTCGATGAAGAATAGTTGATTCCTCTCCCATACTCCACTATGGGTGAGCCACTATTCGGCACATCTTCACAAGTCTATTGTCACCACAAGGACGACAAGCTTCAAGCAAGATCTCTTCGTGATGCCCCACTTGAACTTGCACACACAACCTTGATGACGATCACCACTTGATGTCATCCTCTATGGGTTATAGAATATCTTCCTTTTGATGCACGCCCATGGAAACATACCTAACCCCACAATGAACTCTCACATAGACCACGGGTTAGTACACAAAGTGCAATGGACAATGCTTACCATAACGTCAGATCACTTGATCCCACTCAGTACATCTTCTATGCTTTGTGTGTTGATCAACTTGAATCACTCTTTGTACTTAGTCTTGATCAACCTTGAATCTTTCCAACTCTCTTCATTAAGATTATGTCTTGAAGGTAAACATGAATGTTTGCACAATCTTCTTCTTCAAGACATGCTTTAATAGGCTCAACTCTCACGTGACCAATCTTTGGATAAATCCTTGAATAGCACCTAGGTAAACACATATTCTTCTTCTCATAACCTTGAAAACAACAAATGGTCTTCAAGCAATATCTATGGACAAACCCTTCAAATATAACTCAAGGCAACCATTAGTCCATAGAGATTGTCATCTATACCAAAACCAAACATGGGGGCACCACATGTTCTTTCAGTTGGGCACAATGATTTTTTTGGGGCCATGGGCGTATTCAGCCGAATGAAAACTCGGACTCTCAAATATGTTGTAGGGTTTAACCTACCCTCATTAACCACCACTTTAATCAGCGGACCTCCCACCCATTTTGCAATTTTTTACGCTACCTCCTTTTCATTAGCCCATCAGGGATGCCTACAATCCTTGCCACCAGCAGATCCGCCCACCGCCGGTAGGTCCGTCGATGCTCCCGACATGCACAATCACTCGCGAGAGAACCACTCTATGAGGATCATGTAGGTGAATGCCAAGGGCCCATCAAACATGGGAATTATTGTTGTAGATTTGGAACCCTAGCAATGAAGCCTCTAGGGGATAAGGGGAACCCTAGTTACACGCCTCCATCACCGACCTGCACACCATGACTTGGAGAAAGCACACACAAATCCCGCACCTAAGAACTCCTGCTGGTCCATTCAAGCACAATCAACATGTCGGGGTTTTGGAACGACATATGCCAACGGATGACTTATCATGCATGGGGTCAAAAGAACATCGTCGGGCTCAGGAAGCGGGATAAAGTGGAACTTAGGATGCCTATGGATCTTACCCAGGTTCGGGGCTCTCCGAGGAGATAACACCCCTAGTCCTGCTCTGCGGGGGCTCCGCGTCGTGACTGATAGCACTAAGGTAGCTACAAGGTTGCTCCTTGAGCCGTGCGGTTTAGAGGAAGAAGATGAACAGGGCTAGCCCACCTTCTATCTCTCTCTGCTAGGATCTAACCTCGTAATCTTCTAACCCCTCCTCATGGAGGACCCTGGGGGGTTTATATAGGCCTACCCCCCGGGGTACAATGGTAATCTTGATGGTGTGGCTCCCAGCCGTCAGTGTCTTCTGGCCCCGGCTTTACCTCCTGTCTGCTGGGGCCCGCCGCCTGCGGGCCCTACGCGATTGTATTTCACTGTAGATGTGCCTCAGCTGACGACAACCTTGTCGAGAAGGAAGTGGCTACAGTACCATCGCCTCCCGACGTACGCTGCCGCGACGCCCTATCCTGTCATCTTGATGAGGCTCGGACTTCTAGGGTGAGGATTGCCGTCTGTTACCAGGCGGCCGTCTCCCCTGGCCGTCTGCCAGGGGCGGCTTGTTCATGAGCTACCTGCTGACCAATGGGGCCAACCGCGTGCTGGCTGTGACGCCCGAGACCGACGTCCCAGAAGATTCCAGAAGATTCCAGAAGCTTCCAGATGTTCCGGGTTGCCCGTGTGGTTCTTTTGTGCTTGTGTTATTTAATTTTTTGCATTGCATCATGTCATCATGCCATCATGTCATATTTTATTTTTGCATCTCAACCTAAATAAATCGTGTGGACCTTCGGTCCATTTAAATCGAGGGAAGATGTCTTCTCTTTATAACATATAAAAGCCTCTCAATATTAGGGAGCTATATTAATAAATATTCCATTTGTTGGAAATCACCTTAACACACTTGCATAATTTTTCCCCATGTCTTTCACTTCGAGTTTCACCTTCAAAATCTTGCCGGTATTTCTTTCCGTTGTTTCGAGGTTCTTCCAAAAAACCTCCTTCTAATTTATTTAAATCCCTGACATTTTTGTGAGCCCGGGAATTTTGACCTCGTGTGCTAGTTTTGCCCTAACCTCCATCTTCTTCCTTTTATCCTCTCTTTTGTTTTTGCTAAAAGGAAAGTAGAAAAGAGCAGCTCAGCTCTTCCCTTCCAGCCCTTCGGGCCTTCCCAGTACCTCTACAACCAGCCTAGGCCCATCTGGACCTCCCCCTTTCCCTCTCTCTCTGGCCCAAGTCTCCTCCTCCTCCCTCTAGGCCCAACCGCTCCTCCAACCTGCAGCCTCCCTCTTACTTCCTCTCTTCGGCCCACTTAGGCCCAAATCACTTGTCCAGCCCGACCTCCCCCCGAACCCTAATCCTATCGACGAGTCCCTCTTTCCTCGCTCACCGCCGCCAGCCGCTCTCTCTCGTGCAGCGCCCCGCACCCCGTTCCCTTCGACCCGATCTCCCCTCCTCCCTCGTACCTCCATCTCCCTCGCCTCTTCTCCAGGCCTGAGGCCTCGTCCCCACGACCTCCTCTTCGAGCTCTCCGCGGCCCCGAGCGTCGTCCCTCGCCTCGCCAAGGCACGGCCGCCCGTCCCCAAGCGCCCGCCGGCCAGGCCCTTCTTCCCTCGCGGCCGCCTCTTCGCCGAACCCACCGTGCTCCCTCCGTTCCTCCAGCGGCCAGAGCCGTCACCGACGCCATCTCCTCCTCTTGGGGCCCGAGGCCAGGCTCTCGCGCTCGTCTGGCCCGAGCGAGCTCCTCCGGCCATCCTCGCCCCGCTCCCTCCGTTCCCTGCCGTGGTCGCCCCGACTCCCGCGCCAGGCGAGCCTCCCGCTCGAAGCCCGCAGCCGCGCCAGAGGTCTGCCGCCAGCCTCGACGTCGTCCCTCGGGCGGCCTCCTCCGGTGTCCGCCGCCTCCCTCTGCGCCTCCAGCAAGGAGAGCCCGGCGCCCCTGCGAGCCGTCCCTGCGGCCTCCTTCGTCCAGCACGCCTTGGCCTCGTGCAGCCCCTTGTCGCTGCCGCCCTGTTTTTGTTCTTTTTGTTTTGTTGCTGTAATGTTAATCTCAGCTAATCTTGGAGCTGCAAGTATTACTCTTTTGGAGATGTGAACCCTACACGACGCGCAAGTACCTCTTCGAAACAAGTTCATCTACGGAACAAGTACCCCTACATCCGTGTACGACACGTGTACCACGACGACCAAGTACCTCTACGACCCGAACGACTACCGTCGCGAGTACATCTACCGTCGCCCGAGTACAACTACTTCCTCTACGAGTTGCGAGAACGACTACTTCCCTCTACGGAACGGCTACTTCCTCTCCGACGTGAACGACTACTTCCTCTACGATCGCGAACCGTCCCGAAACAATTGTTTCGAAGGTATAAACCCGAGACGTGACCCGTGTGATGCATGCTTGTTGTGTTGTATGAAATGCTTCTCGTGTGTGCTTCGTGCCCGTTCCACCTTTGTCATGTTCCTCGGTTGCCTCGCCACCGACTCGTGGGAACCCGGCAACGGGATCACCCCATCATCTTGTTCTACTCGTTCACTCCACCTTTTGTTTTGCACCGGTCCCTCACCGAGTTACCGGAACCGAATTGTTGCGTTGCATCATTTCGGATCGTTGTCGTGGCACCCTTCTTCCACCACGGTGACAAATGCTTCATATCTTGTTAATTGTCAACCTTTTAATAAAACTTGCATAAACTTGAACATGTCATCCGCATCATGTTAACAACATTATAATGTTTAATTGTTGTTTGCTTATAATTATAAACATGCTCATGAGGATTTTCCGGAATATGTTGTTGTTATTTCCGGCCTCATTTAAAATGTCTTAATAGTGTAGTTTCTTTATGCTTCACCTCTTGCCATGTTAAAAAACATTTAACCTTGTCTTGTAAATAACAAGAGTCAACTAAATTAATAACATGTGGTGTTTCGTCAATATGCAACTCGTTGCATATTGATCTCCACTTAACTTGTAGTGTTGTTTGTGCACTTTGCCATGCCATGCATATTTAAACCGGACATGCATCATGCTTGCTTGTGCATTGTATGCCATGTTTATGATATGTGTGTTTACCGTGTTGTTTTCTTCTTTCCGGTTGCTTCTCTTGTTAGCTTCGGTTTCGTTCCGGAGTTGTGAGGATCCGCTCGACTGTTGCTCCGTCTTCTTCTTGGTTCCGTTCTTCTCCCTTGTGGAATTCCAGGCAAGATGACCGAACCCGGATACCATTACTATTTTTGCCTATTGCTAGAAGTCTCGATCTATAGTTTTGCCTCGATGCCCATGTCTTCTTGTCAGCCTCCTACTTGTAACCATTGCCATGTTTAACCACCCTACCTACGCAAACCGTTGCTTGGCTAAGTACGCTTCGCTCAGCCCCTCTTATAGCATTGTTAGTTGCAGGTGAAGATTGAAGATGCTTGCTTCATGTTGAAGTTTGGTTGGGTTATATCACACTATATAAATGCTTAAAATGAAATCATCTATATACTGGCAGGGTGGAAGGCTAAGCCTTTTGCTTGGTGTTTTGTTCCACTCATGCCGTTAGGATCCGTATAAGCCGGTGTTATGTTCCTTGATTTTGCGTTCCTAACACGGTTGGGGTGTATGGGACCCCCTTGATAAACCGCTAAGTGCTAAGTCTTTTCCAGCAAGTCCCAACTTTTGGTACTATTTGCCTCATAATAACAACTTAATTAAATAATTAAATTTGCATAGAGGGTCGCTCCCTCGAGGATCCTTTATTTCTACATAGCAGGGGGGGCCAGTGCCGATGGTGTTGGTCCCAAACGGGGAGTCTGCGGGAACCACCACGGGGAAACTCGAGGTTTGGGTCCTGTAGAATCACCCATCCGGTCGTGTCCTGAGACCTAGATACGTGCGGCTACTATCAGGGTGTCGACACGCCGGGAGGATTTGCTGGATTAGCCTTACCTTAGTTCGGTTTAACTTGAGCACGGGATTCCGAGAATACTCGGGTCTTCCCAACTATGGAGTTGTGACTCCGCGGATCGTGGGCTTGTAATGGGTCAAGTTGGAACACCCCTGCAGGGTTTGAACTTTCGAAAGCCGTGCCCGCGGTTATGTGGCAGATGGGAGCTTGTTAATTCCGGTTGTAGATAACTTGACACAATGTTTTCAATACACTACCCGCGTGTGTACCGTGACTGTCAATTTCCGAATAGGGATTCGGGAGTTGAACACGGCGGGGTTATGTTTGACCGGCTTTAGTTAGGATCACTTCGTGATCATCTCTCGACCGATGCACTTCTCTTCTCGCTCTCCTTTGCGTAAGTTAGTGCTAGTTGCTGCTGCAGACTCTTGTTTGTTCCTTCACCTCATATTCTTTCTTCAGCCTTGTCCACACCCAAGGCTTAAATAGTCTTGTTACCCGGGAACGGGATTGCTGAGTCCTCTGTGGCTCACAGTTGCTTCACCACACCAGATGCAGGTTCAGCCGAGTTCGTTGCAGGAGTTGGATCAGTTCTTCACCAGGAGCTCGTTGAAAAGTGTGGCCGTTTGCTTGTGACGTTTCAATGTTCAGTAGTGGTTTCTACTAGGATTCGATCCTGACCTGTGGCTTTATGTTGTTTTGGTATCTTCCTTTTGGTTCTTCGCCCGTAGTCGGGTTGTGATGTTTTGTATGATGATTGTTTATGTAATGTTTTGTGTGAAGTGGCGAGTGTAAGCCAACTATCTCCTTTTGCATTTTAATCCCTCTTTTACATGAGTCGTGCAAAGATACCAAACTTGAGATCATTCTAGGATGGATTTATGCCTTTAAGTCGTGCCTCGACACGTAGGAGGTATAACTCCATCCTGGGCATTACAAGTTGGTATTCAGAGCCTTCTCCGACCTAGAAGCCCCCACTGTTTGATCGAATCGTTGACGGTTGAGTCTAGGCACACACTGAAAAACTTTTTGAGTCCTATATTATATCGGAGAGTAGGATTTCTTTGCTTCTCATCCCCTTTCTCTCTGGTGAGGACTCCTGACGATTACTCTTTTCTCTTCTACTTTCAAAATTGCACCAAATTTTTTTTTAGGATCCCGCGAGTATTCTGGGATTGTTTCGATGTTCTTGTGACAAGGATATTGTTCTCGATGCCTCCTGTTACCGAGGAGTTGAGCTTCGGGGTATCATTGACACAAGTATATCGCGGCAGTACTAAATACTTAAGACGGCCGACATCGAAAATCTCTCCTATACGGCCAGTGGCAAGATAACCCCGACATCACCCAGTACTGGGGAGGTAGTTCGAGAGTATTGCCATAGCTTGTTATAGTGGATGCGTTTTCGAAGGTCCGAGGTAAACAGTTTCCGAGAAAGACTGGTTATGTGTTGAAGGATGGATACACCTGGATGTAGGTTTAGAGTTGATTGCGCGGTGCTTCCCGTGTATCCCCAACACCTGATTGCATAACTGGAAACTTTCGGAAATCTATAGGTGGGTTCATCAAGTAGTTCTAGGCATTCTTCCAACGGATGCTCGATATGAAGTTTGGGGTTCTACATTGAGTGAAGTGGTTTTATGGACTTGTTCTGATCGGGAGTTGCATCTTAAAGGGTCCTTGGCTATGCTGATCCGGGGATTGCAAAACCCTTTTGTAACACGTTCCATGAGCTTTCAGCACGAAGATGTCGAACGAAGCTTCTATCTTGTATTTGTTCTATCTGATCCTTGTTCCTTTTATTTATTTTTGTTCTCCAAGTGGCTTCTCGACAAGTGATGTACCTATGGAATTCATTTGTTCAATTCTCTGTTCGGATGATATTGTGAAGATGATGCTGCACATCTACCCTTTGTTTTTGTCTTGATTCTGGTATTCGAGTTGCTTCGATGTCAAGTGTTGATTCCATACCTTTCCTAATCGGTGTTCTCATATTTCTATGAGAGTGCGGGTCCTTCTTGATCATCAAGATGGTCATGTTAAATTCTTTTTCAACCGGTGTGCCTTCTCTTCAAGTTATCCATTCCAAGTTGTCTTTGTTTCCCCACCCTCCCACCCCTTTTCTTTTTGGAGTCAGAAATTCTAGAATGAAGTATCCATTCTATTCATGTGATATTTCTTCATTCTTTTCCTTCAATGTTCTTATCCGGTGATTTATCGTGAAGATGCTCAAGAGCTTCAAGTTCATCATTCTTAATTCCAATAATTCTGCCGGTGGATGTGATTCAAGATTTCGGTGTTGATCTTATCCTTTTCCTCTTTTCACCATGCTTTCTTATTCCGGTGCACCAATTAATCATTCTCCTCTTGCTATTCATATCCGGAGTGCTCAAGATTCATAATTCCATTCTTATCCCGTCCAACTATTTTGAGGATTGTTATCTTACTCAAGCCATTTAATTCAACCGGTGCAATATCTCGTAAGCAATCTTTTCTAACGGTGATTTCTTTGAGTGGGCCCTAACCCACAGGTCTTTTCCCAGGATCTTACCTGACTCTTCTAATTATTCTGGAGTTATACTCAATTCTTTTCAAAGTGTGACGTAAGAATGATTTTACATCAGTCACATGCCTTCTCTAAGATCGCTTTCAAATTCTTTTCATCTTTGGTTCAACCTTTTTAATTCTTCATTCCGGAGTGCTCAACAATTCTTCATGGCATTTCTCGTCTTCATTCTCAGCGTTTGCAGACCGGAGAAGTGTTTCTCTTATAAACCTTGGCCCGTTCTCTTCAAGATTCGTGGTTCTAGCTTCATGCCATCCTCATTATTGTTCCGTTTGTGAGGAATTCTTTTTACCCATCCGAAGCATTTCATGCATTCTTTTCTTTGTGATCCTCCGAAGGCCATCTTTTCAGAATATTTCTTCGTTCTTAGTTTTCAACTTCGTCCTTCAAATATTCTCCATTGATGTCTCTTCGTTCGTCTCCATATTCTTACGGTGGTTCATTCAAGTTTACTCTTCCCTGTTATCGTTTTAATTCATTTGTTCTTTCATAATCCTACCGGTGGTTCGTTGAAGATTTACCCAAGCTTGTCCGAGATCTCTCTAATCCTTTCCAACGAGAATAAGTAGCATGCCAAATCCTTTGGTTGTCATCAATTTAAATTGGTGAAGGAGATGCATAACATAATTCTTATTCTTATTCCTTCAAGGTGATTTAATTCTTTTGTCCGGAGCTTGTTCATCATATCATATTCTCGGTTCTAAATTCTTTATCTTGTTTTCCGGAGATCCATGTTGTTTCAATTTTATCATTTCAAAGCTCCATCTAATTCACCGCAGGCCTTGAATCTTATTCTTTTCATCTTTAAATTCTCTTGCCTTCATTACCGGAGTTCTTCATGGTGGTTCATCATCGTTTAATTCATCCTCGAAGTCTTCATCAAGATTCTTGTTGGAGCTCAAGCATTCTTCATCATACTTTCCAATTGCAACTCTTTCTACCTTATTCTTTGAGATGGTGTTATGTCATTTTGACAATTCCTTCATGTTTCATGATTCACAAGTTGTCAAGAATGAGATATTTAAACCCATCATTGTCCTTGTTCAGGAGATCTTTCCAACCATTCAATTTATTCATTGGAGTTATCTTGGGTTGTATTTCACCTAAAGCCTTCCCTAAGGATTGTTGCTATTATGGTGCTTATAAATGACCCAAGTTCTTCAATTATCATTCCGGTGAATAAGTTATCGTCTCCTTGTTGATATCAATCCAATCAATTGTTTTCCATTAGTGGCCGGTTGTCACCTCATAATTTTGAGATGTTTTCCATAAGCCCACATGAAGCTTATTCGTTTCGTTGTTGATTTTTTTCAATCAACTCCGTTCAACTATTCTTTGTAAGGATGCTCTTTCAAATTTAATTTTGAGAGAAGTTGTCATTTTCTTCGCTGTTCAATTCTTTCATTGAGCTATATTCTATTCTTTCATTCCGGAGGCATTGTGATGTTGCTCTCTCCAAACCATCATCTTGTTTCCTTTTCAAGATCATGTTCTTTCCTTGTTTATCTTTTAACCGGAGTGTTGTATTCTTCATTCAAGTTCCATCATCTATCTAGTTTTAACTCTCTTTTAACCGGAGTGCTGTCTGAATCTTTCTTACCGCTTGTGCCATTCTTTCAATTGTTTCAGAGGCAATATGTTGTTCATTTCATCAAGTATCACTCCATCTTCTCAAGTTCTTGTTAATTCCTTCCATTTTCAGACGGAGTGCTGTCCGAATTCTGTCACTCTTATTCCTTGGCTATACCATTGCAGTTGCATATTCTTTTGGTTCGTGAGCTCTTGTTTAATGTCTTTCAACCTACAAGGTTCTCATAGTCCTCCTTGTTCCTCCTTTTAACGGAGTGCTCTTAACTTCATTCATCTCTGTTGCATTCTTTCTTTCTACTTGTTCAACCTCTCAAGGTTCTTTGGTTTCACTCGTCCGTCAAAGAAGCAACTTCGTTTTACCTCTTCCTCTTCGTTTTTACCCGGTGATATCTCTAGGATCTCGGGTCGAGATCCTCTGTTAGTGTGGGAGAGTTGTGACGCCCGAGACCGACGTCCCAGAAGATTCCAGAAGATTCCAGAAGCTTCCAGATGTTCCGGGTTGCCCGTGTGGTTCTTTTGTGCTTGTGTTGTTTAATTTTTTGCATTGCATCATGTCATCATGCCATCATGTCATATTTTATTTTTGCATCTCAACCTAAATAAATCGTGTGGACCTTCGGTCCATTTAAATCGAGGGAAGATGTCTTCTCTTTATAACATATAAAAGCCTCTCAATATTAGGGAGCTATATTAATAAATATTCCATTTGTTGGAAATCACCTTAACACACTTGCATAATTTTTCCCCATGTCTTTCACTTCGAGTTTCACCTTCAAAATCTTGCCGGTATTTCTTTCCGTTGTTTCGAGGTTCTTCAAAAAAACCTCCTTCTAATTTATTTAAATCCCTGACATTTTTGTGAGCCCGGGAATTTTGACCTCGTGTGCTAGTTTTGCCCTAACCTCCATCTTCTTCCTTTTATCCTCTCTTTTGTTTTTGCTAAAAGGAAAGTAGAAAAGAGCAGCTCAGCTCTTCCCTTCCAGCCCTTCGGGCCTTCCCAGTACCTCTACAACCAGCCTAGGCCCATCTGGACCTCCCCCTTTCCCTCTCTCTCTGGCCCAAGTCTCCTCCTCCTCCCTCTAGGCCCAACCGCTCCTCCAACCTGCAGCCTCCCTCTTACTTCCTCTCTTCGGCCCACTTAGGCCCAAATCACTTGTCCAGCCCGACCTCCCCCCGAACCCTAATCCTATCGACGAGTCCCTCTTTCCTCGCTCACCGCCGCCAGCCGCTCTCTCTCGTGCAGCGCCCCGCACCCCGTTCCCTTCGACCCGATCTCCCCTCCTCCCTCGTACCTCCATCTCCCTCGCCTCTTCTCCAGGCCTGAGGCCTCGTCCCCACGACCTCCTCTTCGAGCTCTCCGCGGCCCCGAGCGTCGTCCCTCGCCTCGCCAAGGCACGGCCGCCCGTCCCCAAGCGCCCGCCGGCCAGGCCCTTCTTCCCTCGCGGCCGCCTCTTCGCCGAACCCACCGTGCTCCCTCCGTTCCTCCAGCGGCCAGAGCCGTCACCGACGCCATCTCCTCCTCTTGGGGCCCGAGGCCAGGTTCTCGCGCTCGTCTGGCCCGAGCGAGCTCCTCCGGCCATCCTCGCCCCGCTCCCTCCGTTCCCTGCCGTGGTCGCCCCGACTCCCGCGCCAGGCGAGCCTCCCGCTCGAAGCCCGCAGCCGCGCCAGAGGTCTGCCGCCAGCCTCGACGTCGTCCCTCGGGCGGCCTCCTCCGGTGTCCGCCGCCTCCCTCTGCGCCTCCAGCAAGGAGAGCCCGGCGCCCCTGCGAGCCGTCCCTGCGGCCTCCTTCGTCCAGCACGCCTTGGCCTCGTGCAGCCCCTTGTCGCTGCCGCCCTGTTTTTGTTCTTTTTGTTTTGTTGCTGTAATGTTAATCTCAGCTAATCTTGGAGCTGCAAGTATTACTCTTTTGGAGATGTGAACCCTACACGACGCGCAAGTACCTCTTCGAAACAAGTTCATCTACGGAACAAGTACCCCTACATCCGTGTACGACACGTGTACCACGACGACCAAGTACC
>LR738711.1:528722154-528789260 GCA_902687465.1 Secale cereale | reverse complement strand
TCTCGCGCTCGTCTGGCCCGAGCGAGCTCCTCCGGCCATCCTCGCCCCGCTCCCTCCGTTCCCTGCCGTGGTCGCCCCGACTCCCGCGCCAGGCGAGCCTCCCGCTCGAAGCCCGCAGCCGCGCCAGAGGTCTGCCGCCAGCCTCGACGTCGTCCCTCGGGCGGCCTCCTCCGGTGTCCGCCGCCTCCCTCTGCGCCTCCAGCAAGGAGAGCCCGGCGCCCCTGCGAGCCGTCCCTGCGGCCTCCTTCGTCCAGCACGCCTTGGCCTCGTGCAGCCCCTTGTCGCTGCCGCCCTGTTTTTGTTCTTTTTGTTTTGTTGCTGTAATGTTAATCTCAGCTAATCTTGGAGCTGCAAGTATTACTCTTTTGGAGATGTGAACCCTACACGACGCGCAAGTACCTCTTCGAAACAAGTTCATCTACGGAACAAGTACCCCTACATCCGTGTACGACACGTGTACCACGACGACCAAGTACCTCTACGACCCGAACGACTACCGTCGCGAGTACATCTACCGTCGCTCGAGTACAACTACTTCCTCTACGAGTTGCGAGAACGACTACTTCCCTCTACGGAACGGCTACTTCCTCTCCGACGTGAACGACTACTTCCTCTACGATCGCGAACCGTCCCGAAACAATTGTTTCGAAGGTATAAACCCGAGACGTGACCCGTGTGATGCATGCTTGTTGTGTTGTATGAAATGCTTCTCGTGTGTGCTTCGTGCCCGTTCCACCTTTGTCATGTTCCTCGGTTGCCTCGCCACCGACTCGTGGGAACCCGGCAACGGGATCACCCCATCATCTTGTTCTACTCGTTCACTCCACCTTTTGTTTTGCACCGGTCCCTCACCGAGTTACCGGAACCGAATTGTTGCGTTGCATCATTTCGGATCGTTGTCGTGGCACCCTTCTTCCACCACGGTGACAAATGCTTCATATCTTGTTAATTGTCAACCTTTTAATAAAACTTGCATAAACTTGAACATGTCATCCGCATCATGTTAACAACATTATAATGTTTAATTGTTGTTTGCTTATAATTATAAACATGCTCATGAGGATTTTCCGGAATATGTTGTTGTTATTTCCGGCCTCATTTAAAATGTCTTAATAGTGTAGTTTCTTTATGCTTCACCTCTTGCCATGTTAAAAAACATTTAACCTTGTCTTGTAAATAACAAGAGTCAACTAAATTAATAACATGTGGTGTTTCGTCAATATGCAACTCGTTGCATATTGATCTCCACTTAACTTGTAGTGTTGTTTGTGCACTTTGCCATGCCATGCATATTTAAACCGGACATGCATCATGCTTGCTTGTGCATTGTATGCCATGTTTATGATATGTGTGTTTACCGTGTTGTTTTCTTCTTTCCGGTTGCTTCTCTTGTTAGCTTCGGTTTCGTTCCGGAGTTGTGAGGATCCGCTCGACTGTTGCTCCGTCTTCTTCTTGGTTCCGTTCTTCTCCCTTGTGGAATTCCAGGCAAGATGACCGAACCCGGATACCATTACTATTTTTGCCTATTGCTAGAAGTCTCGATCTATAGTTTTGCCTCGATGCCCATGTCTTCTTGTCAGCCTCCTACTTGTAACCATTGCCATGTTTAACCACCCTACCTACGCAAACCGTTGCTTGGCTAAGTACGCTTCGCTCAGCCCCTCTTATAGCATTGTTAGTTGCAGGTGAAGATTGAAGATGCTTGCTTCATGTTGAAGTTTGGTTGGGTTATATCACACTATATAAATGCTTAAAATGAAATCATCTATATACTGGCAGGGTGGAAGGCTAAGCCTTTTGCTTGGTGTTTTGTTCCACTCATGCCGTTAGGATCCGTATAAGCCGGTGTTATGTTCCTTGATTTTGCGTTCCTAACACGGTTGGGGTGTATGGGACCCCCTTGATAAACCGCTAAGTGCTAAGTCTTTTCCAGCAAGTCCCAACTTTTGGTACTATTTGCCTCATAATAACAACTTAATTAAATAATTAAATTTGCATAGAGGGTCGCTCCCTCGAGGATCCTTTATTTCTACATAGCAGGGGGGGCCAGTGCCGATGGTGTTGGTCCCAAACGGGGAGTCTGCGGGAACCACCACGGGGAAACTCGAGGTTTGGGTCCTGTAGAATCACCCATCCGGTCGTGTCCTGAGACCTAGATACGTGCGGCTACTATCAGGGTGTCGACACGCCGGGAGGATTTGCTGGATTAGCCTTACCTTAGTTCGGTTTAACTTGAGCACGGGATTCCGAGAATACTCGGGTCTTCCCAACTATGGAGTTGTGACTCCGCGGATCGTGGGCTTGTAATGGGTCAAGTTGGAACACCCCTGCAGGGTTTGAACTTTCGAAAGCCGTGCCCGCGGTTATGTGGCAGATGGGAGCTTGTTAATTCCGGTTGTAGATAACTTGACACAATGTTTTCAATACACTACCCGCGTGTGTACCGTGACTGTCAATTTCCGAATAGGGATTCGGGAGTTGAACACGGCGGGGTTATGTTTGACCGGCTTTAGTTAGGATCACTTCGTGATCATCTCTCGACCGATGCACTTCTCTTCTCGCTCTCCTTTGCGTAAGTTAGTGCTAGTTGCTGCTGCAGACTCTTGTTTGTTCCTTCACCTCATATTCTTTCTTCAGCCTTGTCCACACCCAAGGCTTAAATAGTCTTGTTACCCGGGAACGGGATTGCTGAGTCCTCTGTGGCTCACAGTTGCTTCACCACACCAGATGCAGGTTCAGCCGAGTTCGTTGCAGGAGTTGGATCAGTTCTTCACCAGGAGCTCGTTGAAAAGTGTGGCCGTTTGCTTGTGACGTTTCAATGTTCAGTAGTGGTTTCTACTAGGATTCGATCCTGACCTGTGGCTTTATGTTGTTTTGGTATCTTCCTTTTGGTTCTTCGCCCGTAGTCGGGTTGTGATGTTTTGTATGATGATTGTTTATGTAATGTTTTGTGTGAAGTGGCGAGTGTAAGCCAACTATCTCCTTTTGCATTTTAATCCCTCTTTTACATGAGTCGTGCAAAGATACCAAACTTGAGATCATTCTAGGATGGATTTATGCCTTTAAGTCGTGCCTCGACACGTAGGAGGTATAACTCCATCCTGGGCATTACACTGGCCCCGCCGTCTGCAGGTAGTGGGATCGTGTCCTCCTCTGACTGATGCTTGGTCACAAGCAGCGTGGCTACAGTGAGCCGCCGCTTAGGAGATATTCATAAGGTACACTTTCACTGTAGCCACGCCCCTATAGATCTTCTAAGGACATGTTCTCTTGTAGCCACGCCCCTGCCGTGCAAGGGTTCCCCCAGCGCGCGTCCTGGGGAAGGAAAATGGGACCGTCTGCTAGCTGGTGGTGTTGGTGCTGCCGTCTGCTGGGTCCCTGCCGCCTGCTGGCTGCCGGCTCCTGGGGCAGGCCATCCTAGGAGGCGGCCCGATGGGCAGGCGGCCGCCGTGGACCAGGCGGCGGTTGTTTGTCTTAAAATACCAAGGGTGGTCGCCGAGGGTACCCATGGTCAATATCTCCGACAGTAGTCCCCGAAGCTGGTGGAACTCCGCGGCAGGCGCTGGAGGGCCGAGGGGTTCTAACAGCTTCCCCCCTCAGGCAGGCCCATTGTCCTTCACTCGTCTTCCATGGATGTCTGTCCGACGGGAGCCGGCCCTACGCTGCTGGAGCCGGCTTCCAGCAGCCGAACCGTCGTCTTAGAGTCTTCGGTGAGAAGGCACCGCCTGGTCAGCGGGCAGTCGAACAGGCCCGCAGACCGTTGGCAGCTCCCACGCGTCACCGTCCTGTCGCGTCGGCCTGCCAGCCCACGCGCGTGACAGGACATAACAGCGGGCCGGGGCCCCCCACTATGGGGCCTCGGGCCCCGCGCGGATCCACGATGGCAGGGGTAATCGATTACCCTCCCACGCGCATTTAATACGCGCGGATTAGATGCGGCAAAAGTGGGGGTCGTGCGGGGCGTGGAGCGGTTAATCCCACGTCCGCCCCCTCGCCTTCGCCGCCCGGGCCTATATATAGGTCGGGGAGAGGGCTGGCGCCGTTCTCGCGCTCACTCCCCCATCTTCCTTCTTCTTCCTCGCCCTTCTCGTCGTCGTCGCAGCGAGCCGCCGCCCAAACCATGTCCATTCCGGCACCTCCCCGACACCACGGCCATTGGGACGGCGGCGAGGTCCTGCAGGAGCACGTCGACATCCTCCGGCGGTCGCGGAAGCTGCCCCCGGCCGACAGGGTCGCCGTGCCACTGGCGCCGGTGGCGAAGATCCGGCCTGCCCCGCGGCAAGGCGAGCGGGGCATCTTCCGCTCGCACTTCCCGTGCGGATTTGGCCTCCCGGCGAGCGATTTCTTCCGCTCCTTCCTGGACTTCTTCCACATCCAACCTCACCACCTCACGCCGAACACGGTGATGACTCTCTCATCCTTCGTCGTCCTTTGCGAAGCCTACTTCGGCATCCTCCCCACCATAGAGCTCTGGACTGAGCTCTTCTAGGTGAAGCTCGGCACCGCCGTCCAGAGCGTGCCCGCCCAGTGCGGGGGGTGCATTGCGGTGAAGCGCAGCGGGACAAAGAACTTCTTCCCGGCACCGAAGCTCGTGGGGTTGGTGACGCAATGGCAGAAGACGTACTTCTACGTCTCCAACGTCGACCCCGAGCAGGATTTCGTCTGCCTACCGGAGTGGGTGCCGGGGCCGCCTGCCGAGCCTCGGGACTCCTGGAGGACCCGGCCTGCCACCCTCACTGAAGGCGCTTCCATCGCACTGCGCTGTCTCCGGGAGCTGAGAGACAGCGAGGGCTTGCTCTTCGTGGATCTGTTGCTCATGTTTGCTGAGCGTCGGGTGTTGCCGCTGCAGCGCCGCCCTCACCTGATCTGCGACATGAGCGGGCGCCGGGACCCCAGCAGGACGTGCGCCAAGCCCCTGCCATACGAGGAGGTGGCCTGTCTGGTGAACCACATCTCTAGCTACAAGGTTTCCGACTCCGGCTGGGCCTTCGGCAAGCCGCCGTACAGCTGCGGCAACCAGCCGCCCGCAGTAAGCTTTTCATCCTTCTGTTTTCTTTCTTCTTTGTCTGGCTGCCGTAGCCGTCTGGTCCTGATATTTTGCTCAGATTTTCCCTGGCCAACCGGCGCCAGGCTCTGATCAACTAGGCCGCCCCCTGGAGCCGGATCGCTCCCAGAGCGATACAAGCGACCCCGATCTTGGGGCCACCGCCATGGAGGAGGAAGAGGTGACGGGCGGCGGGGGCCAGCCATCGGGCGCCCTGCCAGAAGGCGGCGTTGAGAGCTGGACGGATGACGACGAGGAGATGGAGGAGGCACCCGTCCGCACCAGCCAGCAGGCCGGGCCGTCTGGCACAGCCGGTGGTGGGAAACGGCGGTCCTCATCAGGGCCGACTGATGCCCCACCCAAGAAGCTCCGGCTATCGACCGCTGCCATGAGGCGTCGGGAGGCGGCCGCCAGGGAAAACGTGCCGAAGATGCCCAAGGCCGGGCCGATTGTGTCCGAGTAAGTATTCTGCATTCCTTTTTTGTGTGGTACTCGTCTTTCTCAGTTGATCCCTTCTTGGCTGACTCTCCGTTCCCTGGGGATATCCGCGCAGCGCACCGCTTTCCCTCTCGCGTGTGCCAGCGAGCTCTGTTGTGGGAGGCTCAGATGCCCCTCCTGCGCCCCCTCGCGTGGATCCAGCTGCCGCGCTCCGGGAGGCAACAGAGAGGAATGCCCGTGAGGCGCGCGCGGAGCGCGAGGCCGCGAATCGTGAGCGAGCGGCGGCCGATGCAGCCACCCAGGCGGAGGCCGAAGCCGCCAAGAAGGCTGAGGCAGACGCCGTTCGAGTCTGAGAGCGGGGAAAGGGCCCTCAGCAGCCAGCGGGCCACGTCATCCGCCCGGAGTCAGGGTCTCTGGAGCCATCGGCCCAGGCGCCGGCTGCTGACGAGCGGTCGGCTCCAGGCGATAGGGGGACGACTGTGTTATTCTGGAGACGCCGCCACCGCCCCCTGCGCCGCCTGCCGGGGAGCAGGACAACCGGCCAGCGGGGACGGAGGTGTCGCCAGTTGGGGGCGTGCTGGTGACAGGCCCGCAACCGGCCCCCCGAGCCCCAGCCCGCCGGCGCCTTGCGAGGGCGGTCTCTATGCCCCAGCAGGTGGAGGTCGGCGGGGCCAGCTCGTCCGCGCCGGAGAATGAGGCGACCAGCGCGGCGCCATCAAGTTGGAGGCCCGGAGGAGGCGGCACGTGGACCGTCGCATCGCGGGACGTCATGGACCACTTCAACTCCTTGGGCAACGTCGTGCAGACGGCGGTGCAGGAATTCGTCGCCACGCGGTCCTCCGTTCGGTTACGTGTGCTTCGTTTTCTTCTGTTTTTATTCCTTCAACTTCTTCTGTGGGGGCGCGTTAGCGCACCTACTGGGTGTAGTCCCCGAGTTCCGAGCCGGCTGCTGAGCAGGCGGCTTGGAACTCCAAAGTGTATGTCATGAGCTGATCTTGTGTCTTGTTGCAGGAGTACCACAACCTCCGCGTGGCCTCCTACAACGCCCAGCGCCAGGAGCTGGCGCAGCTGCAGGCTGCCTTGGCAGACAGCCGAGGTGAGTGCCTCCTCTTCTCCTTGCGGGGGCGCGTCAACGCACCCGCTGGGCATAGTCCCCGAGTTCCGAGCCGGCTGCTGAGCAGGCGGCTTGGAACTCCAAGGTTATCTTTTTGCTGCTGATATTCACTCTTTTTCTTTCTCCCTTGCCAGCGGTCGCAGCCGACCTCCGCAACCAGCTGGGCGAGGCCCAGACGAAGCTGGCTGCTAAGGAGCGGGATCGTGGTCTTGCCGCTCAGGACCGCGACCGCCTGGCCAAGGAGCTGGCGGACCAGACGGCGGCCCACAAGGTCAAGCTTGGCAAGATGTCAGATGCCGAGTCACTTCTGCGGGCCGAATTCGAGACCGAGCGCTCGAATTGGGCCGAGAAGGAAGCGGCTCTCCAAGACGGCTACGTAGCCACTGGAGACATGGTTGACGGTGAGACGTCTATCCTTTCATCTTGTATTCGCCGTTTGTAATAGTCATCTTTCATTTCTTCTGATCCTTCTTCTAGTTTTAGCAGAGTTCTTCCCGGGCTATTCTGTGGCCGCCACCCAGGCCATCAAAGCCGAGCGTGCTGCGAGGCGCCAGGCGGGCTGGGCGATCGCACCCAACGCGCCCAGGACCCCGGCCGAGGAGCTTCTTACCATTCGGGTGTGTCTCCTGCCGGTCCGCCGTCTGCTTCGCCGTCTACAGCATGCTGGCGCCCAGGTCCTGGCTACCCTCTGGCCAGGTGTGCCAGTACTCCGCACTCCCAATCGGACGGCCGCCTGGCTGGAGGCGGCCAGCCAACGCTTCGAGGCCTGGAAGGGCTCAGCAGCGAGGGCTGGCGCATGGACTGCCCTGGAGTTCGTCAAGAGCTGGTATCCTGGCTTGAGCCTTGGACGGCTGGAGACCTTCCGTGCGGAGGCCCAGCCTGAGCTGGCCGCGGAGCAAAAGGAGCTTATCCAACGTGCCGCCGCCCTCGCCGAATACGCCGACACCTCCGTCTTCATCCCGGAGTTGGACGACAGGGGCCATGTGGTGCCGCCTGGCAACTTCGGGTTGGACTTGGCGGTGTCGGAGGAGCCGGACGAAGAGATCGCCTCTAGTGAAGGTGACGAGGAGGAGGAAGGCAGTGAAGAGGAGACCAATTCCCAGGAGGCGGACCCGTCAGCCAGCCGCCAGCCTGACCAATCCTCAACAAGCGGACCAGGAGTGATGGCCCCGTCTGCCGCAGGAGGCGGCCAGACCGAGACCCACCAGGCGACCTCCCCGGAAGCCGGCTCTGTCATGCCGCCTGCCCAGCCCGCTGCACCTTAAGTTTTTTCTTTTGTATCTTCTGCTTCCCTATAAGACTTGTAGGGTTAATCCGAACAATTCCACCTGCTGGGTGTATCAGTAAGTTATTATTGCAAGGCGGCTCTTGAGGCCTTTTGGATGTACATATTCTTTTTAATGATGCATCGTTTTTATGCGATTGTGCCGAATCCTAGGATCAGCCTTGCCCTAGTTTCCTTGTGGCGGTCTTCTTCTTGCCGTCTCCTTGAACTGCCGCCCTGCCAGCCAGACACCCACTCTGTGGTTCTGTGGCTGGGCCAGGGGCTTGGCTTCTTTCAGGGTAGGCAAGTATTCTGCCCTCTGGAAGGCGGCTTGGCTAAGCCCAGAACTGGCTGGCCGACTGTTTGATAGCCGGCGGCTCGTGTGAAGGGCCGGCTGGCCCTATGTCTATTTTCCTTAGCCATTTTTCATATGGTCACCATTTTTCCCTTTAGCTCCTGCCAGTCGGACAGCCGCGTTCTGCGAGTCTGTGACTTGATGCGGGAGAGGGCTTGAATGCCATCACACTACTTGTCTGACTATTTAAGGAGAATTTCTTAGACATAGGGCTAGGCGGCCAGTTCCCGGGCCGTCTGCTGGGCTCCGGTGCCGGACAAAGGAGTGAACAACAATCATTCACAGGCATAATTCTTATCGTATAGATAACGGGTTGGGCAGTCCCCGAGAACTCCTCGGGGGTCCCATTGGTTCTCAAAATAACTTTAGATAGCACGACACATACTGTCTTTCAGCTATAAAAGCGACGAAGAAGGTTTGCGTTCCATGGGCGCTCCGACTCCTTGCCTGAGTCGTCTCTCTTGCGCGCTCTTGGCTTCTGGGCGTCAATGAGGTAGTAGGCATCGTTGCCTAGTACCTTGCTGACGATGAACGGTCCTTCCCAAGGGGCCGAGAGCTTGTGCTGGCCGGCTGTTCGCTGGATCAGCCGGAGCACAAGGTCTCCCTCGCGAAAGGAGCGTGGCTTGACTCGCCGGCTGTGATAGCGACGGAGACCCTGCTGGTAGATGGTGGAGCGGTTGAGTGCTACCAGCCGGGCCTCCTCCAGCAGGTCCACGCCGTCTTCATATGCTTCTTTGGCCTCAGCTTCCGTGTACATGGTGACGCGAGGTGAGTCAAACTCAACATCTGTTGGGATGACAGCCTCGGCCCCATACACGAGGAAGAAAGGAGTGAAGCCGGTGGATTTGTTCGGAGTGGTTCTGAGGCTCCACAGGACAGACGACAGTTCTTCGATCCAGCAGCCGGGTGACCGCTCCAAAGGTTCGACCAGCCGGCGCTTGATGCCGGATAGATAAGGCCGTTGGCGCACTTGACTTGGCCGTTAGACTGTGGTGGGCAACGGACGCTAGGTCCAGTCGGATGCCCTGTGTTGCACAGAAACGGGCAAGTGCGCCTTTGGCAAAATTTGTGCCGTTGTCAGTGATGATGATGTGAGGTATACCATACCGGACTGTGATGTCTGCAATGAATGTCACAGTAGTTGGGCCACTGAGTTTCTTGATTGGCTTGGCTTCGATCCACTTGGTGAATTTATCTATTGCCACGAGTAAATGTGTCAGGCCTCCTCTGGCAGTCTTGAAAGTTCCTAACATATCCAGGCCCCAGACGGCAAATGGCCAAGTGATCAGAATAGTCTTGAGTACAGAAGCCGGCAAGTGTTGCTTGGAACTGAAGCGTTGGCAGCCGTTGCACTTTCTCACCAAATCTTTGGCATCGTCCAAAGCCGTCGGCCAGAAGAAACAGTGGCGGAAAGCTTTGGCTATGAGAGACCTTGAGGCCGCGTGGTGGTCGCATTCCCCTTGGAGAATGTCCTTCAGGATAGCCATCCCTTTTGTTGCTTCTACACAGCGCTGGAAGATGCCCGTTGCACTTCTTCTGACAAGCTCTTTGTTGACTATGGTGTATGCTGAGGCCCGGCGTTGAACTTGTCGTGCCAAAGTTTCTTCTGCTGGCAGCTCTCCTTTGAGCAGGAATGTGAGGATTGGTTGTGCCCAAGATGGCGCCGAGACTCCTGATGCTTCGGCCAGAGAGACCAGGGCGGTTGGGCTGGGAGGCGGAGGGCTGGGCTGAGCCGCCTGTTGTGTATCCGAAGCCTCCAAGCCGTCTGCTGGAGCCGGCGCCTCCTGGCCGTCCGTTGGAGCAGTCCCCGGGACAGGTACTGGCGCGGCTGTAGGTGGTCCGTCTGTTGGAGTTGGAGTGTCGTGGCCGCCTGCTGGGGCAGTCTCTGGGCCAGCTGTCGAAGTTGCGGGGCCACCTGCTCCAGGGTCAGCTGGTATAAATATTGACTCCGACTCTTGTGAAGGCTTGATAGACAGCTTGCGCAGGCATTGGAGAGATACTCCGGCTCGTATTGCTTGGCGGGTGGAGCCGATTCGTGCCAAGGTGTCGGCTTGCATGTTATCGGCCCGCGGTACATGGAGGAACTCGCAGCCATCAAAGTGTCCACTGATCTGTTGGACAAGGAAGCGATAGCTTGCCATGTTTGCGTCCTTGGCGTCCTAGTCCCCAGACGACTGCTGGACAACCAAGTCTGAGTCACCGTAGCACAACACTCGGCGGATGCCAATCTCCTTGGCCATCCGGAGCCCGTGGATGAGTGCCTCGTACTCGGCCACGTCGTTGGAGGCGGCAAAGTGGATCTGCAGGGTATACTTGAGCTTGTCGCCTTTGGGGGAGGTGAGGACGACGCCGGCTCCCAGGCCGGTGCACATCTTTGATCCGTCAAAGTGCATCCGCCAATGGGTTGAGTCTGGCACAGGCGGCAGGTACTGGGTTTCGGCCCAATCGACAAGGAAATCGGCCAATGCCTGCGACTTGATGGTGGTGCGCGGCTGGTAGAAGATGGTGAAGGGGGCCAGCTCAATGGCCCACTTGGCCACTCTTCCTGATGCATCTCTGTTCCCCATGATTTCAGCAAGCGGGGCCGTGCAGACGACCGTGACAGAATGCTCTTGGAAGTACTGCTTGAGTTTCTTGGCGGTGAAGTACACGCCATAGCACATCTTCTGGTAATGGGGGTAGTTCTGCTTGGATGCTGACATCACTTCGCTCAAGTAGTAGACGGGCCTCCGGACGGGCAAGGCTCTGCCGTCCTCTGGGCGTTCGACCATAATGACAATGCTGACCACCCGGCTAGTGGCCGCTATGTAAAGGAACATGGGTTCCTTGTCTGCTGGCACCGCCAGGACAGGCGGGGTGGACAGCAGTCGCTTGAGCTGGTGGAAAGCTTTGTCCGCCTGGTCGTTCCACTCGAAGCACGTGGTCTTCTTCATCAGTTGGTACAGGGGGAGTGCCTTTTCTCCCAGCCGGCTGAAGAAACGGTTGAGAGATGCCAGGCACCCTGTGAACCTCTGGACATCCCGCACACGGGTCGGTCGTTCCATCCTCTCAATGGCCTTGATCTTCACCGGATTGCACTCGATGCCGCGTTCGGATACCAGGAAGCCAAGGAGCTGGCCGGCCGGTACACCAAAGACGCATTTCTCCGGGTTTAGCTTAATCCGAAAGCAGCGCGGGTTCTCAAACGTTTCCTGGAGATCCTCTAAAAGGGTTCCTTTCTTCTTCGTCTTCACCACAATATCGTCCACGTAAACATGGGCGTTCCTGCCAAGCTGCTTGAGGAGACACTTCTGCATGCAACGCTGATACGTCCAAAACGTATCTATAATTTCTGCTTGCTCCATGCCTCTTTTGGGTGATATTGCTATGATATTTATACACTTCCATACACTTTTGATCATATTTGGACTAACCTATTAACTCAGTGCACCCCAGTGCCAGTTTCTGTTTTCTGCTGTTTTTGTATTTCAGGTTTTCCCATTACGAGAACTGCCAGAAAAATCCCGGAAAAATTATATAAAAAATCAGCGTTCCGGAAGCTTCCCGGCACCCGAAGTAGAGCCGGAGGGGGGCCACCAGGGCTCCAGGCGCCCTGGTGGCGCCCCCCCCCTCCAGGCCGCGCCGGGGGGGCGCCTGGGCCCCCCAGACCTCCGCTGATGCCCCCCTTTGGCATATATTTATATCGTGTCCCGAAACCCTCGAGACGGGGACCCTTTTTCGCGATCTCATCTCTGTTCCGCCGCCGCCGCGCTTCCAAGATCGGGAGCACCAGGAGAACTCTTCCCGGCACCCTTCCGGAGGGGAGGATCACCACCGGGAGCCTCTCCACCACCATGGACGCCTCCCGGATGAGTTGTGAGTAGTCTCCCTTGGACCATGGGTCCATGACCAGTAGCTATGTGATGTTCTCCTCCCGTTCTTGTGCTTCACTAATTAGTCCTCGTGAGCTGCCCTACATGATCGAGGCACATATGTAATCCTTATGCTGTTGCTATGATGAGTTTGCTGGAATCCGATGGATTGTGAGATTATGTTCAGATTGTGTTTGAGTAACATATTTGATTCACCTCTTTTATATTTATGTTCGTAAGTAATTCTTGCATGTTCTCCATTGTTATTTATTGCTTTGGCCAAGTAGTAGGTAGTGACTCCAAGAGGGAACGTTATGCTTGATTGTGGGTTCATGCCCCTCGATGACTAGTTTGAGTGACAGAAACATGAGTCTAGGGGATGTGCTGTTGCCACAAGGGGGAAACCAATGGTGCTTGTGCCCGCGGGTGCAAGGATTGTTTACTTTACGCAAAGTTCTTTTAATGCAGTTGTCTGTTGCTTTGAGTTTACACTATGGGTGGGACTCGCAACTTAATACCAGCGAGATGTTCTGGATAGATATCTCAAGGTGGATGATTAGTAGTAGATGCAGATGGATTTTGGTCTACTTGCCTTGGCGTACCGCCCATGCTTTGAACCTCTACCTTTCTTGCAACTTAGTCAGCATTGGTTTGCACACATGGTCCTGTCAATTGCCCAGCTGTAATTCGTTTACCTCACATAGCTGTTTTATCGTCTTTTGGGAGAGAGAAATTACTAGTGAACATCATGGGACCCCGGTCCATATTACCATCATTGATCACATCCGCTATTTACTTTCCGCTTTTTACTTACTATTGCAGCATTACCTATCACTATTATCACTTGCGTTTGATCCTTTGTAAACGACAAGGCCGGAGGGATTGACAACCTCTTTATACTCGTTGGGAGCAAAGTTATTTGTATCTATGTGCAGGTCCACGTTGATTGCTAATATCTGACGCCGTTAGCAGTTGACACCTTCTTGTTGAAACTGGGAGTCTCAGGGAAATCGATCCTTGGTATCTTTGCCAAGGGAAAACTTCCGCTACACTGCATCTCAAACCTTCCACTTGGGGTAACCAACGAGGGGAGAGAAGCCATCAAGCAAAGTTTTCTGGCGCCGTTGCCGGGGACTCCACTCTTCAGGATAGGGGAGTTGCACGCTATCTTTTACCTTTGCTTTTTAGTATTGTTAGTTTACCTTTCAGTTTTGCTTTAGTATCTTTTATCGAAAATCACAAAAATAGTTACCTTGCTTGCTTGCTGCTATGGGTTCCACCAAGAACACCGAGTTGTGTGACTTCACTATTCACAACAACGATGACTTTATCTGCACACCTATCACTACACCTGCCACTTCAGCACCTTCGTATGAAATTAAACCTGCTTTACTGAACTTAGTCATGAAAGATCAATTCTCCGGTGCTGGAGATGCTGCTGCTTTACACTTGAACAATTTTGTTGAACTTTGTGATATGCAAAAGTACCAAGAAATAGATGGTAATATTGTTAAGCTTAAGCTTTTTCCTTTCTCCTTGAGAGGAGGAGCTAAAATTTGGTTTCAGTCTTTGCCTAGAAATAGCATAGATTCATGGGACAAGTGCAAAGATGCTTTTATTGGAAAATACTATCCACCTGCTAAAATTATCCAACTAAGAAGTAACATAATGAATTTTAAACAATTGGATAATGAACACGTTGCCCAAGCTTGGGAACGTATGAAATCTCTTATCAAGAACTGCCCTACTCATGGTTTGACTACTTGGATGGTTATCCAAACTTTTTATGCAGGCTTGAACTTTACCTCGCGGAACTTGTTAGATTCAGCCGCGGGAGGAACTTTTATGTCAACTACACTTGGTGCTGCCACAAAGCTTCTCGATGAGATGATGACCAACTATTCCCAATGGCACACCGAACGCGCTCCAACAGGTAGGAAGGTAAACTCTGTCGAGGAGATTTCCTCCCTAAATGAAAAAGTTGACTTGATCATGTCTCTACTTTCGAAGCAATCTTCTATTGATCCTCGTGATGTTCCTTTAAATTCTTTGATTGCTCAAGAACAAGTAGATGTGAACTTTATCTCTAGAAACAATTTTAATAACAATGCTTATAGGAGTAATTTTGGTAGCAATCCTAGACCGTTCCCCTCTAATTCTTATGGGAACAACAATGCTTATCCTAGCACCAAGAACTCCACTACTGAAATAGAGATCATGCTTAAAGATTTCATCACTACCCAAAAAGCTTTTAATAATAGTGTAGAAGAAAAACTAAACAAACTAGGTGATCTCTCTTCGAAGGTAGACAATTTAGCCAATGAAGTAGAATTACTTAAGATTAGAACTTCTCCTCTTGAGGAGAGGAAGGTCACTCCTATGAATGCTATTTAAGTGCAAATTAATGAAAACATTAGGATGATGGCTAAACTTAAAGAGAGATGGGCTAGAGAAATGGAGGAAGAAGATAGAATTAAGAGCCTTCCTACCCACCACACTGTTGCTACTATCCAAGTTGTTGAGGATATCCAAACTCTTAGCACCCAATGCACTCCTGGTCCCATTGGACCTATTAATGGTGATGCTATGACTATAGAAACTACCAAACAAGTGAACCTAAAGGACACCACTACCACCTTACTTGATAGTAGTGACCTTGATTTTGATAATTGCACTCTTACCGAAGTTATTGATTTCCTTCACAAGATGTCTAGAGATCCCCGCACTAGCACGCTTAACCTTGCCTTCACAGAGCATATCACTAATGCTCTTATCAATGCTAGGGAGGAGAAACTTAGAGTAGAAGCCTCCATACCTAGAAAGCTAGAAGATGGTTGGGATCCTATGATTAAAATTAAGGTCGATAACTTCTCTTGCTATGCTTTATGTGATGTTGGTGCTAGTACCTCTGTTATGCCCAAAAGAATATATGATATGCTTAAATTGAAACCTTTTGATTCTTGTTCTTTTGGTGTTCGTCTCGTTGATTCTTCCATAAAGAAACCTTTGGGGAGGATCGACGATGTTCTTATCATTGTCAATGACAATTATGTTCCCGTTGATTTTACTATTATGGATATTGAATGTGAACCTTCGTGTCCAGTTATTTTGGGACGTCCTTTTCTACGCACCGTTGGTGCTATCATTGACATGAAAGAGGGGAATATAAAATTCCAATTTCCTCTCAAGAAAGGGATGGAACACTTCCCTCGAAAGAAAATTAAGTTACCTTTTGAGTCCGTTATACGGGCTAGCTATTCTTTTACTCTTGATAAAACTTGATCTCTATGCATTATGCCTAGCTTAAAGGCATAAAAGAAAGCGCTTTTGGGAGGCAGCCCACATGAATAAAATTTTATTTTGCTTTTGTTGTGTCTTGATGTTGTTACTATAGTAGCATCATCATTGTATCTTTGCTTTTCAACTTTGTGCCAAGTGTAGCCTCTGATTGCAAGAAAGTTCAAAAGTTGTGACGTGCTGTCCAGGAAACAGATTCTGTCCTTCGATAGAAAAATTCGTATAAAATCACCAGATCATCTTTTTGGTCTGAATTTTTTCGACAGCGTGCTCTATATAATTGTCTTTCGTGCATCTGTTCTGAGTTTTTTGATTCGAGTTGCAGAAGTGCCCCGAAAAAATCATTTACTACCTGCTGTTCTGTTTTTCACAGATTCTGTCCTGTTTTGCCTTTCCTTCATTTTGCAAACCTAGAGCTTGCTTTTTCTTTGCAAAAACCTTTTGGCAATCTTGAGAAACAGTAGGCCTTCAAGAATATCTTTATTTCCAGCAAGGAACAATTATTTTATTAAGGGTACTAACCTCGCTAATCAGATTATGATGAGTTATGTATGAAGGGAGTTTTCAAGTGTGCGAGGGAAGATGATAAAAAGATCCAGGAGTGTCAAACGCTCAAGCTTGGGGATGCCCCCATGCGCCCCCAAGAAATATTCAAGGAGACTCAAGCGTCTGAGCTTGGGGATGCCCCCGTGCATCCCCTTCTCCATCAACATTATCAGTTCGTCTTTCGTTCCACTATATTTTTATCACTTCATGTGTTATGTGTTATGCTTGGAGCGTCTTGCTTTTAGTTTTCTTTAGCTTTTCATAACGAGTCGGAACTCAGCTTTCTTTGTATGGGAGAGAAACACGCTCCACTTCTACCTAGAACATAACATAGAATTTTCATGTCTATCTTTGCTGTGTGTGTTCTTTGTCTTTCAATAGCTACTATCATGCTTAGCTCTTAGTTTTCATGCTTATCTTTTTAAAGAGCTTTTGTTTAGTTGGTTGCTTGAACTCTCTTTAGTTATCATGATTATCTTATTAAGAGAGTTCGCTTCCGTTGCATTGGTTGGTATGTCTATGATAAAGATGCTACGTGCATAATGGTGCTTAGTAGTTCATGTTTTCTTATGGTTAGTCTCAAATAGCTGGGGGTTTCCCAATATGTTATTGGAGTACCAACATGATTTTTTGGCCTATGATGTGGTATGGTTTAGTAATATCTTCCTTCAAGAATTTATTTTGATTGACTTGGCGTATGCTCACGCATATTTAAGACTGTAAAGAAAGTCTGTCAAGCCTTGATGATCTTTTGTTTCTGAGTAGCGATATAACTTCCATGCCTGATTCAATGTTGCTTTGTCGCTCTGCATGATTATGACCGTCATTGCTCTCTTAGTTGGTCGCTCCCAGTCTTTTGCTAACCTCCACCTGTACTAAGCGGACTGACTGCTTGTGCATCCAAATTCTTTTAAACCAGTTATGCCATATGAGTCCACCATACCTTCCTACATGGTATTTACCTGCCATTCCTAACGGAGACTTTCATGTACCATCTCGAAATTATTCAAAAAATGCATTCCTATTTTGTGCCTCTGTTGTAAGTTCATGATGAAGTAGTAGTTAATTCATGATCTTTTTAAGTTGGACAAGCTTCACCCCGGGATTGCATGTATAATGTGCAAACCCATAATACGAGAAGGAACTGGCATTGAGTGCGCCCGGCTCAAAAAGATAATATAACAAACAAACCCTCCTTCACGCTTTGTTCATGAGAAATCAGAAAACTTTGGCAGTGATAAACAAAGGAGATTAAGAGGATGTGATCGTCCTCATTCGGGAGCCGTTCCTCGAAACTTGTCCATCTCAAGAAGTGATTGAGTTGTCTGCTAGCATTCGTTGACGAAACATGCATGATCTAAAAAAACAATTATTACTTCTGTTTTTAAAACCAAGAGCTCTGGTACATGCTTTGTCTTTGTTTCCGACTACGGGTTTTCAACCTTGCCAACAAAAGCCACGGTTCGAGAGTCTCCACCTTCTTTTAAAAGCACCAACTACTGAGAGCATGATTGTCATTCTGAGTGTAATGTGCATTGTCCCAAAGTAGCATTGTCTTTTGCATGATTGTGATATCGTTTATTCTGAAATTATTGTATCTAGTCATCACTTAAACCTTGGAGGTGCCCCTGCATTTATGTTTTGCTTCACTAAAGGGGGCAAGCGAGATATCACTTTATCATATTTGCACACCATGCTCATTGCAAATCTATTTGATGTTTCAGTATCATATTGTAAAACTTTCAGTTCTTTGTGATTTTCTCATGAGACAACTTAATTACTACAGATTCATTGTCTCAGTAAGCTTTTGTCATATGACTATGAAAAAGTCCTATATGGTTAATAGCATGTCACCACAGAAATTATTCTTGTTATCATTTACCTACTCGAGGACGAGCATGAATTAAGCTTGGGGATGTTGATATGTCGAAAACGTATCTATAATTTCTGCTTGCTCCATGCCTCTTTTGGGTGATATTGCTATGATATTTATACACTTCCATACACTTTTGATCATATTTGGACTAACCTATTAACTCAGTGCACCCCAGTGCCAGTTTCTGTTTTCTGCTGTTTTTGTATTTCAGGTTTTCCCATTACGAGAACTGCCAGAAAAATCCCGGAAAAATTATATAAAAAAATCAGCGTTCCAGAAGCTTCCCGGCACCCGAAGTACAGCCGGAGGGGGGCCACCAGGGCTCCAGGCGCCCTGGTGGCGCGGCCCCCCTCCCGGCCGCGCCGGGGGGGCGCCTGGGCCCCCCAGGCCTCCGCTGATGCCCCCC
Organism: Secale cereale; assembly: GCA_902687465.1. Lineage (NCBI taxonomy): Eukaryota > Viridiplantae > Streptophyta > Magnoliopsida > Poales > Poaceae > Secale > Secale cereale. The sequence continues at coordinate 528,771,069 of LR738711.1, read as the reverse complement.
TTTGGCATATATTTATATCGTGTCCCGAAACCCTCGAGACGGGGACCCTTTTTCGCGATCTCATCTCTGTTCCACCGCCGCCACGCTTCCAAGATCGGGAGCACCAGGAGAACTCTTCCCGGCACCCTGCCGGAGGGGAGGATCACCATCGGGAGCCTCTCCACCACCATGGACGCCTCCCGGATGAGTTGTGAGTAGTCTCCCTTGGACCATGGGTCCATGACCAGTAGCTATGTGATGTTCTCCTCCCGTTCTTGTGCTTCACTAATTAGTCCTCGTGAGCTGCCCTACATGATCGAGGCACATATGTAATCCTTATGCTGTTGCTATGATGAGTTTGCTGGGATCCGATGGATTGTGAGATTATGTTCAGATTGTGTTTGAGTAATATATTTGATTCATCTCTTTTATATTTATGTTCGTAAGTAATTCTTGCATGTTCTTCGTTGTTATTTATTGCTTTGGCCAAGTAGTAGGTAGTGACTCCAAGAGGGAACGTTATGCTTGATTGTGGGTTCATGCCCCTCGATGACTAGTTTGAGTGACAGAAACATGAGTCTAGGGGATGTGCTGTTGCCACAAGGGGGAAAACAACGGTGCTTGTGCCCGCGGGTGCAAGGATTGTTTACTTTACGCAAAGTTCTTTTAATGCAGTTGTCTGTTGCTTTGAGTTTACACTATGGGTGGGACTCGCAACTTAATACCAGCAAGATTTTCTGGATAGATATCTCAAGGTGGATGATTAGTAGTAGATGCAGATGGATTTCGGTCTACTTGCCTTGGCGTACCACCCATGCTTTGAACCTCTACCTTTCTTGCAACTTAGTCAGCATTGGTTTGCGCACATGGTCCTGTCAATTGCCCAGCTGTAATTCGTTTACCTCACATAGCTGTTTTATCGTCTTTTGGGAGAGAGACATTACTAGTGAACATCATGGGACCCCGGTCCATATTACCATCATTGATCACATCCGTTATTTACTTTCCGCTTTTTACTTACTATTGCAGCATTACCTATCACTATTATCACTTGCGTTTGATCCTTTGTAAACGACAAGGCCGGAGGGATTGACAACCTCTCTGTACTCGTTGGGAGCAAAGTTATTTGTATCTGTGTGCAGGTCCATGTTGATTGCTAATATCTGGCGCCGTTAGCAGTTGACACCTTCTTGTTGAAACTGGGAGTCTCAGGGAAATCGATCCTTGGTATCTTTGCCAAGGGAAAACTTCCGCTACACTTCATCTCAAACCTTACACTTGGGGTAACCAACGAGGGGCGAGAAGCCATCAAACGCTGAAAGGTGGCGCTGGCATTTCTCAAGCCGAACGTCATGGTCAGGTAGCAGAAGGCCCCAAACGGCATGAGGAAGGCGGTCTTTAGGCGGTCGGCTGGATCAAGCTTGATTTGGTGGTACCCCGAATAAGCATCAAGGAAAGACAGCAGCTCGCATCCGGCTGTGAGTCGATCACTTGATCTATTCGCGGCAGAGCAAACGGGTCTTTAGGGCAAGCTTTGTTTAGGATGGTGTAATCAATGCACATGCGCCATTTGTTGTTCTTCTTCAGCACCAGGATTGGATTCGCAAGCCACTCGGGATAAAAGACTTCCATGATGAAGCCGGCTGCTAGCAGGCGGGCGACTTCTTCCCCAACGACTCTTCTCTTATCTTCTAACAGGCGGCGCAGCGGCTGTCTGACAGGCTTTGCATCTTCTCTCACATGCAACTTGTGCTTGGCGAAATCCGTCGGGACACCCGGCATGTCCTTGGGGGACCATGCAAAGATGTCCCGATTCTCACGGAGGAAATCGACGAGCTCGCTTTCCTATTTGCTGTCTAGGCTTGACCCTATGACAGCAAATCGCTCCGGGTGAGACGGGTCCAAGGCAATCTTCTTTGTGTCCTTGGCTGGCTGGAACAAGCCTTGTGGCTCCGCCTCCCTGGGATCGGCTGGTATGGCCGGCTGCTCGCCAGCCATTGCCACCAGTCGCTCCAGACGGCGCTTTTCCTCAGCCACGACAAGGGTCTCTGCCAGGCGGCTGCTGGCTGTTGCGCATGCAATGGACTTCTCGTAGTCCCCGGCTATGGTGATTATTCCTTTGGGGCCAGGCATCTTCATCTTGAGGTAGGCATAATGGGGGACTGCCATGAACTTTGCAAGAGCTGGCCGGCCCAAGATCACATGATAGGGACTTTCCAGGTTCACTACTTCAAACCAGACCGGCTCCCTTCGGAAGTGCATCTTGTCACCAAACAGGACATCGACCCTGGCCTTGCCGATTGGTGAACAAGAGAGGCCTCGCACAATGCCATGGAACACGGTCCTGGTAGGCTGAAGTTGCTTTTCTTTGATGCCCAACTTCTCCATGGTGTCTCGGTACATGATGTTGATGCTGCTGTCGCCGTCTACCAGCACCCGGGAGAAATGACAGGCCCGCCTGTCAGTGGAGAGGGTGGCGTCCAGGACCAAGGCATAGGCCCCTGGCGAAGGCATGACAGACGGGTGATCCTCTCGACTCCAGCTGACAGGCCTTTCAGACCAATGCATGAATCCCGGGTCCTTGACGGTAACAGTGTTGACTTATGTGCGCTGCTGGCGCCGGCTGTGCCTATCGTCCGTCTGGCTGGTGAAGACAACATAGGCTCCGTTTTCCTCTGCGAATTCATCCTGGACCTGGCCGCCAGGGCGGGCAGCCGGCGGATTAGGAGGCGGGGCCGGCTGCCCAGCAGGCGGCGGTGGCAGAGCCTCTTCCCTCGCAATTCTTGTGAGCCAATGACACTTTCGTGTGGTGTGGTTGGAAGGCTTCGCGCCACTGTGGAACTTGCAGGGGCGTCCAGGGCTTGATCAAAGGAGAAGGCCGGTTGCCACGCCGGTTTGCCGCCCTTCTGGCGCCTGGGTCCTGCTTGAGCTTCTGGCTGCTGTCCGTCGACTGCTGCCACCAGCCGGCTGTTGGCAGCCGACGCGTGGGCCTTGCGCTTCTGGTCGCTTGTTTGCTGGCGCCGGTTGGACTCTCCCGCCGGCGTCTTGGAAGTTGGAGGGGTCATCTTGCCAGAAGATCCACTTGCAGCTCGGTCTTCATGGAGGAGTCAGCGGTGGTGTACTTGTCTGCTATGCTTAGCAGTTCATCCAACGTGGCCGGCTCGTCACAAAGGAGCCGGTTTTTGAGTAAGGTGCCTTCTCTGCACCCGGCCGTGAAATACTCGATGGCCTGGACCTCATGCACTCCTTCACAAGAGTTTCACAGCTCTGCCCAGCGCGTCAGATAGTCGCGGGCCGACTCGTCTGGGCCTTGGACGCATAGGGAAAGCTGACGCGGCTTGGGAGGACGCTTGTAGGTGCTGGTGAAGTTGCGAGTGAAGGCGTCGGTGAAGTCCAGCCAGCCGTTGATGCTATTGGGCTTAAGGCTGTTCAGCCAAGTCCGAGCCGTGCCCTGGAGCATGAGGGGCACGTACTTCACCGCGACACGTCTGTTGCCGGTGGCTATGCTGACGGCAGTGGAGTAATCCACCCGCCAGTCCTCTGGTTTCACTGATCCGTTGTACTTGGGGGTGTCTCTGGGGAGCGAGAAGCCCTTGGGAAAAGGCTCATTGCGGATGCGAGGGCCGAAGCAGGCCGGACCGAGGTCATCATCTTCTTCAACTGCCTGGGATCGAGCCAGACGGTCCAGGCGGTGGCAGGCGTCGTTCTCCCCAACCCCCTCGCGGCGGCCCAAGCGGCCCGCCAGAGAGGGGTGGCCAACAGGCGGAGGAGACACGCGCCTCTCCCGTCTGGGAGGAGGCAGATGCTCCCCTCGCCGTTCTACGGCCCTTGGGCGGCCATCTTCATCGCGCTCGATGGTGACACGAGTCTGTCGGCTGCGGCTGGCAGCGGGCTCCGAGTCTCGCCGGTTGGTGGCGCCGACTGTTGGAGAGCGAGACGTGGCTCCTTGCTCCCGTCGAAAAGGGCGGTTGTCTGCGTGCGCGCCCGCCTCTGATACCCGGCGACGGGCCTCTTGCTGCGTGGCAGCAGCGTCGAGGAGCTGGCGGGCACGCTGGGTCATGCAACGGAGCTCGTCTCCCTCTAAGTGGCCCATCTTGTCGACCGCCGCCTGGGCAGCCCTTAGGTTCTCCGACGGAGTGAGGTACACAGGCTGTGGGGACCCCAGCATGTCTGCTAGCAGCCCACCGCGATCGCGGACGGCGCCGGCTCGGCTAGGCTCGCCAGCAGCCGGCGTGCCACAAATGGTGCGGTCCATTTCGCGGCGGTAAGCTTCAGTGAGGCGTCGGGAGGCAGCCAATTTGTTGGCGCTGTCGAGGAGCGAAACGTGAAGCGCTTCTAACGCCTCGCCATCTGCCCCTGCCGCGACAGGAGTGGCGAGGTGCTGCAGAGCGGCCTCAAGCGGGTCTGGGCCCGTCCTGCAAGATGGTTCGCCGTGGTCGGTGACGAGCACCTCCGTGGCGGTGCTGATGGTGCTGCAGATTGGAAGAACGGGGAGGGGGTCGTTGATGATCTCCACGTGCTCGGGAAAGGAGTCGACGGGCCCCGCGCCGAGGTCGACGATCATGTCTACCGGTGGGTTAGAAGAGCCTACTGACTCCACGTCAGAGGCGCGCTCGTCGACGATGTGGAGCTTGTCGAGGAGCTCGACGAGGAAGCTCTCCGGTACCACTGGCTCGGCCGCCGGAGAGGGTTCGTCGTGGATGCGGACGGCGCCGAGCAGATCGGCGAGCCCGCTCACGGCGCATGCAGCCTCAGTGCCGCGAAGCATCCCGGTCTCCATGCCAGCGGGCGTGCCGGGCTGGCTACTCTCGCCAGGAAGGAACAAGGTTCCCGTCCAGAACATGTCTCGAGACGACGATGCACCTAGCCCCATGGTGGGCGCCAAATGTCGGGGTTTTGGAACGACATATGCCAACGGATGGCTTATCATGCATGGGGTCAAAAGAACGTCGCCGGGCTCGAGAAGCGGGATAAAGCGGAACTTAGGACGCCTACGGATCTTACCCAGGTTCGGGGCTCTCCGAGGAGATAACACCCCTAGTCCTGCTCTGCGGGGGCTCCGCGTCGTGACTGATAGCACTAAGGTAGCTACAAGGTTGCTCCTTGAGCTATGCGGTTTAGAGGAAGAAGATGAACAGGGCTAGCCCACCTTCTATCTCTCTCTGCTAGGATCTAACCTCGTAATCTTCTAACCCCTCCTCATGGAGGACCGTGGGGGTTTATACATGCCTACCCTCCAGGGGTACAATGGTAATCTTGATGGTGTGGCTCCCAGCCGTCAGTGTCTTCTGGCGCCAGCTTTACCGCCTGTGTGCTGGGGCCCGCCGCCTGCGGGCCCTACGCGATTGTCTTTCACTGTAGATGTGCCTTAGCTGACGACAACCTTGTCGAGAAGGAAGTGGCTACAATACCATCGCCTCCCGCCGTACGCTGCCGCCACGCCCTATCCTATCATCTTGATGAGGCTCGGACTTCTAGGGTGAGGATTGCCGTCTGTTACCAGGCGGCCGTCTCCCCTGGCCGTCTGCCAGGGGCGGCTTGTTCATGAGCTACCCGCTAACCAATGGGGCCAACCGCCTGCTGGCCCCGCCGTTTGCAGGTAGTGGGATCGTGTCCTTCTCTGACTGATGCTTGGTCACAAGCAGCGTGGCTACAGTGACCCGCCGCTTAGGAGATATTCATAAGGTACACTTTCACTGTAGCCACGCCCATATAGATCTTCTAAGGACATGTTCTCCTGTAGCCACACCCCTGCCGCGCAGGGGTTCCCCCAGCGCGCGTCCTGGGGAAGGAAAATGGGACCGTCTGCTGGCTGATGGTGTTGGTGCTGCCGTCTGCTGGATCCCTGCCGCCTGCTGGCTGCCGGCTCCTGGGGCAGGCCACCCTAGGAGGCGGCCCGATGGGCAGGCGGCCGCGGTGGACCAGGCGGCGGTTGTTTGTCTTAAAATACCAAGGGTGGTCGCCGAGGGTACCCATGGTCAATATCTCCGACACAACAGTAGGTTCCATCAAAAATAAAAGTTGGTTCTAGCAAAAACAAAATCTGGTTCCAGCAAAAATGACTTGAGCATCTCAGACTCAAAAGCCGATGAAGCATAATCTCGGTTCTAGCAAAAATCGATTTCCAGCAAAAAAAATGAATCAGCACCGACTACCGTTTTGCAGCTCCCCGGTCGCTGGTTGCAGCTTAGGCGTCGAAGGGCACAACTAATTTGCAGCTTCTTCAAGTTCCATAGTTTTGCAGCATGTAGTCGACGGGCATCGCTGGATGCAACCCTCCTCGCCGCTCAATGCAGATCTTGTACTGCATGATTGCAGCTCACCGTCGGGGTGCATCGCTGGCACCTCGACCAGTGGGCGGTTGTAGCTTTGAGACTCGTGGTTCCACCTCCGGTAACCGTGTGCAGTAGCTCTCCATCTCACGGGCATCATTGGATGTAGCTCGACCCTACCTCGATTGCAGCTTCCCCGGCCAGGGGTTCCAGCTCTCCATCCCGCTGGTTGCATCATGTTGTGGCGTCGTCGCAGCTCGCGGTCCCCTTTGCAGCCGGACGCCGCGCTGCCCCACCTCACACTGCAGTTGGTTGCCGTGCCTCCCCTCCCGGCCTCCCACTCTTGCAGCTTTGCCCGCCGCCTCGAAAACGAGCTAGTGGATGCCTGGTATGGATCTACAGCGCTGGCAACTCGGTCAAGGTCGGGCGACAGATGGATTTTTTCCGATGAGAACTGTGCATGTTAGGAGGAAGAAGATGCTGGAAGGGAATGGATAAGGAAGGTGGATGACTAAAAAAGCGAAGGGGGTGGGAGTGCTCGACGACTAGCGAGAGAAACCGACCCAACTCTTAGCCAGTCATCTGCCCGGAAACGTTTTCCTTCTTTTTTATGTGTAACTTTTTTTTATACTCCCTCCATCCATATATAGGGCCTAACGTATTGTTGGAGACTGACTTTACTATTGATAAAATTAATATTATATGAAATGTATAATGTGAAAATAATATTATTGAAAGCTTCTTTCACGTATGAATTTGATAATATGCTTTGTGTAACTTGCATGTCATATATTATTGCTTTAATAATATATGGATGATCTCGATTGCAATTTATTTTTTTAGAATTATGTCTCAGGCACGTGGGCTGGGCTGGGATGGCCGAACGTTCCGAGGCCCAGCTGGTAGCACTCTTTGCCGTCGAGGAGCAGGCAAAATCGTCAATCCTGGGTGCTGTCTGCCATCTTCGTCTCCGGCGTTTCTAAAAAAAAAAAAAAATCTTCGTCTCCGGCGAGCAAATCGGTGACCAAGAAGGGGCAGGATGGGCTACCTATGGCGGGTGCGGCTCTCGTCGTTTGCGGCCGGTGCGGCGACGGCGTCAGCGGTGGGGTTCTTGCTCCTTTACAAAGACCACCTCCTGGCCCGCGCCGCCATCGCCCGACAGGTGAGCCCCCGCACCCGCACCCGCACCGCCGTTTAGCCGGCTCCTTTTGCGATTATATCGACTGATCTAGTTCATCAACATAATTTCTTTTGCGCAAATCGGTAAAGCATCCGATTTGATGTAGCCATTTCTTTACGGTTAGATATAAACAATTTTGTCGGCGCCCTATAATCTCTGATGTATCGTGATCTTGTCTGGATGCGATGTTGCTGGTTAATCAAATTATCTGGTGTTAAATTCTTTCGCTTCGTTGTATCAGAGCTCCATTTCCTAATTGAAATCACTGAACGAATAACGGTTTCATGGAGGTAGACGCCAATCGGGAATGATTTGTTATAGCCCGTGGAAAATTACTCTTAACAAAACTACTGTGATTGTTATGGAAAGGACGGTGTAGTGTAACTCCATTCTTGCTTTTGATTTACCGGGGTGCTTTTATATACGTTATCTGAATTGACATCAGCGTGAGATAGTCAAAATTAATTTATGTTCTTTGTATTTTCATGCAGTTTGCCACTTCTCAGCTAGGAATTTTTATGTACTGATGACTTTGCATATGCTCCCTCCGTTCATAAATATAAGATGTTCTACTCCCTTCGGTTCGAATTAATTTACGCAGCCTCTGTACAACATTATATAGAGGTTGCCTCAATTAATTTGGATCAGAGGGAGTAACTTTTTTTCTGAATCGGATGTATATAGACCCGTTTCAGTGTGTTTGTTCACTCATTTCAATCCGTATGTAGTCCATATTGAAATATCCAAAACATGTTTTATTTTTAAACGGAGGGAGTGTTAGTCACATATCTGTAAGGTAATCCCCAAAGATAAGAAGAGTCAGTTGTAGACTTTAGTCTCTCTATGTGATCTAGTATCGAGAATAAAATAACTCGTACAATAGGGTGTGTCTGAAGCTGATTGTAGACAAAGAGTTTGCATTGAATGAGATGGCGTGAAAAGACAATAAGGTCGACTCTTAAGATTTTATTGATTAAGAGCATCTCCAACAGATGCCCCAAAATTTGGTACCCTAAAAATGGTTTTAGGTGAGGAATTATAAGGTTTTTGGGCACCAGAAATGTTTCTGCTTTTCCAGCAGCCCTAAAACTGGTGCCCTAAAATTTGAGAGCCACATGGAACATGACAATCCGACGGCGGGGAAGTGTGGGGACGGCGGCGCAGTGCTCAAGGACGGCGGCGGGAGATTGGGGTCAGTGGCGCGGTGCTCGGGGACGGCGGCGGGAGCTCGAGGATGGCATCGGGAGCTTGGGGTGGGCGGCGGGGTTAGATCCGACGGTGTGGAGCGCAGAGGGACGGCCGAAATTGGGTGGGGCAGGGCAGCGGTGGCGGTTGTGGGGGTTGCGGCGGTGGCCCCCCAGCGGTGGCCGGCGTGGAGATGGGGTGAGGCGGCACGGCATCGGTGAAAGTTCACTTTGGCAGTTGTGTTCTCGCCACATCGTTTTTGCTTTTAGGGCTGTAGCGTATATTTGCATTACTTGTAGCAAAATTTTGGGCATCATGTAAATTTTTTTTGGGCATCATATAGCTATAGGGCATCTGTTGGAGGCTTTTTTTGGCTCCAACAGCCCCAAACGGCAGTTTTATGGGTATGCCTGCTATTTTTGGGCATCTGTTGGAGATGCTCTAAGAATGGTTCTATTCTCTCTCATCCACACCAGCAATTATCCATGTGGAAGGATGAAGATTCAGCTGATGTCATAACCTTTTTGTCGTGTCTAATTTGTTAGGTACCAAAATATAAACGTAAATGATAGTGAGTGGATGTAAACTATTTATCACCCATTCGTTGTGTGGGAGATAGGCTGCCAGTCTTGGTATGGTTTGCAGGTTTAGTGGTGATTGTGGTACTGGATATCCTGTATTAGACCATTGAACTAGCTGCTAAGGGTAATGAGGCTTTCTTCACAACTTCACATTCATTATACCCTGATGGGATCGACATTCAAATAAGTTTGCCAACCACACCTGCCACAGGTTTAAACTACTCCCTCCGTTCCAAAATATAAGTCTTTCTAAAGATTTCAACAAGTGACAACATACGGAGCAAAATGAATGAATCTACACTCTAAAACATGTCTACATACATCCGTATGTAGAAGTCCATTTGAAATGTCTAAAAAGACTTATAATTAGGAACGGAGGGAGTAGCTGCTAAGTTTACCAAAATATAAACGATCCTTAGTTTGCCAACTTGTTGTATGGGGTGCAATGAACTCCCAACGAAGGGCTCTTCTCAAAGAGGATTAATGGAAAGAGCCTCCTGTGGTTTGAGTAATTGCAGTCGAACCTGGATGTATTGTTTGCACTTACTTTTCCAACTGGGATCGACATTCAATATAAGTAAATTGACCATTGATTCATAATTTGTGAACTTGCTGCTCTTATGGGGTAGTTCTGATCATTGTGATGTTCTGCTTTATTTGTGAATTATGATGTTTCTGCTTTACTTATACCTATCTCGTGGTTTGTGATAATGGAAAATTGAGCATTATGATGGTACAACCCTGCCCATGAGACAGGACATCTTGAAATTTATGAAGTTGAAAGACCATACAACAGACCTTGCTAGCTTGGCTTGCATCTGAATATTAGCTAAGTTTTGATGTGCTTACAGGTGGAGGATGTCAAGAGAATTTCTGAAAAGCACTATGAAGCCCTGAATCATCGGATCTCAGAACTGAAAAATAGAAAAGAATCAGGAACTAATAAAGAGGCATCAGATTAATTATGTACGTTGGCTGTGTACAATGGTTAAACAATCTGCCAATGTAATTTGTGGTTGCTGCGTGTGTATTACGGCAGCATTTAAGCTGCACTACCATTTTGTTGTTCAAATTGCTATGAATCCTCAATGTCATCTTCATGGCTTTGTGAGATGGACAGAATAAAAAACATTTTTGTCGTTAATGAGTCGGCCTATCTCACGGTTATGTTTGTGATCTGTCTTCCATTAATTTGTTCACTGGTCTTAGAGTGGTCCTGCCACCCTCGTGGAATGTGCACTGAGCATTGTATCCATCTGCTGTTTAACCGTCCTAGGACGACTGTAACAAACCACCCACCTTTTCAATGAAAAGAAAGCAAAGGTCTTTTGCGTTTTCTCGAAGAAAAAAAAGATATAGCAATTTTATAAACATGAATATTACTCTGTGCGTTGAGCATTTTGTCAGCATCCTTTGCATTTTGTTCAATATATTACCTTGGCATTTTGTAATTATTAAAAAATCTCAACCTGATATACGAACTTCTTGTTCGAATTTGATCTGACAGGTGAGGTTGTATCTTTAAACTATTGGTTCTAGATCATATGAAGGAAATCATGTCTTGTTGTTTCTGACCAATTATTATTTAATAAATGCTATCGTGCTGTCCAGTTTTTTTAGTAGCGGCTGAGTGAATTTGGTTTGTGAAGGCATGGCATGATGGCGACGGCTAGCCAAAAACACATCATTGGCAGACCATTTTGGAGGATGACAATGGTTTCCTGGCATTCTTGGGAGTCTGACAACATCTTCAGAGTCCTCGCGTTTTGCTAGTGTGGTGGATTATCCAGGCAAACATTTCTCAGCCTGTGCAATGTCACACCCTTCCATTTACATGTGTAGTTGAATAGAAGTCTTCCTCTTCTTACCATAACAGCTCTGGATAGAATACAAATACTGATCAATTCATACTTCCACGTACTTTGCCATGTAAAGACGTAATTTTCAACCATCTTCTTGGGCGTCTGACAACATCTTCGAGTCTTGGTGTTTCTGCTAGCATAGTGGACTATCCAGGCAAACATTTCTCAGCATGTGCAATGTCACACCCTTCCATTTACAGGTGTAGTTGAATAAAAGTATCCCTCTTCTTACCATATCAGCACTGGATAGAGTATGAGTACCAGTTCATGCTTCCACGTACTTCGCCATGCAAAGACGTAATTTTCAACCATCTTCTTGGGAGTCTGACAACATCTTTGATGTTTTTGCTAGCATAGTGGACTATCCAAGCAAACATTTCTCAGCCTGTGCAATGTCACACCATTCCATTTACAGGTGTAGTTCAATAGAAGTCTCCCTCTTCTTACCATATCAGCTCTGAATAGAGTATGAGTACTGATCAATTCATGCTTCCACGTACTTCGCCATGTAAAGACGTAATTTTCAACCATCTTCTTGGGAGTCTGACAACATCTTCGAGTCCTGGTGTTTTTGCTAGCATAGTGGACTATCCAGGCAAACATTTCTCAGCCTGTGCAATGTCACACCCTTCCATTCACAGGTGTAGTTGAATAGAAGTCCCCCTCTTCTTACCATATCAGCTCTGGATAGAGTATGAGTACTGACCAATTCATGCTTCCACGTACTTCGCCATATAAAGACGTAATTTTCAACCATCTATTGATGGAGAATGAGAAATTAGTATTGCATACTCTAATAACCATTGGTAATTGTTGGTTGGATGTGCTGGTGTCATCATATTAGGTTGAGCCGGCGAAAGGCCGTTAATGTGGCGGTAACGGGGAATGGTGAAGATATGGACGGTGTGGAGGCAAACTAAGGTGCCCGATGGGGCTGAGTGTGCTGGCAACAGGGATGGAGAAGAGAGGGTGAATGTGGTGGCATTGGCAAATGGGGAGATGGTTGTTCATATAGCTGTGAATGGGCGGATGCGACAGTCGTACGAATGACAACCCCATTGATCATGTTGCACGCGGGAGGAGGTTGAGCTACGACTTCCCTCCTGCGCGAGTAGTTGCGGATGAAGGCCACTCCCTATCAAACCATGGACGACGACCGGTAGTCCATCGCACTACAACCTGTACTTTGTACGTGCACGATATTATTTTCTTGGAAAATGTTCATATTTACACAAATGTTCATCTTTAGTCGAGGAGTACATTCCAGGGTAGGTTTAAACATAGGAATAAAAAAACTCTTGATTGGAATGTGATGCCCATTAAAATTATGCAACACTTGAGTTTGTTCGATTGCATCACAGAAGAATAAACGGTGTTTTTCAAGAGGTTTGAATGGATGTTAGATTTTCAAAAGGTTTGATTCCTTACGAAAAGTTTCTACGAGTTTCAATCCTACAAATTAAATGGCCAAGCTAAGAATATTTCCAAGGATTATAACCGTTCAAAAATCCTATTAAATTCAAAGAAGCCCTAGGTTTAAGATAATGATCCATTCAAGTTATGAACCGATAAGGTTACAAAGGATGCACCAGAGGATTATAATAAAGAGGAAGGTCCGTGCAGAGTTGACTGTGACCGATCTGGCCCTACTAAGACCAGTCAACTCGACTAATCAGGCAGTTAAATCCCCCTTATCATAGGCTAAGGCATAGGCATTAGGCACACATTCAACCCTCCACCCTACGCAAAGGCTATGCTCTATTTTTCTCCTTTCCATGTGTGCGATTTGTGACTGACGCATGACTACCGACTATAGAGTACCACTCCTACATTGCGTACGTACGAAATATGGTGGCAATATGAGACAACCATACAGTGAATGAACATACTATTATTATTGGATTTAATTTACTTTGTATATTTGCTCCAACAAGACAGGATCGTAGGAGTAGTCGAGCGGACGTGTTTTGCTTCAGAAGAGTTTTCAAGCCAAGTTACATCTCTTGGCAGCTTCCAAAACAAATCTCATGACTACATACTGTGCTTGTGGCCGGCCGCCCCCCACCTTCGTGGAACCACGCACGCCCCGAGCTGCACCTGCAACCGCAACGTGCCGGATTCAATGTAGAGAAGATCAAATCTTCTTTGATGCAGAAAAGATCAAAATGGTGCTCCTCCTTCATTCCTTCCAATCCAAGTGCTATTTTCTTCTCTGACTCAAACAAAGTATACTACAATATATCATGCATGGTCATAGTAACCGTGGTCATTTTGACACTTAATTGCGTGTACGCGGCCATGCACAATGAGGTTGTTTACCGTTCTACCGTCGACCTGTTCAGCAATACTCCACTTTTTGGCCAATCACGCAATGTTTGAGTTTGATCCTCCATTCAGTTTGATCAGATCAGATCAGCACGCCTGGACTCTTGAGAACAAAATAATAATATCACACATCCGACGCCTCCACATCACCGGTGCATGGTCGTCGGTCGTCATGGTCGGAAATTTGAGCTAAACATGGGAGAGAACTTGGCGTGACGTATCCAGACGCGATCCACGTGTACTGGGAGTTGACGCAGGCCTCGCCGATCATGACATGGTGTGTGTGTGTGTGTGTGTGTGTGTGTGAATGGAACGGACTCGCGACATCCTCTCCTCCCCACCCAAGCGGCGGTTGGTCGGATACATCACCCATGCTCGAAACTAACCAACTATATTCACTCCTTTTTTTATTAATAAGAGAGCAGTTGGGCGATAGTGCAACCGGGGAAGAATCTCTCGCATTCTTATCACCGTGTCTGCGTCGTGTATATATTGGGAAGAAAGAAAACAAGTAGAGTTAAAAATTTCATGGGGAGCTCGACGCTTTATCGCCGAACGCAACGACATAGAGAGAAATAAAGTTATAGTATGCAACATGTAGATATTGTCGGCACAATGCAATCTCCAGCGACAGCGATGTGTACAACTCGCCAGCAATCCACACGTACTAAGTAACTCATGCCCTGCCTATCAACGCATCGTATCGTCAACACGTTGCAGCTGAGGGCATGTCGCACGCGATGACGTGGAGAGAGGGAGGTTCTCATAGTTTACCTGATGTCAGCAAGCAGAGTGATGGGGAAATCATGTCACTGGACGGACAATGGGCCTGATGGAGAGGCATGCATATTCCAGTCGAACACAAGCCAAGAAAAACAGTTGATCCCCGAAAATTCTAAGGTGAGCCCAAAAAATAGTTGGTACCCCGATGCACGATGTTGTGCGTCTAAGATGGTTACGGTACAAGTGAAAGGAGCCCCGTAAGTTATGAGTGGGATTTGGCAACCCTTGCATCGATGATGACCTCGAGTTTTTCTATGCCTCCACTACTATCACCGGGGGTGACGGATCCAAAATGCTGTTTTGGGACTCCACTTGTCTACTTGGGCACAAACCCAAGGATATTGCACGCTTATTTTTTAGACCTCGAGAAGAAACAATTGAAAGATGCGCGAGGCTCTAAAGGGGAACGCATGGATTCTCAAAATCAACCATAACACAATTGTCTCCTATGATTATATTTGGTTTTTTATTTCACTCTTTGGATGTTTATGCATGACTTTCACCTTGATGAACACATGAAAGATGATATTGTTCGGAAGCACTAGAATGATGTGATCTACACGACAAGCACCACATATAAGGCTCAATTCCTTGGCTTGACCCTCTCTCCCATAGACCGCATGGTTTTGATTGTTTGGGCACGCCCAAAAGTTAATTTACTTGCACGGTTGGTTTTAAAAGATAGTTTGGAGAAACGCGGTTGGGAAAGTTGTGGCCTTTGCCTACTTTGTAAAAAGGAACAAGAAATGGGTGCACACATATTCATCAAGTGTTGCTACACGCTTCAACTTTAGAGAACAATCATTCAGAAACTTGGTCTTGCACTCATGGACACCTCCAACTAGCACCTAGATAGATCCGTCCACGAGTGGTGGGGTAACAGAACCGACAACCATAATCCCAATTGGCATTGCTATGGCCTCCCTTACCATGCTTGTCTTTTGGACCACTTGGAATGAGAGAAATGCTCGAGTTTTTCGTCATAAGTGTGTGCCCCCGCCTATCCTTCTTAACACCATATTAGAGAAGGCTAAGCATTGGGTTACCCCGGGAGCTAAGAAACTAGGGCATATCATTTTGCATGAGTAATTTCCATGTCATGTTTGTGGGCGTGTTAACGCTCGAAAATGGCATGATCGCCAAGAGTTACTTGAGGCTATAACAAGTTGAGGTTAATTTATGATTTCATGTCATCATTGGATGGATCTCTCCAAGATGATCAAAATAGATATAACAATGGTCCAAATGGAGGTGGGATGCAAAAGGAATGACAATTTCGGAGTTACCCGTGTTGACATCAGATTAAAGAATGGCATGAATCATAATTAAGAAAGCCTTGGATGGAAAAAGCTTCAACATGAAAGTTCTTAGTCTCGTCGAAACAGACGATTTTAATATAAAAATCATCCCCATCCCAGGCCGTATGCGGATTCTACAGCCAAAACTGTGTGCTCCAGCAGTGTTTGGCCGGATCATCTGGGCCGAGGTCCAGATCATCTGACTGGAGGCCAAAAGGACGACATACAGAACAGAACATTGATGATGAAGCCGGTTGATGTGGGACTGGACCCGGATGATCTGGGTGGAGCCGGACGATCCGGACAAAGACCGGACGTCCGAACAACTTTTTTGCTGCAGACTTTATAAAACAGCCCGAAACCCCCTCAAAATTATCTCAGATCGAAAAGTGTTCAACAGAAAAGTTTTCCTTCTCGTCAAAATGGTTGATTTTGATATAAAAATCATCTTAATCCGAGTTAGTATGCAAAAGTTATAGCCCGATTAGTGACCTGCAGTCAGAAAACTGGGTTTGACCGGATCATCGAGGCCCTGAGCCGGATATTCGGGCCGGAGGTCGTGAGCAGTCCGAATTTGGTTAGATTTTGATGATTTGGACAGCAAGGCAAATCCTTTTCTTGTATGAGAAGCGCATCCTCCTCTTATATAGACAAGAGGCGACGGGCCATTGAACAACACACAATCGATCAATTCATCTACCACCTTTTACCTTTATGTTTATCTCTCTCCCTTGTTCTTCATCGTTCTCTGTTCGTTCTTCTTGTTGTAGGGCAGCGAACCTTGAGGCCCCAGGGGCGATCAGGTCGACCTAGGGCAGCGCATAGCCGGCACACGCCCTGACGGGTCCCTCCCGGGTGTGTGTGGGTTTCGGGTCCTCAAAAGCGTCCACCGTATTGCTTGTGTACTTCGCTTCTGGATGTATCTCTTTCGACGTGAGCTGCAGTGCATCACCCCCTGCGTCGAGGGTACATGGTGACGTGTTTGTGTGTGAAAATAGTTTTTGGCGACTCCACCGGGGACGAAGATTTGAACGGTCTCCAGCCCGTTCTTGCTACGAAGAGATCGTCATCTAGGGTTTGCAATCTACAAAGGTAATATGAATACACAATCCCCTTGTGTAGATGCAAATAATTCATATGGTGTTACCAGATCGTTCAATGAGTATACACTATCGGCCAACCCTAGTTTTTTCAATCATGCATCTAACTACGTGTAAGGGCCGATTCAAAGTAATTTACATGCTTCAACTTCTTATGATACTAGTAACATGCAACATATGTATTTCAAATCATATGCATTGGCTACCCAACAAATTCATATGCCGATGAGCAACATGATGAGTGTCGGTGCACTAGGAACGGGGTCCCTAGCGCCCCTAACTTGTGCATGGACGGTTACAGCCTTCGCGGCAGGGCACCTTGACGGGGACTGAAGGCAAGCCAAAGAAACCACTATTCATGTGATCAAAAAGCGAATCAAGAAGACAAAGGCGACCAAAGGATCCTCCAGAAAGGTCTCCCCTGCCGGGCAGGTGAGCCCTGCGGTGTTGAGACTGGTGAAGGAAATATGCCCTAGAGGCAATAATAAAGTTATTATTTATTTCCTTATATCATGATAAATGTTTATTATTCATGCTAGAATTGTATTAACCAGAAACTTAGTACATGTGTGAATACATAGACAAAACAGAGTGTCCCTAGTATCCCTCTACTAGACTAGCTCATTGATCAAAGATGGTTATGTTTCCTAGCCGTAGACATGAGTTGTCATCTGATCAACGGGATCACATCATTAGGAGAATGATGTGATGGACAAGACCCATCCGTTAGCTTAGCACTATGATCGTTTAGTTTTACTGCTATTGCTTTCTTCATGACTTGTACATGTTCCTATGACTATGAGATTAGGCAACTCCCGAATACCGGAGGAACACCTTATGTGCTATCAAATGTCACAACGTAACTGGGTGATTATAAAGATGCTCTAGAGATGTCTCCGAAGGTATTCGTGGTGTTGGCATAGATCAAGAATAGGATTTGTCACTCCGAGTGTCGGAGAGGTATCTCCGGGGCCTCTCGGTAATACACATCATAATAAGCCTTGCAAGCAAATGACTAATGAGTTAGTCACGAGATGATGTATTACGGAACGAGTAAAGAGACTTGCCGGTAATGATATTGAACTAGGTATTGAGATACCGACTACAAATCTTGGGCAAGTAACATACCGATGACAAAGGGAACAACGTATGTTGTTATGCGGTTTGACCGATAAAGATCTTCGTAGAATATGTAGGAGCCAATATGAGCATCCAGGTTCCGCTATTGGTTATTGACCGAAGATGAGTCTCGGTCATGTCTACATAGTTCTCGAACCCGTAGGGTCCGCATGCTTAACGTTTGATGACGATCGGTATTATGAGTTTATGTGTTTTGATGTACTGAAGGTAGTTCGGAGTCCCGGATGAGATCAGGGACATGACAAGGAGTCTCGAAATGGTTGAGACGTAAAGATCGATATATTGGACGACTATATTCGGACATCGGAAAGGTTCCGAGTGATTCGGGTATTTTTTGAGTACCGGAGAGTTACGGGAATTCGCCGGGGAGTATATGGGCCTTATTGGGCTTTAGGGGAAAGAAAGAGAGGAGGCTGCGCGCCCCCAAGGCTTAGTCCGAATTGGACTAGGGGGAGGGGCTGCGCCCCCTCCTTCCTTCTCTTCTCTTTTCCCTTTCCTTCTCTCCTACTCCTACTACTTGGAAGGGCTCCTAGTTCTACTAGGAAAAGGGGAATCCTACTCCCGGTGCGAGTAGGACTCCCCTAGGGCGCGCCATAGAGAGGGCCGGCCCTCCCCCTCCTCCACTCCTTTATGTACGGCAGTAGAGGCACCCCATAGACACACAATGTGATCTCTCCCAACCGTGTGCGATGCCCCCCTCCACAGAAACACACCTCGATCATATCGTTGCAGTGCTTAGGCGAAGCCCTGCGACGGTAGCTTCATCATCTCCGTCACCACGCTGTCGTGCTGACGAAACTCTCCCACAAAGTTCTACTGGATCAAGAGCTCGTGGGACGTCATCAAGCTGAACGTGTGCTGAACGCGGAGGCTCCGTACGTTCGGTGCTTGATCGGTTGGATCACGAAGAAAGTTTGACTACATCAACCGCGTCACTAGACGCTTCCGCTACCGGTCTACGAGGGTACGTGGACACACTCTCCCCTCTCGTTGCTATGCCTTTAGTAGATAGATCTTGCGTGATCGTAAGATTTTTTTTTTGAAATACTGCGTTCCCCAACAACTGGGACTGGGGCCAAGACCAAGCCCTTCCCTGGCAAGGCCTATGAAGTCCGCCAAGGTTGAAGCAAAGACTCAAGGCAACCTTCGGCAAGTTCCACGCAGACAAACCTTCACCAGAACGTCACTGCTCCACCTCATCATACGCCATTCACTTATCAGTGCAGTGTCGAGCTCTTAGGTGGCTGGTGGATCCTGTTAGATACATGGCAGCCTGCTGGAGAGAAGATTAACTTTATTGACACCCGTCCAGGCACCATGTCATGCTAATAAGATATAGCTAGATAAGCGGCATGGCAACCTTGTCGGGATTCAACCTCCACATGACACCTAGGAGTGCATTTAATGCACTTTGTCCTAACTGCTGGGGTTAGGTATAATAGCACTGTTAGCTATCCAATCTTACTAAGATGACTGTTTTGCCATTCTGGTGACCCCTTAACCTATAAAAGAAGGCCCGAGGCAACCCAGCAAAGGGTTCGAACATTTGACCCCTCAACACTTGTACACGCGTTGCTGCTCTTCTTGAGGCAACCTTGCCGGGCTAGAGCGCTCTGTGTCTTCGTCTTCCTCGAGGTCAATCCACCAAAGTAGGAGTAGGGTTTTACGCTGCAAAGCGTCCCGAACCTGGGTAAAAGAGAGTTGTCCCTTGATGTCTACTACGCAACCTTTTCCTTGTAGACGTTGTTGGGCCTCCAAGTACAGAGGTTTGTAGGACAGTAGCAAATTTCCCTCAAGTGGATGACCTAAGGTTTATCAATCCGTGGGAGGCGTAGGATGAAGATGGTCTCTCTCAAGCAACCCTGCAACCAAATAACAAAGAGTCTCTTGTGTCCCCAACACACCCAATACAATGGTAAATTGTATAGGTGCACTAGTTCGGCGAAGAGATGGTGGTACAAGTGCAATATGGACGGTTGATATAGGTTTTTGTAATAAGAAAATATAAAAACAGTAAGGTAGCAAGTGGTAAAATTGAGCATAAACGATGTTGCAATGATAGTAGGCAAGGCCTAGGGTTCATACTTTCACTAGTGCGAGTTCTCTCAACAAGGATAACATAATTGGATCATATTACTAGCCCTCAACATGCAACAAAGAGTCACTCCAAAGTAACTAATAGCGGAGAACAAACGAAGAGATTATGGTAGGGTACGAAACCACCTCAAAGTTATTCTTTCTGATCGATCTATTCAAGAGTCCGTAGTAACGTTCAATCTATCATAGAGTTCGTACTAGAATAACACCTTAAGACACAAATCAACCAAAACCCTAATGTCACCTAGATACTCCATTGTCACCTCAAGTATCCGTGGGCATGATTATACGATATGCATCACACAATCTCAGAAACATCTATTCAACCAACACATAGAATTTCAAAGAGTGCCCCGAAGTTTCTACCGGAAAGTCAAGACGAAAACGTGTGCCAACCCCTATGCATAGGTTCACAAGGTCACTAAACCCGCAATTTGATCACCAAAACATACATCAAGTGGATCACATGATATCCCATTGTCACCACAGATAAACACGTGCAAGACACACATCAAGTGTTCTCAAATCCTTAAAGACTCAATCCGATAAGATAACTTCAAAGGGAAAACTCAATCCATTACAAGAGAGTAGAGGGGGAGAAGCATTATAAGATCCAACTAGAATAGCAAAGCTCGCGATACATCAAGATCGTGCCATCTCAAGAACATGAGAGAGAGAGAGATCAAACACATAGCTACTGATACATACCCTCAGCCCCGAGGGTGGACTACTCCCTCCTCGTCAAGGAGAGCGCCGGGATGATGAAGATAGCCACCGGAGAGGGATTCCCCCCTCCAGCAGGGTGCCAGAATGGGTGTAGATTGGTTTTCGGTAGCTAAAGAGGCTTTCGGTAGCGAAACTCCCGATCTAGGTTAATTTCCGAAGGTTTCAGTATTTATAGGAATTTTTGGAGTCGGGGCCAAGTAAAGGGGAGCTACGGACCGTCCTCGAGATAGGGGGGCGCGCCCCCTTCCCAGGGCGCGCCCTTCACCCTCAAGGGCAGCCCGTGGCTCTCCTGGCCCAACTCTTTTGCTTCGGGGGCTTCTTTTGGTCCAGAAAAAATCATAAAAAATTGGCTCGTCAATTGGACTCCGTTTGATATTCCATTTCTGTAAAACCCTAAAACAGGAGAAAAACAGAAACTGGCACTGGGCTCTGGGTTAATAGGTTAGTCCCAAAAATCATATAAAAATGTATAATAAAGCCCATTAAACATACAAGACTTCATAAATAATAGCATGGAGCAATAAAAAATTATAGATATGTTGGAGACGTATCAGCATCCCCAAGCTTAATTCCTGCTCGTCCTCGAGTAGGTAAATGATAAAAACAGAATTTTTGATGTGAAGTGCTAACCAACATAGTTTTTCAATGTAATTCTCTTAATTGTGGCATGAATTTTCAGATCTAAAAGATTCAAGACAAAAGTCTATATTTACATAAGAAATAATAATACTTCAAGCATACTAACAAAGCAATCATGTCTTCTCAAAATACCATGGCTAAAGAAAGTTATCCCTACAAAATCATATAGTCCGGCTATGCTCCCTCTTCATTACACAAAATATTCATATCATGCACAACCCCGATTTCAGCCAATCACTTGTTTTCATACTATATTCTTTCAAACCTTTCAACTTTCACGCAATACATGAGCGTGAGCCATGGACATAGCACTATGTGGAATAGAGGTGGTTGTGGAGAAGACAAAAAGGAGGAAGATAGTCTCACATCGACTAGGCGTATCAACGGGCTATGGAGATGCCCATCAATAGATATCAATGTGAGTGAGTAGGGATTGCCATGCAACGGATGCACTAGAGCTAAATATGTATGAAAGCTCAATAAAAGAAACTAAGTGGGTGTGCATCCAACTTGCTTGCTCATGAAGACCTAGGGCATTTGAGGAAGCCCATCGTTGGAATATACAAGCCAAGTTCTATAATGAAAATTCCCACTAGTATATGAAAGTGACTAAACATGAGACTCTCTATCATGAAGACCATGGTGCTACTTTGAAGCACAAGTGTGGAAAAAGATAGTAGCATTGTCCCTTCTCTCTTTTCTCTAATTTTCTTGGAGGGGCTTCTCCCTTTTTTTAGCCCCTCTCTATTTTTTTGGGGCCATCCCCTTTTTTTATTTGGCCTTTATCTCTTTTTTTTGATATATTTTTTGTTTCCTCACACGGGACAATGCTCTAATAATGATGATCATCACACTTTTATTGATTTACAACTTGATATTACAACTCGATACTAGAACAAAGTATGACCCTATATGAATGCCTCCGGCGGTGTACCGGGATGTGCAATGAATCAAGAGTGACATGTATGAAAAATTATGCATGGTGGCTTTGCCACAAATACGATGTCAACTACATGATCATGCATGGCAATATGACAATATGAAGCGTGTCATATGAACGGAACGATGGAAAGTTGCATGGCAATATATCTCGGAATGGCTATGGAAATGCCATGATAGGTAGGTATGGTGGATGTTTTGAGGAATATATATGATGGCTGTTTTGAGGAAGGATATATAGTGGGTGTATGGTACCGGCGAAAGTTGCGCGGTACAAGAGAGGCTAGCAATGGTGGAAGGGTGAGAGTGCGTATAATCCATGGACTCAACATTAGTCATAAGAACTCATATACTTATTGCAAAAATCTATGAGTCATCAAAACAAATCAATCAACGCATGCTCCTAGGGGGGATGTTGGTAGGAGTTAACCATCGCGCGCCCCCGACCTCCACACAATGGTTGGCACTCTACAAATACCTCATGCTCTAACTTCGTCACATAGCGGTTCACCATACGTGCATGATACGGGAATCACTAACCTTAACACAAGTATTTCTCAATTTCATAATAACTCCACTAGCATGACTCTAATATCACCATCCTCATATCTCAAAACATTTATCAAGCATTCAACTTCTCATCATATTCATTGCACTTAGTGTGAAAGTTTTTTACTACATTGACATTGGATGTCTATCATGTGAAGACTAGTTTCTTTAGCCTAAACACATTACCATTCTGTTTTAATAGACTCTCAAATATATATAAGTGAAGCATGAGAGTTCATCTATTTCTTCAAAATAAAACCACCTCCGTGCTCTAAGAAATATAAGTGAAGCACTAGAGCAATAACAAACTACTCCGAAAGATATACGTGAAGATCAATGAGTAGTTGAATAATTATGTAACTATGTGAAGACTCTCTAACATTTAAGAACTTCAGATCTTGGGATATTATTCAAACATCAAGCAAAACAAAATAAACTAAATTGACGCTCCAAGCAAAACACATATAATGTGGTGAATAAAAATATAGCTCCGAGTATAGTTACCGATAGATGAAGACGAAAGAGGGGATGCCTTCCCAGGGCATCCCCAAGCTTAGGCTTTTGATTATCTTGAATTTACTTGGGGTTCCATGGGCATCCCCAAGCTTAGGCCTTTGCTACCCCTTGTTCCATAGTCCATCAAAGCAATACTCAAAACTTGAAAACTTCACAACACAAAACTTAGACAAAAATTATCGTGAGCTCCATTAGTATAAGAAAGCAAACCACTACTCAAAGGTACAGCAATGAATCCATTCTTTGTTTATATTGGTGTTAAACCTACTGTACTCCAACTTCTCTACGGTTCATATCCTCCCATACTACTCATAGATGCATCGGAATAAGCAAACAACACACGAAAAACAGAATCTATCAAAGACAGAACAATCTGTAGTAATCTGCAGGGTTCACCTACTTCTGGAACTCCAAAAAATTCAAAATAAATTGTTAAATTTCCGTAATTTGTCTACCAATCATCTTCAAAAAGAATCAACTAAAAAGCACGCTCCAGTAAAATCCCACGACTACTTTAGCGAGCGCTAACGATTCTGTTTTTCACAGCAGGATCACATAAAGTTCACACAAGTCTTCCCAAAGGTTCTACTTGGCACAAACACTAAACAAAACATGAAACCACATCTAATCAGAGGCTAGATGAAATATTTATTCCCTAACAGCAACAAAATCAAAGGAACTAATATAAAGTTGGGTTGCCTCCCAACAAGCGCTACCGTTTAACGCCCCTAGCTAGGCATAATGATGCTCACATTAAAAGATAAGAATTGAAACATAACGGGAGCATCATGAAGCATATGAATAGCACATTTAAGTAGGACCCACTTCCTATGCATAGGTATTTTGTAAGCAAACAACTTATGGGAACGATAATCAACTAGCATAGGAAGGCAAAGCAAGCATAGCTTCAAAACTTTAAGCACATAGAGAGGAAACTTGATACTATTGCAATTCCTACAAGCATATGATCCTCTCTCATAATAATTTTCAGTAGCATAATGAATGAATTCAACCATATAACCAGCACATAAAGCATTCTTTTCATGATCTACTTGCATAAATTTTTTACTACTCTCCACATAAGCAAATTTATTCTCATCAATAGTAGTGGGAGCAAACTCAACAAAATAACTATCATGTGAAGCATAATCCAATTGAAGACTAAAATCATGATGACAAGTTTCATTGTTATCATTATTCTTAATAGCATACAAGTCATCACAATAATCATCATAGATAGCAACTTTGTTCTCATAATCAATTGGAACCTCTTCCGAAATAGTGGATACATCACTAAATAAAGTCATGACCTCTCCAAATCCACTTTCATCAATATTATCATCATAAATGGGAGGCATGCTTTCCACATAATAAATTTGCTCATCAAAACTCGGGGGACTAAATATATCATCTTCATCAAACATAGCATCCCCAAGCTTGTGGCTTTGCATATCATTAGCATAATGGATATTCAAGGGATTCACACTAACAACATTGCAATCATGCTCATCATTCAAGTATTTAGTGCCAAGCATTCTACGTAATTCTTCTTCTAGTACTTGAGCACAATTTTCCTTTCCATCATTTTCACGAAAGATATTAAAAAGATGAAGCATATGAGGTAACCTTAATTCCATTTTTTTGTAGTTTTCTTTTATAAACGAAACTAGTGATAAAACAAGAAACTAAAAGATTCGATTGCAAGATCTAAAGATATACCTTCAAGCGCTAACCTCCCCGGCAACGGCGCCAGAAAAGAGCTTGATGTCTACTACGCAACCTTCTCCTTGTAGACGTTGTTGGGCCTCCAAGTGCAGAGGTTTGTAGGACAGTAGCAAATTTCCCTCAAGTGAATGACCTAAGGTTTATCAATCCGTGGGAGGCGTAGGATGAAGATGGTCTCTCTCAAGCAACCCTGCAACCAAATAACAAAGAGTCTCTTGTGTCCCCAACACACCCAATACAATGGTAAATTGTATAGGTGCACTAGTTCGGCGAAGAGATGGTGGTACAAGTGCAATATGGATGGTAGATATAGGTTTTTGTAATAAGAAAATATAAAAACAGCAAGGTAGCAAGTGGTAAATGTGAGCATAAATGGTGTTGCAATGATAGTAGGCAAGGCCTAGGGTTCATACATTCACTAGTGCGAGTTCTCTCAACAAGGATAACATAATTGGATCATATTACTAGCCCTCAACATGCAACAAAGAGTCACTCCAAAGTAACTAATAGCGGAGAACAAACGAAGAGATTATGGTAGGGTATGAAACCACCTCAAAGTTATTCTTTCTGATTGATCTATTCAAGAGTCTGTAGTAACGTTCAATCTATCACAGAGTTCGTACTAGAATAACACCTTAAGACACAAATCAACCAAAACCCTAATGTCACCTAGATACTCCATTGTCACCTCAAGTATCCGTGGGCATGATTATACGAGATGCATCACACAATCTCAGAAACATCTATTCAACCAACACATAGAACTTCAAAGAGTGCCCCGAAGTTTCTACCGGAAAGTCAAGATGAAAACGTGTGCCAACCCCTATGCATTGGTTCACAAGGTCACTGAACCCGCAAGTTGATCACCAAAACATACATCAAGTGGATCACATGATATCCCATTGTCACCACATCAAGTGTTCTCAAATCCTTAAAGACTCAATCCGATAAGATAACTTCAAAGGGAAAACTCAATCCATTACAAGAGAGTAGAGGGGGAGAAGCATTATAAGATCCAACTAAAATAGCAAAGCTCGCGATACATCAAGATCGTGCCATCTCAAGAACACGAGAGAGAGAGAGAGAGATCAAACACATAGCTACTGATACATACCCTCAGCCCCGAGGGTGGACTACTCGCTCCTCGTCATGGAGAGCGCCGGGATGATGAAGGTAGCCACCGGAGAGGGATTCCCCCCTCCGGCAGGGTGCCAGAACGGGTGTAGATTGGTTTTCGGTAGCTACAGTGGCCTTCGGCGACGGAACTCCCGATCTAGGTTAATTTCCGAAGGTTTCAGTATTTATAGGAATTTTTTGAGTCTGGGCCAAGTAAAGGGGAGATACGGACCGTCCTCGAGATAGGGGGCGCGCCCCCCTTCCCAGGGCGCGCCCTCCACCCTCTAGGGCAGCCCGTGGCTCTCCTGGCCCAACTCTTTTGCTCCGGGGGCTTCTTTTGGTCCAGAAAAAATCATAAAAAATTGGCTCATCAATTGGACTTCGTTTTATATTCCTTTTCTGTAAAACCCTAAAATAGGAGAAAAACAGAAACTGGCACTGGGCTCTGGGTTAATTGGTTAGTCCCAAAAATCATATAAAGTGTATAATAAAGCCCATTAAACATCCAAGACTTCATAAATAATAGCATGGAACAATCAAAAATTATAGATACTTTGGAGACGTATCATCCCTCGCTGTGCTGCCCTATTGTTTCTTCTCTTTGTGCAATGTGATAATCCCCCGCACCGAAACACAAAGGGTCGGCCCTGCCCCATAGGTGATCGTGCATCCCCCACGACATCTTTGGCGTGCCTAGTAGGGGGACTTCGCTTGCGCGAATCTGAAGCAATAGCTAGTGCATCGATCTCCTTCTTCACTCACGGCGCCCAGGTAGGAGGGCTCCACGACCCATAGGCGGTGCCATGGAAGGCGCGGTCATTGTAGAAGGTGATGTCGCCGTGCCCGCCGCAAAGAGGGCGTGCGACTAGCATAGTAAAGCCGACAAGATCCTTTGGCCCTTGTGCAATGATCGCAATGGTGATGCGGGCGGAGCGGGTGTGTGATTCCCGCTTCCCCTGTACTATGACAAGCGCAACCACCAGAATGGCATGTTCGACCTGGTACGAGCGCGGGTCTTCCTTCAAGCGTCGGTCCCGGCAACAACAACACGCGTACATGGATGGTTCCATGGTCGATGAGTCACGGCCAGTCGCGGAAGTGCTCGGCCTACGGGAAAGAGCACTTAGCGGAGATTCATTAGGTTTCCACCTAGCCTTGCGGGCCAATGCTGTTGCACAAGGGAACCACGGCAAGACAAAGATCCACCCTGCCCTGGCAAGTTGCACCACTCATCGCAGCACGTCATGACCCCGCAGCACGTGGGCTCACGGCTGACCTCCGTGTGTGTCAAGCCCAAGATGCGATTCTATCCCGATCACGAGACTCATACGTGATTGGGGCACAACCGCATCTCAGGCGCTTAGCAAGATGGATATCATTACATGGTACCATTACATAGATACATGGGGATACAACAATTCATACAATTCACATGAATACAATAACATCAATACAAGGCATCCAACTACGAATGCAAACATGAAAAAGCACAACGACATCCATCTGCTATCCCAGGCTGCCGACCAGGAACCTAGCCCAAGACTGACGAAGAAGAAGAAGAAAGAACTCCAGCAAAAGGTAACATCGCTCTCACGTCAAGACATCGGAAACCTGCACCTGCAACTATTGTTGTAGTATCTGTGAGCCACGAGGACTCAGCAATCCCATAACCATGGGTAACAAGACTAGCGAAGCTTAATGGGTAGGAAGAGATTAAGTGGTGAGGTTGCAGCAGCGGCTAAGCAATATATGGTGGCTAACTTACGAGTACAAGAATAAGATGAGCATCTACGCAAACGGTCGCAAACTAGTAGTGATCGCTAAAGATTCTGAACTACATGCGAGTCAAACATAACCCCACCGTGTTCTCTTCTCAAAGTGAAAGAGACAGTCACGGTTACTCACACAATTGTGAGTTTTACTTTGGATCCTCTGTTAAGTTTTCTACAACCGGACATTAACAAATTCCAATCTGCCACATAACCGCGGGCACGGCTTTCGAAAGATCATAACCCTGCAGGGGTGTAATGCCCCGGATGTAATACTTTCCCTTTTGGGTATATAATAAATCTCCGGCTTCATCTATTTCCTTTTCGGGTTCCTTGTCTTTCGGGCTTTCGTCGTTTTGTTGTGTGAGTGTGTGGCATTCATTCATATCATGTAGACATGTGCATTGCATTGCATTTGTGTTGTGGGTTGCATCCGGTCCGTGTGTTTCTTCCCGTTGTCCGTTTCGCGTTCCGGAGTTCCCTCACGTGTCCGTGACGTCCCGTAGGCCTACTTTGTTGTTCGGGCGTTTTTCGTTACCGGTGTGCCGCGAGGTTGTTGTGTGTGTTGTTGTTTTGTTGTGTGCAACCCGCCTCTCAAATCTCGTCTCGTTTGGACTCCGTTGACTTTTCCCTCCGTTGTCCGTGTGGGCCCGATGTGCCTTCACTTCGTGTCCCGGAGATACGCCTGTGGTTTTCTTTTATCTCAGTCTAGGCCTTTTAAAACTATCCCCGCGATCGGATCCGTCGGATCGCGATCGGAGGGCTCCTAGCGCCCCTAAACACTCTCTAACCCTAAAATTCTGCTACTTATAGACCCCCCTAGTCTATTTTTGGGCCTCCCTATTCCTTCTTCTTCCTCCTCTAGATCCACTTTCTTTTTTTTTCCCTTTCTTCTCAGATCCAAAGTTTCTCCTGGATCCCGAGGGGATCCACCGAAGGATCCTTCGATCCAAACCAGCGCCGCCGCCGGGTTTCCTCGATCAGATCTGGGCGAGTCAACGCAGCCGACCGTTCGACCCAGTCGGGCGCTCCCTCCGTCGATCGCATCACCGGGCCGATCCCTTCGCCCCTTTCCTTCGACCGCCGAGCGTGCGACCGGGCCGTACGCGCCGCCGTGGCCCAGGAGGGGACCAGTTCACCCGAGCCGCACCGGGCTTCTGCCTCGCCCCACCGCGCCAGCCAGAAGGCCTGGCTGGGTCGCCCCGCTCGCCGCGCGTCCTGGGCCGCGGGCCCGTCCCTTCACCGCCGCCTCCCGCCGAGGCCACGGGTCGCCCCGCTCGCCGCGCTTCCTGGGCCGCCTCCCCGCGCCGCGCCAGGGCCCGCACCGCCTCCCTCCGCAAGCCGGCCTCCGCGGGCCGCCGGATCCCGAGCGGGCCGCCGCCGCACAGTGCCTCTCCCTCCGGCCCGCACTGTTCATCCGGCCCGCACTGTTCATCCGTTCCAGATCTGGATCCCTGAGGTTGACCTAATTCTTCTAAGTCCCTGTTTTTCCTGATCTGTGATGCAATCTTTGACTTGCTCTAACTTTGTGCCTGTTGCTCCGTTTTGCGCGTGTAGCATGTCCAGATGTTCGTGGAGATGTCCTCTACGTTTTACCTGTTGTTGTCATGCATGTTAGATGTCATCTTGACACTTGTTTTGCTGTTGCAAGAGTGCATCATGATATAAACTGCTGTTATGTGTTATTTTCATGCCACCTTTGACTTGTGATATCTTTTAGCTCGTTTGTCCAAACGATGCAAATGACATGTCCACGTGTTCGTCTTGTCACGAACTACGTGTTGGGTGTGGTAGGTTGCATGGTAGATTTATTGTTGCCTTGTTATCTTCGTTGCAAAGTGCCATGCTCATATAAGGTGTTTTCACTTGTTATGAAATGCCATCTTGTTGAGCTCGTTGTAATCGTTGTGTTCACCACAATGATGCATGCTTGTGTGTTTCGGGATCACCGTCATATGTATTTTGATGAGGTGCTTACCCTTTGCCATGTTTAGTTTCGAGGTGACTTAAACATGCTCTTTTGTGTGCTATGATGATGTTGCTGTTTTGGGACTTAGTGATTTTTCACTAAGTCTGAAATCTGTAACGTTCCGATGCCATGTTCGTGTGATGTTGTAGGACAAAGCATGATAGTTTTGGGGTGGATTTTGATTGTTCCTTGAAGTATATATTGTTGTATTTCCATTCATGTCCTCACATGTCCATTTGAGTGGCTGTAGCATGTTTATCTTTTGCTCCAAACTTTCAATAAAATTCTGCTGCCAGAATTTTATTTCAAAGTTCAATATGTCCGAGATCATTGCTATTGATCCGTGACTCCGTTGGGGGTGCACTTTGGACCTAGTTGCTGTACTTTATATCTAGTTTATGTTCAAGTCCTTTGCCATGCTTTTTGGGTGCTGTAGATTAATTATTTTGAGCTCCAAAGATGCTATGTTGCTGTAATTTGCAGTTTTCGCTCAAATCTTGTTTCGGGCATAACTTTTAGCCCGTAACTCCGATTTCAGCGAATCTTATATCAAACTTGGGTGATTTTCTGTGTAGATTAATAATATCAGGTTGTTATCTTGTTTTGAGGTGTTTTGCTTGAATGATGTTTTCCGTGCTCCATGTGCATCTTTAGTGCATCCATCATGCATTCATGTTTTTCGAGTGCGCATTGCATCGTGTTGATTGGTGCTTGGTGTGTTTGTCTTGTTTAGAGCCGGAAGTTGAGCACGAGTTTTCCAACGAGGTTGAGCACGAGGTTTCCAACGAGTTTGAGCACGAGGACCCTTCTTTCGATCCGAACGTCTTCTCTTCAGGCAAGATGACCGAACCCCGATAACATTACTATCTTTGCCTATTGCTAGTAGTCTCGATCTATAGTTTTGCCTCGATGCCCATGTTCTTCTTGTCAGCCTCCTACTTGTAACCAATTGCCATGATTAACCACCCTACCTATGCAAACCGTTGCTTGGCTAAGTACGCTTCGCTCAGCCCTTCTTATAGCGTTGCTAGTTGCAGGTGAAGTGAAGATGCTTGCTCCATGTTGAAGTTTTGGTTGGGCTATATCACACTATATAAATGCTTTAACTGAAATCACCTATATATTGGCAAGGGTGGAAGGCTAAGCCTTTTGCTTGGTGATTTGTTCCACTCATGCCGTTAGGATCCGTATAAGCCGATTTTATGTTCCTTGATTATGCGTTCCTAACACGGTTGGGGTGTATGGGACCCCCTCGATAAACCGCTAAGTGCTAAGTCTTTTCCAGCAAATCCCAACATTGGTACTATTTGCCTAATAACAAACTAAACATGCATAGGGAGTAATTAACCCTCTTTCTTAATCAACAACCCCGGGCCAGTGCTCCACATGAGTGTTGGTCCGAAACGGGGGTCCTGCGGGGCCACCTCGAGGAAACTCAAGGTTTGGTAAAAACCCGTAGCATCACCCATCCGGACGTGGCCTGAGACGAGATACGCGCGGCTACTATCAGGGTGTCGGCACGCCGGGAGGATTTGCTGGATTAGCCTTACCTTAGCTCGGTATATCTTGAGCACGGGATTCCGAGGATACTCGGGTCTTCCCACTTTGGAGTTGCGACTCCGCGGATCGTGGGCTTGTAATGGGTCAAGTTGGAACACCCCTGCAGGGTTTGAACTTTCGAAAGCCGTGCCCGCGGTTATGTGGCAGATGGGAGCTTGTTAATTCCGGTTGTAGATAACTTGACACAATGATACTAATACACTACCAGCGTGTGTTCCGTGACTGTCAATTTCCGAATAGGGATTCGGGAGTTGAACACGGAGGGGTTATGTTTGTGAGTTGTAGCTAGGATCACTTCGTGATCACTTCTCGCCGTTGCCTTCTCTTCTCGCTCTCACTTGCGTAAGATAGATGCTAGTTGCTGCTGTAGACTTGTACTTTCTTCAG
Source organism: Secale cereale (assembly GCA_902687465.1). Classification (NCBI taxonomy): domain Eukaryota; kingdom Viridiplantae; phylum Streptophyta; class Magnoliopsida; order Poales; family Poaceae; genus Secale; species Secale cereale. The sequence goes on along the minus strand of LR738711.1, from coordinate 528,739,372 downwards.
CCTTTCCCTCACCTAAAGGCTTTGATAGTTCTGTTACCCGGGAACGGGATTGCTGAGTCCTCTGTGGCTCACAGTTACTTCACACACCAGATGCAGGTCCAGCTGTGAGCTATCCAGGTGATGGCACCGAGCTGGATTGGGAGTACGACGAGGAGCGTAGTCGTTACTACGTGCGTTACCCGGACGATCAGTAGTGGAGTCTCTTACTAGGATTCGATCCGCCTGTGGTTGCTTTATTTATCTGAGTTTGGTACTTTGACTTTTGGCTTTTGCCCTTAGAGGGTTGTAGTGATCTTAATGTATGATGTTTGAGACTTGTACTGTTATTCTGTGACGTGGCGATTGTAAGCCAACTATTTTTTTAAGTTTACTATCCCCTCTTTTACATGAGTTGTGCAAAGATTACCAAACTTGAGATCATTCTAGGATGGAATTATGCCTTTAAGTCGTGCCTCGACACGTAGGAGGTATAACTCCATCCTGGGCATTACAAGTTGGTATTCAGAGCCTTCTCCGACCTAGGAACCCCCACTGTTTGATCGAACCGTTGACGGTTGAGTCTAGGCACACACTGAAAACTTTTTGAGTCCTATATTATATCGGAGAGTAGGATTTCTTTGCTTCTCATCCCCTTTCCCTCTGGTGAGGACTCCTGACGTCTACTCTTGTCTCTCCTATCTTCAAAATTTGCACAAATTTTTTTTTAGGAATCCCGCGAGTATTCTGGGATTGTTTCGATGTTCTTGTGACAAGGATATTGTTCCCGATGCCTCCTGTTACCGAGGAGTTGAGCTTCGGGGTATCATTGTAACAAGCATATCGCGACAGTACTAAATACTTAAGACGGCCGACATCGAAAATCTCCCCTATACGGCCAGTGGCACGATAACCCCGACATCACCCAGTACTGGGGAGGTAGTTCGGGAGTATTGCCATAGCTTGTTATAGTGGATGCTTTTCGAAGGTCCGAGGTACACAGTTTCCGAGAAAGACTGGTTATGTGTTGAAGGATGGATACACCTGGATGTAGGTTAGAGTTGATTGCGCGGTGCTTCCCGTGTATCCCCAACACCTGATTGCATAACTGGAATCTTTCGGAAAACTATAGGTGGGTTTTATCCAGTAGATCGTAGGCATTCTTCCAACGAATGCAGGTTAGGAGTTCGGGGTTCGACATTGAGTGAAGGAGTGATATGACCGAGGTTACTATCAGGAGTTGCATCTTAAAGGGTCCTTGGCTATGCTGATCCGGGGATTGCAAAACCTTTTCGTAACGCGTTCATATGCTTTCAGCACAAAGATGTTAGAACGAAACTCCTCTCTTGTGTTTGTTCCTTTCCGTACCTTGTTGTTTTATTATTTTATCCTTTTGATCCCTATGTGGCTTCTCGTGAAGACTGATGTTATCAATTAACTGAGAAATTCATTCGTTCCTCTTGTTCGGTTGATTTCATTCGTTCTTATTGTTCGAATGATTATTGTGAAGACTTGTTGCACTTCATTCCATTGATTCAGCTTATTCCTTTTGTCAATCAATTGCTGATTCGTGGTCATCTCTTACAGGATGGCTCCGAAAAGGGTTCCGAATGCCAACCCAGAGGGTGAAGAGGTTCCAGAACGTCCTCCTTCCCCTCCTCCTCCGCCTGAGGCTTGGAGAGCAATTATGCAGACTACTGCTTAGAACACTCAGTTGATGATGCAGATGATGCAGCAAATGCAGGCTATGCAAGCTAATCAAGCTAATCAGGGCGTTCCTATGAACCAAGGCAACTTCTTCCAGCAGCACCATGCTACCCTCAACCAGTTCTTGGCCAACAATCCTAAAGCTTTCAGTTACTGTGTCGACCCTCTTGATGCTGAAGATTGGCTGACCGATATCAAGAAGCATTTTGAGTGCAGTAACGTGAAAGAAGATGACTATGTGAAGTTTGCAGCCTTCCAACTGAAAGATCAAGCAGCTGACTGGTGGCAGCAGTACAAAGACTCAAGGCCGGGTCAAATGATCTCATGGGAGAATTTCTGCAAGGATTTCCGCTCGCATCACATTCCTACAAGTGTTATCGAGGGTATGCGTGAGCAATTCCGCAACCTCAAGCAGGGCTCCATGTCAGTCTATCAGTATAATGTCAAGTTCCAAAACCTCGCTCGCTATGCAAAGCAAGACATTCCTGATGCAAAGAGCAAAATCTATCAGTTCCGTGGAGGTCTCAAAGATGAACTTCAGCTTGCTCTCACTTTGTTCGAGCCAGACGAATTCGATAAGTTCTATAATATGGCTTTGAAACAAGAAGCAGCTCAGCTTAAGATGGAGGCTTCTAAGAAGAGAATTCGAGATGCTGTTCACTCTACCTCATCGTCTCAGTTGGCTGCGAAACAACAGAAATTCTGGCTTCCTCCTCCTCCAATGATTCGAGCTCCATACAACAACTCCAGCAACTTCAACAACTCCAACAACAAGAACTCTAGTGGTCGTGGTTTCTCCCACCCACCCAACCCGAGCAACCAGTCGAAGAAGCAGTTTCAGTCTCAAGGCTCCAAGTCCAGTGGCTCTCAGTTCCGTCCTCTCTCAGAAGTGACTTGCAACAAATGCACTCAGAAAGGTCACTATGCCAACAGATGTCCTAATCCGAAGCGTCTTCCTCCTCCTCCTCCTGTCGGTACCGCTATGGTCAAGCATGATCCAAAGGCTGCAAGGGTTAATCTGATGAATGCAGCACAAGCCGAGGCTTCTTCTGATGTCATTCTGGCTAACCTTCCAGTGAACTCTATCCCTGCTAAAGTGTTATTTGATTCGGGTGCATCATGCTCTTTCATGTCTCAACCTTTTGCATCCAAGTATAATGTTGACATCAAAAGCTTGCCAAGGGAGTTATCAGTTATTTCTCCGGGGAGACGAATGCATTCCAGTATTTATGCTCCGGATGTTTCTATTCGCATGGGCGATTATCGATTTTTGGCTTCTCCGGTGATTCTTGGTCATTCTGACATCGACCTCATTCTCGGAATGGATTGGCTTTCTCAGCACGATGCTCACATTGATTGTGCTCAAAAGGAAGTCAAGATGACTCATTCTGATGAAGATGTGATTATCTTCGCCTCCAGGGATAATACTATTCGGCTTTTCTCTCTTAATGATAAGGGCGAAATTAATGCCATAGAGCAAATTCCAGTGGTGAATGAATATCAAGACGTCTTTCCAGAAGAACTTCCAGGCATGCCTCCACACCGTCAGGTGGAGTTTGTCATTGAACTCGAGCCGGGCACCGAACCTGTTTGCCGGCGTCCATACAAGCTCTCTTCAGATGAATTGAAGGAATTGAAGAAACAGTTGGATGAACAGGAGCGTATGGGTCTCATCAGACCGAGTACATCTCCGTGGGGCTGTGGTGTCTTATTTGTCAAGAAGAAAGATGTCACGGAGCGTCTCTGTGTTGACTACCGGCCACTGAACAAGAAGACGATTAAGAACAAGTATCCGCTCCCCAACATCAACGAACTCTTTGAGCAGCTCAAAGGAGCTAAAGTGTTCTCTAAGCTTGACCTCCGAATGGGTTACCATCAAATTCGCATTCACGAGGAAGACATTCCCAAGACGGCCTTCAGAACAAGCTACGGTTCATATGAGTATACCGTCATGTCCTTCGGTCTCGCTAATGCTCCTCCTACCTTTTCAAGGATGATGCATTACATCTTCAACCCCTATACTGGCGAATTCGTGCTTGTGTATCTGGATGATATTCTGGTGTTTTCCAAGAATGAAGAAGATCACGAAAAGCACTTGCGTCTGGTTCTCGATCGACTCCGAGAGCATAAATTCTATGCCAAGTTCTCAAAGTGCGAGTTTTGGCTCGATAAGGTTTTGTACCTGGGCCACATCATCTCAGCTGACGGTATTGCGGTTAATCCCGAGAAAGTTGAAGCAATTGTCAACTGGGAAGCTCCTCAGAACGTCAAGCAGCTCCGCAGTTTTCTGGGTCTTGCCAGCTATTGCAGAAGGTTTGTGGAGAATTTCTCCAAGATTGCCAAGCCTCTTTCCAACCTCCTTCAGAAGAATGTCAAATACTTTTGGTCTCCCGAGTGTGAAGTGGCTTTCAAAACCCTCAAAGAGAAGCTTGTCTCTGCTCCAGTTCTGATTCCTCCAGATGAATCCAAGCCCTATGAAGTGTTCTGTGACGCTTCTCTTCAAGGCCTTGGTGGTGTGCTTATGCAAGAGAAGAGAATCGTGGCATACACTTCACGTCAGCTAAAGCCAGCTGAGAAGAACTATCCCACACATGATCTCGAGCTAGCAGCTGTGGTACATGCTCTGATTACGTGGAGACATCTGTTGTTGGGCAGAAAGGTCGACATCTTCACTGATCACAAGAGCTTGAAGTACATCTTCACACAGCCGCATCTGAACCTCCGCCAGACTCGTTGGGTCGAGATGATCCAAGAGTACAACCCCAGCATTGAGTACACTCCAGGCAAGGCAAATGTGATTGCAGATGCTTTGAGCAGAAAGGCATATTGCAACAGCCTTCTTATCAAGCCACACCAGCCTGAGCTTTGTGAAGCTTTCAGGAAGCTCAACCTTCAGGTTGTTCCGCAGGGTTTTCTTGCAAATCTCCAAATTGCTCCTACCTTGGAAGATCAAGTCCGTGAGGCCCAGCTCAGTGATACCATGGTGAAGAAGGTGAAACATGGGATTGCAAAGGGCACTCCAAAATACAAGTGCTTCCGTGTTGATGAGAGAGATAGCTTGTTCTTCGAGGACAGACTCGTTGTTCCCAAAGGTGATCTCAGGAAGCTCATAATGGAAGAAGCTCATGATTCTCTCCTTTCCATTCATCCTGGCAGTTCCAAGATGTATCAAGACCTCAAGCAATCTTACTGGTGGACACGCATGAAAAGGGAAATTGCCCAGTTCGTGAATGAATGTGATGTATGCAGAAGAGTGAAAGCAGAACATCAACGTCCAGCCGGTCTTCTCCAACCTCTTCCTATTCCTGAGTGGAAGTTCGACCACATTGAAATGGACTTCGTCACTGGCTTTCCTAAATCCAAGCGAGGCAATGATGCTATCTTTGTGGTGATTGACAAGCTTACCAAAGTCGCTCACTTTCTTCCAGTCAAAGAATCAATCAATGCAGCTCAACTTGCAGAGCTGTACACTTCCAGAATTGTGTCCCTACATGGCATTCCTCAAGTGATATCCTCAGACCGTGGCAGCTTGTTCACATCAAGGTTCTGGGACTCCTTTCAGTCCGCCATGGGCACGAAGATCAGGTTCAGCACTGCCTTTCACCCTCAGACTAGTGGTCAAGTCGAGCGTGTGAATCAGATCCTAGAAGATATGCTCAGAGCCTGTGTCATCTCCTTCGGCATGAAATGGGAAGACTGTCTTCCATTTGCCGAGTTCTCTTACAACAACAGCTTTCAAGCAAGTGCAGGCAAAGCACCGTTTGAAATTCTCTATGGCAGAAAGTGTCGTACCCCTCTCAACTGGTCTAAAACAGGCGAACGCCAACTTCTTGGCAATGATTTGATCTCTGAAGCCGAAGAAATGTGCAAAGTCATACGTGAGAATCTCAAGGCCGCTCAGTCGCGTCAGAAGAGCTACTATGACGGAAAGCATCGTGATTTGGCTTTCGACATCGGCGATCATGTCTATCTCCGAGTGTCTCTGATGAAAGGAACCCAAAGGTTCGGTATCAAAGGAAAGCTTGCTCCTAGATACGTCGGGCCTTTCAAAATTCTTGGCAAAAGAGGCGATCTAGCCTATCAGCTCGAGCTCCCTTCCAACTTTGCAAATGTTCATGATGTCTTCCATGTGTCTCAACTTCGCAAATGCTTCAAGGCACCTGAGCGCATGATTCCGTTTGAGGAGATTGATCTTCAACAAGACCTTTCCTACCGTGAGCATCCAGTTGCAATTCTCGAAGAAACCGAACGCAAGACTCGCAACAAGTCCATCAAGTTTCTGAAAGTCAAGTGGTCACATCACACAGACCGAGAAGCTACCTGGGAACGAGAAGATCATCTTCGTTCCGAGTACCCTTCCTTTTTCCAGTCCTAGATCTCGGGACGAGATCTTTTTGTAGTAGAGGAGAGTTTGTAATGCCCCGGATGTAATACTTTCCCTTTTGGGTATATAATAAATCTCCGGCTTCATCTATTTCCTTTTCGGGTTCCTTGTCTTTCGGGCTTTCGTCGTTTTGTTGTGTGAGTGTGTGGCATTCATTCATATCATGTAGACATGTGCATTGCATTGCATTTGTGTTGTGGGTTGCATCCGGTCCGTGTGTTTCTTCCCGTTGTCCGTTTCGCGTTCCGGAGCTCCCTCACGTGTCCGTGACGTCCCGTAGGCCTACTTTGTTGTTCGGGCGTTTTTCGTTACCGGTGTGCCGCGAGGTTGTTGTGTGTGTTGTTGTTTTGTTGTGTGCAACCCGCCTCTCAAATCTCGTCTCGTTTGGACTCCGTTGACTTTTCCCTCCGTTGTCCGTGTGGGCCCGATGTGCCTTCACTTCGTGTCCCGGAGATACGCCTGTGGTTTTCTTTTATCTCAGTCTAGGCCTTTTAAAACTATCCCCGCGATCGGATCCGTCGGATCGCGATCGGAGGGCTCCTAGCGCCCCTAAACACTCTCTAACCCTAAAATTCTGCTACTTATAGACCCCCCTAGTCTATTTTTGGGCCTCCCTATTCCTTCTTCTTCCTCCTCTAGATCGACTTTCTTTTTTTCCCTTTCTTCTCAGATCCAAAGTTTCTCCCGGATCCCGAGGGGATCCACCGAAGGATCCTTCGATCCAAACCAGCGTCGCCGCCGGGTTTCCTCGATCAGATCTGGGCGAGTCAACGCAGCCGACCGTTCGACCCAGTCGGGCGCTCCCTCCGTCGATCGCATCACCGGGCCGATCCCTTCGCCCCTTTCCTTCGACCGCCGAGCGTGCGACCGGGCCGTACGCGCCGCCGTGGCCCAGGAGGGGACCAGTTCACCCGAGCCGCACCGGGCTTCTGCCTCGCCCCACCGCACCAGCCAGAAGGCCTGGCTGGGTCGCCCCGCTCGCCGCGCGTCCTGGGCCGCGGGCCCGTCCCTTCATCGCCGCCTCCCGCCGAGGCCACGGGTCGCCCCGCTCGCCGCGCTTCCTGGGCCGCCTCCCCGCGCCGCGCCAGGGCCCGCACCGCCTCCCTCCGCAAGCCGGCCTCCGCGGGCCGCCGGATCCCGAGCGGGCCGCCGCTGCACAGTGCCTCTCCCTCCGGCCCGCACTGTTCATCCGGCCCGCACTGTTCATCCGTTCCAGATCTGGATCCCTGAGGTTGACCTAATTCTTCTAAGTCCCTGTTTTTCCTGATCTGTGATGCAATCTTTGACTTGCTCTAACTTTGTGCCTGTTGCTCCGTTTTGCGCGTGTAGCATGTCCAGATGTTCGTGGAGATGTCCTCTACGTTTTACCTGTTGTTGTCATGCATGTTAGATGTCATCTTGACACTTGTTTTGCTGTTGCAAGAGTGCATCATGATATAAACTGCTGTTATGTGTTATTTTCATGCCACCTTTGACTTGTGATATCTTTTAGCTCGTTTGTCCAAACGATGCAAATGACATGTCCACGTGTTCGTCTTGTCACGAACTACGTGTTGGGTGTGGTAGGTTGCATGGTAGATTTATTGTTGCCTTGTTATCTTCGTTGCAAAGTGCCATGCTCATATAAGGTGTTTTCACTTGTTATGAAATGCCATCTTGTTGAGCTCGTTGTAATCGTTGTGTTCACCACAATGATGCATGCTTGTGTGTTTCGGGATCACCGTCATATGTATTTTGATGAGGTGCTTACCCTTTGCCATGTTTAGTTTCGAGGTGACTTAAACATGCTCTTTTGTGTGCTATGATGATGTTGCTGTTTTGGGACTTAGTGATTTTTCACTAAGTCTGAAATCTGTAACGTTCCGATGCCATGTTCGTGTGATGTTGTAGGACAAAGCATGATAGTTTTGGGGTGGATTTTGATTGTTCCTTGAAGTATATATTGTTGTATTTCCATTCATGTCCTCACATGTCCATTTGAGTGGCTGTAGCATGTTTATCTTTTGCTCCAAACTTTCAATAAAATTCTGCTGCCAGAATTTTATTTCAAAGTTCAATATGTCCGAGATCATTGCTATTGATCCGTGACTCCGTTGGGGGTGCACTTTGGACCTAGTTGCTGTACTTTATATCTAGTTTATGTTCAAGTCCTTTGCCATGCTTTTTGGGTGCTGTAGATTAATTATTTTGAGCTCCAAAGATGCTATGTTGCTGTAATTTGCAGTTTTCGCTCAAATCTTGTTTCGGGCATAACTTTTAGCCCGTAACTCCGATTTCAGCGAATCTTATATCAAACTTGGGTGATTTTCTGTGTAGATTAATAATATCAGGTTGTTATCTTGTTTTGAGGTGTTTTGCTTGAATGATGTTTTCCGTGCTCCATGTGCATCTTTAGTGCATCCATCATGCATTCATGTTTTTCGAGTGCGCATTGCATCGTGTTGATTGGTGCTTGGTGTGTTTGTCTTGTTTAGAGCCGGAAGTTGAGCACGAGTTTTCCAACGAGGTTGAGCACGAGGTTTCCAACGAGTTTGAGCACGAGGACCCTTCTTTCGATCCGAACGTCTTCTCTTCAGGCAAGATGACCGAACCCCGATAACATTACTATCTTTGCCTATTGCTAGTAGTCTCGATCTATAGTTTTGCCTCGATGCCCATGTTCTTCTTGTCAGCCTCCTACTTGTAACCAATTGCCATGATTAACCACCCTACCTATGCAAACCGTTGCTTGGCTAAGTACGCTTCGCTCAGCCCTTCTTATAGCGTTGCTAGTTGCAGGTGAAGTGAAGATGCTTGCTCCATGTTGAAGTTTTGGTTGGGCTATATCACACTATATAAATGCTTTAACTGAAATCACCTATATATTGGCAAGGGTGGAAGGCTAAGCCTTTTGCTTGGTGATTTGTTCCACTCATGCCGTTAGGATCCGTATAAGCCGATTTTATGTTCCTTGATTATGCGTTCCTAACACGGTTGGGGTGTATGGGACCCCCTCGATAAACCGCTAAGTGCTAAGTCTTTTCCAGCAAATCCCAACATTGGTACTATTTGCCTAATAACAAACTAAACATGCATAGGGAGTAATTAACCCTCTTTCTTAATCAACAACCCCGGGCCAGTGCTCCACATGAGTGTTGGTCCGAAACGGGGGTCCTGCGGGGCCACCTCGAGGAAACTCAAGGTTTGGTAAAAACCCGTAGCATCACCCATCCGGACGTGGCCTGAGACGAGATACGCGCGGCTACTATCAGGGTGTCGGCACGCCGGGAGGATTTGCTGGATTAGCCTTACCTTAGCTCGGTATATCTTGAGCACGGGATTCCGAGGATACTCGGGTCTTCCCACTTTGGAGTTGCGACTCCGCGGATCGTGGGCTTGTAATGGGTCAAGTTGGAACACCCCTGCAGGGTTTGAACTTTCGAAAGCCGTGCCCGCGGTTATGTGGCAGATGGGAGCTTGTTAATTCCGGTTGTAGATAACTTGACACAATGATACTAATACACTACCAGCGTGTGTTCCGTGACTGTCAATTTCCGAATAGGGATTCGTGAGTTGAACACGGAGGGGTTATGTTTGTGAGTTGTAGCTAGGATCACTTCGTGATCACTTCTCGCCGTTGCCTTCTCTTCTCGCTCTCACTTGCGTAAGATAGATGCTAGTTGCTGCTATAGACTTGTACTTTCTTCAGCCTTTCCCTCACCTAAAGGCTTTGATAGTTCTGTTACCCGGGAACGGGATTGCTGAGTCCTCTGTGGCTCACAGTTACTTCACACACCAGATGCAGGTCCAGCTGTGAGCTATCCAGGTGATGGCACCGAGCTGGATTGGGAGTACGACGAGGAGCGTAGTCGTTACTACGTGCGTTACCCGGACGATCAGTAGTGGAGTCTCTTACTAGGATTCGATCCGCCTGTGGTTGCTTTATTTATCTGAGTTTGGTACTTTGACTTTTGGCTTTTGCCCTTAGAGGGTTGTAGTGATCTTAATGTATGATGTTTGAGACTTGTACTGTTATTCTGTGACGTGGCGATTGTAAGCCAACTATTTTTTTAAGTTTACTATCCCCTCTTTTACATGAGTTGTGCAAAGATTACCAAACTTGAGATCATTCTAGGATGGAATTATGCCTTTAAGTCGTGCCTCGACACGTAGGAGGTATAACTCCATCCTGGGCATTACAAGGGGTGTCCCAACTTAGCCCATCACAAGCTCTCATGATCAGCAGACATAATAATAATATTACCCCTTATCTTAGGGAAGGCCCGATCAGACTCGGAATTTCCGGTGCACAAGACATTTCGACAATGCTAAAACAAGTCAAGCAAGACCTCCTGGTGTGCCTACACCCTGATAGTAGCCGCGCGTATGTCGTCTCAGGCCACGACCGAATGAGCACAGCGTACAGCAACCAAACCCCAAGTTTCCAAGGGGGGGCGCCGCAAACGACTCTATTTGGGACCAACACCATTAGCACTGGCCCCCCTGCTTTGTAGAAAGAATCCTCGGGGACGGGACCCCCTATGCAAATTAATTAATTAATTAAGTTGTTATTATGAGGCGAATTAAAACCAATGTTGGGCCTTGCTGGAGGAGTTTTATTCAAAGACGAACTGTCAAGGGGTCCCAATATACTCAACCATGTTAGGAACGCAAAATCAAGGAACATAACTCCGGTTTATCGGCTCATAAGGCGGCATGAGTGGAACAAAACCCCGAGCAAAAGGCCAAGCCTTCTACCCATTGCCAAGTATATAGTTGTGATATTCCAACAACAAGTTCCAACATGGAACGATCTTCATCTTCACCTGCAACTAACAACACTATAAGAGGGGTTGAGCAAGCGAGTAACATAGCCAAACAACGGTTTGCTGGGAAGGTGTCAAAGGTTAGAGGTTTCATGGCAACAAGGAGAGGGGCTCACATCAAAAGATAGGTAGCGCGACATATAGCGATTGCATCGAGACATCTAGCATAGCAATGATAGTAAAGGTATCCAAGGAGATAGTCATCTTGCCTGAGATCCCGCAAGGAAGAAGAATGAGTCCATGAAGAAGACGAATAAGAAGCCTCGAAGACGAACCACGTGTAGCCGAACGAATCCTCACGATCGCAACGGAAAAGAACTACCGAGAAGAAAGCACACAACATGGTAAACACACCAATCAAGAACACGACAAGATGCTCAACCAAGTATGATGGAAGACAAGTCTATATGATGCAAAACATGGCAAGGGATGAGACATACAAGAACAACACAAACCAACAAGTTTAAATGAGGCCGGAATAAGCATATAACAATTCCGGTAAGTCCTCATATGCACATTTCGAAATTGGTCCAGATCTGAACAAACCTTAAGTTAAAGTTGTTAAACAGCAGGTTAACATACACCATGATGATCTACTCAAAATTCTAGCCAAGTTTCATATAAAGTTTGTTTCATTCGGAGCTACGGCCTAGAAGATATGAGCAAAACAAGTCAAGCATGTCAACGGTGCAAGATGCACCCAAACATCAAGCAAACACACTCCAAATAGGTAAACAACATGATATTATTCTTATACATGCAAAAACACACAAGTTTCATATAGGACACACTCAAAACGGAGCAACGGTTCAACACATACACACGAAACAAGATATAACAACAAGCTGCCCAAAATCAGCAACATAGCAACTTTGGAGCACGGTATATATATGCTACAGCACCCAAACATGACAACAAGAAGCATGGATGTGAAATAGACATGATACTTAACAAGCATGAACTTAGAGCACACCCAAAAACTTGCGGGAAGACAATTAAACAAGCTTGGCAAGTTGCAATAAATTTATCCAGACTTAGTCAAAATCTGGGAAGGCAAAAACATCATCATGATGCTGCCTTCGGAGGCACAAAACAACAATCATATCAACTCTACTAAGTATATAAAGATCATGGACATGTAATAGACATAGCATACATCAAACAACTCCATTGGAGCAACTCCATAGGAGGCATGGATCAATAACAACAAGCTCCACCAAATTGATCATGCTGATAACAGGCTGACAGGTAAATTTATAGCAACTTGAGAGCAAGAAATAAATAAGCTACATCAGGTTATATATGCAAGTAAGGGCATGGATGGATAGAGCATAACATGGACAACAAGGCATGATCATTGGACATACTAAAACAAGCATGTATTTGAGTGGGTCATCAAGCAAACATAGCATCAGGTTTAGCAGATTCCAGACTTAGCAGTTTTTTCACTAAGTATAAAACAACAACATTGGCATGTCATGTTTACAAGCTTGTTTAAGTCACCTCAAGGCATATAATGGAAAATGGATTGCACCACAGCAAAGACCATATGATTGTGCTTCTAGAACATATTGACATGTGGCATGAAGACAAACACACCAATAGCAATGAGCAAGACAAAACAACATCTCATAACAAATTTCTGCACTTAACAGCCACATGCACTTTTGCAACAGAGATTAACATGGCAATAAGGCACCTAACATGAATGCTACAACAACCATCATGTAGAGCACTTCACAATGAACATTTTGACATATCACACACTCCATTTGGACCAACATGCAAAAAGTTACAAGCACCACAACATGCACTCATGAGATGAGTTCTTAGGGACTTAGCTGAATAAGCAAATAAATGCAAGCAACATTTTAAGTGTTTCTTTACTTGTATGAGGATGCCATGTCAAGTCATATGCAATTTTATGAAAATGTTGACATGAGCATGTTATGAAGCATTTGGTCACCATGGCGGAACGAAAGGGGTGCCACGACAACACGGAAATGGTGCCACGGCAACATTCCGATGATCCGACAACTCGTCGAGATGTCGATGCAAAAGAAAGAGTGGATGTGCGGAACATGCAAAAGATGGTGGGGTGCTCCCGGTTACCGGGTTCCCACGTGTCGATGGTAAGGCAAAAGAGGGGCTTCGTGCAACGAACAATCGTAACGGTGCAAACACAGGGTTCAACTCATACAACATGCATGCATTTGTCCACGGGCACGTCTCGGGGTTATACCTTCAAAGCGTATGTTCAGGGTTGACCGGGTTCAACGAGGGAAGTAGTCGTTCAAGTTTCACAGTCGAAGTAGTGGTACACGTGGTCTTGTCGAAACCAAGCGACGGTAGTCGTACACGACGCGTTGTGGAAGTAGTTGTACTCTCGGTCTTCGGCGAGGGTAGTGGTACACGTTTCGTAGATGTTTGGGGTCGTCGGTAGAGGAACTTGATGTCCGTGTGTTCCACGCGGTCTTCGAGGGTCGATGGTAGTCGTCATGGGTCGTAGAAGAACTTGACGGTTCCGAGGGCTCCGGCTATCGTGGTACTTGGCGCAACGGACGTCTTGGTGCTTGGGGTCTTCGAACTTGCCGGTCTCGGCGGGTCGTCGTGTAGTCGTACTCAGGTTATCGTCGGTCTCGGCTGTTAGAAGTACACTCGTTGGGGAGGGACTTGGCGCATCCTTGTTCTTTTGGGTTCGTAGTTGTACTTGAACTTCGGAGTCCGGGTCTTGCCGGTGGTGTACTTGACGAGTTTGCGCGTAGAGGTACTTGGTGAAAAATCCTGGAGACGATGCGTCCGCGTACGGTTCTTGGTGACGTTCTTGCTGGTCCAAAAAGAAAACAAGAGGTCATATCCGGTCGCCTCCGAGGCTTGGGCGCACCAAAACTTTGAGCTGGAGGTGGCGGACAGCATCCATGGCCATGGCGGCTTGAAGTCCCGCGATGGAGATTCTCCTTGATGCCAATGGGCTGTAGAGGTTGGGGATGCCAACGAGGCTGGGGTCACGGTCGTGTGCTCGCTCTCGTGCGAGGCGCCGAAGGAGCTGCTGGTCCTGCGACTGGACGCAGGGAAGGAGGCGATGCGATGAGGAAGAAGGGCCTCGGGTTCTCGTGGACGAGGGGCACGGAGGAGGACAGCCCCGGAGGCGCTGCGACGTAGCAGTGGCATGGGGCACGATGCAGCGGCGGCGGCTGTAGGGCACCGGCGGTGGGCATGGGCGGAGGAGAAGGGCAGGGGAGACGTGACGAGGCACAGGGCAGGGGTGGTGTTGGTCGTCGCTGGAGAGGAGGAGATGGTCGGGCGAGCTGCCAGAGGAGCTCCCACGGCTGGCTGCCGGAGCCGTGAAGAATAAGAGGCCGGCCGGTCGTGGCAGACACAGAGGGAGGAGGCGGCTGGAGGTGATGGGGATCGAGCGCGGCGTCCCTAGCGATGTGTGCAGAGAAGTGGCGGCGGCGAGGTAGCTGACGAAGGAGGAGGGAGCGGGGCTGTGTGCGTTGGTGGAGGAGCGAGGCGGCGGAGTGGGAGGACGAGAGGGAGAGGATGGAGCGGTGTGTTGGGCTAGGGTTAGAGGATAGGGGGAGGTGGGCTTTGAGCCAGATGGGTCGGCCTGAGTTATTGGCTGGGCTTCTCTCTCCCTCTCCCTTGTTCTATTTTTGCACTTTCTTCAGACAAAAAAAATACAAATGGAAAAGGCCAGGGACATAGAAGAGGAGTTTAGCAAATATGAAAACATCTCCATGATCCTGGAATATTGTAGTATTTGAAATAATTGCCTTGGATATTTTTAAAAGGTAGAAAAATAAAACAAGTTTGAATTATATTCAAACTTGAGGCATTTTTGAACCTAACAAAAACAACTCCAAATAGAATGAGATTTGGCAGAGAGGTTAAAGATGAGGTGTGAGATTTTCACGAAGAAGTTGAACATTATTGGAGAATGGAAAAGTGGCACTTGCCAAAATGAAAGAAAGAAGAGGAAGGAGGAGGTGATGATGCATGATCATACATGGAGCATGCAACAATGTAACATGCATGAATATGACAATGCACATGCTGATTATGAGAATGCAAAATGACAAGAGGCACAAATGCAACATGACAAAGATGGGCATGGCAATGCAATATAACCAAATGATGAACATGATGCAAGAAGCATAATATGACAATGGCACTCTTCGCGATCATGCCAACAAACAGTTCAAACACACAACGACAACGAAAATAACTAGAAGACACTAGAGCATCGGTATCGGGTTGTCACAACACTCCCCTACTAACAAGAGATCTCGTCCCGAGATCTTAGGAACGAGACATAAGAAGAATAGGAAGAACAAGTTCTTCTTGGAGAAAAGAGTGAAAGAATAGAATCTTGAGAGGTTGAGCCACTTGAAAGGAAGAATACAACAGAGACAAATGAGATCGAGAAGCTCCGGTAACAAGAGGAAACAAGACATACGACTGATGAAATCCATACTTACTTCACACTTTGAAAAGAATTTGGGAATAACTCCGAAAAATATTAGCAGAGTCAGGTAAGATCCTAGGAAAAGACCTGTGGGTTATGAGCCCACCGAAGAGAAAACACCATTGAAAAGGATGTTTGAAAGAGATAAGATGCACCGGAACGATTGAAAAACTCGAATGAGGTGACAACATCGAATTAATTAGAACACAGACGAATCTCCTGAGATATCTTCAGAACTCCGGAACAATTAAATGGCGAGAGGCGAACGAGAGAAAGGGAACTCTTGAGCAATGGAAAAGATTAAGAACAACACCGAAAACTCGAATTGAATCCACCGGAGAAGAATAGAGGTGAAGAATATCGAATCGAGATGAGAATTCATCGAAGAATAAAGGAGATGAATGATGACGAACTAGACGAGAATTCACCAGTTGAAATAACTAGGGAAAGAATGCAAAGGATTCACACGAGTAGGATAGATACTCGATTAAGGACTCTGGCTCCGAGAAGAAAAAGGGTGGGCGGGTGGGAAAAAGAAAGGCAACTTCGAAAGGGGAAACAACTTCGGTTGAAAGAACCGAGGATTGAAGCAAAAGATGAGGAGGGTCAAAACGACTTGACGAGAGATGCACCAGATGACAAAAGGCTGACATCGCAACGAACTAAAACTAACCACGTGATCCTAAAAAAATTTGAAGGGGAAGAGGAGTAAGTCAAACCACCTACGTCAAGATTCCTCACCAGAGCGACGAAGGGGCTGAGGAGTAAAAAGAATTCCTACTCTCCGATATAACTAGACTCCGAAAAAGTTTTCTGCTAGGCTCAACAACGGCCAAGCTAGGATCAATCAAGGGGGCTCCTATGGTCGGTCGAGGCTCTGATACCAACTTGTCAGGCCCAAGATGCGATTCTATCCCGATCACGAGACTCATACGTGATTGGGGTACAACCACATCTCAGGCGCTTAGCAAGATGGATATCATTACATCGTACCATTACATAAATACATGGGGATACAACAATTCATACAATTCACATGAATACAACAACATCAATACAAGTCATCCGACTATGGATGCAAACATGAAAAGCACAACGACATCCATCTGCTATCCCAGGCTGCCGACCAGGAATCTAGCCCAAGACTGACGAAGAAGAAGAAGCAAGAACTCTAGCAAAAGGTAACATCGCTCTCACGTCAAGACATCGGAAACCTGCACCTGCAACTGTTGTTGTAGTATCTGTGAGCCACGAGGACTCAGCAATCCCATAACCATGGGTAACAAGACTAGCGAAGCTTAATGGGTAGGAAGAGATTAAGTGGTGAGGTTGCAGCTGCGGCTAAGCAATATATGGTGGCTAACTTACGAGTACAAGAATAAGATGAGCATCTACGCAAACGGTCACAAACTAGTAGTGATCGCTAAAGATCCCGAACTACCTGCGAGTCTAACATAACCCCACCGTGTTCTCTTCTCAAAGTGAAAAGAGACAGTCACGGTTACTCACACAGTTGTGTGTTTTACTTCGGATCCTCTGTCAAGTTTTCTACAACCGGACATTAACAAATTCCAATCTACCACGTAACCACGGGCACAACTTTCGAAAGATCATAACCCTGTAGGGGTGTCCCAACTTAGCCCATCACAAGCTCTCACGATCAGCAGAGATAATAATAATATTACACCTTATCTTCAGGAAGGCCCGATCAGACTCGGAATTCCTAGTGCACAAGACATTTCGACAATGGTAAAACAAGTCCAGCAAGACCTCCCGGCGTGCCGACACCCTGATAGTAGCCGCGCGTATCTCGTCTCAGGCCACGACCGGATGAGCACAACGTACAACAACCAAACCCCAAGTTTCCAAGGGGGGGGG
>LR738711.1:528681075-528722094 GCA_902687465.1 Secale cereale | reverse complement strand
GGGGGGGGGGGGGCGCCACAAACGACTCTATTTGGGACCAACACCATCAGCACTGCCCCCCTGCTATGTAGAAAGAATCCTCGGGGACGTGACCCCCTATGCAAATTAATTAATTAATTAAGTTGTTATTATGAGGCAAATTAAAACCAATGTTGGGCCTTGCTGGAGGAGTTTTATTCAAAGACGAACTGTCAAGGGGTCCCCATATACCCAACCGTGTTAGGAACGCAAAATCAAGGAACATAACGCCGGTTTATCGGCTCCTAAGGCGGCATGAGTGGAACAAAACACCAAGTAAAAGGCCAATCCTTCTACCCATTGCCAAGTATATAGGTGTGTTAATAATAAAAGTAGATATTGTGATATTCCAACATGGAACGATCTTTATCTTCACCTGCAACTAACAACGCTATAAGAGGGGCTGAGTAAGGGGGTAACATAGCCAATCAATGGTTTTTTGGGAAGGTGTCAAAGGTTAGAGGTTTCATGGCAACAAGGAGAGGGGCTGACATCAAAAGATAGGTAGCGCGACATATAGCGATATCATCGAGACATCTAGCATAGCAATGATAGTAAAGGTATCCAAGGTGATGGTCATCTTGCCTGAGATCCCGCAAGGAAGAAGAATGAGTCCATGAAGAAGACGAAGAAGAAGCCTCGAAGACGAACCACATGTAACCGAACGAATCCTCACGATCGCAACGGAAAAGAACCAGCGAGAAGAAAGCACACACCATGGTAAACACACCAATCAAGAACACGACAAGATGCTCAACCAAGTATGATGCAAGACAAGTCTATATGATGCAAAACATGGCAAGGGATGAGGCATACAAGAACAACACAAACCAACAAGTTTAAATGAGGCCGGAATTAGCATATAACAATTCCGGCAAGTCCTCATATGCACATTTCGAAATTGGTCCAGATATGAACAAACCTTAAGTTAAAGTTATTAAACAGCAGATTAACATGCACCATGATGATCTACTCGAAATTCTAGTCAAGTTTCATATAAAGTTTGTTTAATTCGGAGCTACGGCCTAGAAGATATGAGCAAAACAAGTCAAGCATGTCAACAATGCAAGATGCACCCAAACATCAAGCAAACACACTCCAAATAGGTAAACAACATGATATTATGCTTCTACATGCAAAAACACACAAGTTTCATATAGGACACGCTCAAAACGGAGCAACGGTTCAACACATACACACGAAACAAGATATAACAACAAGCTGCCCAAAATCAGCAACATAGCAACTTTGGAGCAAGGTATATATATGCTACAACACCCAAACATGACAACAAGAAGCATGGATGTGAAATAGACATGATACTTAACAAGAATGAACTTAGAGCACACCCAAAACCTTGCTGGAACACAATTAAACAAGCATGGCAAGTTGCAATAAATTTATCTTGACTTAGTCAAAATCTGGGAAGGCAAAAACATCATCACGATGCTGCCTTCAGAGGCACAAAACAACAAGCATATCAACTCTACTAAGTATATAAAGATCATGGACATGTAATATACATAGCATACATCAAACAACTCCATTGGAGCAACTCCATAGGAGGCATGGATCAATAACAAGAAGCTCCACCAAATTGATCATGCTGATAACAGGCTGACAGGTAAATTTATAGCAACTTGAGAGCAAGAAATAAATAAGCTACAACATGTTATATATGCAAGTAAGGGCATGGATGGATAGAGCATACCATCATGTAGAGCACTTCACAATGAACATTTTGACATATCACACACTCCATTTGGACCAACATGCAAAAAGTTACAAGCACCACAACATGCACTCATGAGATGAGTTCTTAGGGACTTAGCTGAATAAGTAAATAAATGCAAGCAACATTTTAAGTGTTTCTTTACATGTATGAGGATGCCATGTCAAGTCATATGCAATTTTATGAAAATGTTGACATGAGCATGTTATGAAGCATTTGGTTACCATGGCAGAACGAAAGGGGTGCCACGGCAACACGGAAATGGTGCCACGGCAACATTCCGATGATCCGACAACTCGTCGAGATGTCGGTGCAAAAGAAAGAGTGGATGTGCGGAACATGCAAAAGATGGTGGGGTGCTCCCGGTTACTGGGTTCCCACGTGTCGACGGCAAGGCAAAAGAGGGGCTTCATGCAACGAACAATCGTAACGGTGCAAACACAGGGTTCAACTCATACAACATGCATGCATTCATCCACGGGCACGTCTCGGGGTCATACCTTCAAAGCGTATGTTCGGGGTGGATCGGGTTCAACGAGGGAACTAGTCGTTCAAGTTTCGTAGTCGAAGTAGTGGTACACGTGGTCTTGTCGAAACCAAGCGACGGTAGTCGTACACGACGCGTTGTGGAAGTACTTGTACCCGCGGTCTTCAGCGAGGGTAGTGGTACACGTTTCGTAGATGTTTGGGGTCGTTGGTAGAGGAACTTGATGTCCGTATGTTCCACGGGGTCTTCGAGGGTCGACGGTAATCGTTCATGGGTCGTAGAGGAACTTGACGGTTCCGAGGGCTTCGGCCATCGTGGTACTTGGCGTAATGGATGTCTTGGTGCTTGGGGTATTCGAACTTGCCGGTCTCGGCGGGTCGTCGTGTAGTCGTACTCAGGTTGTCGTCGGTCTCGGCGGGTAGAGGTACACTCGTTGGGGAGGGACTTGGCGCATCCTTGTTCTTTCAGGTTTGTAGTTGTACTTGAAGTTCGGAGTCCGGGTCTTGCCGGTGGTGTACTTGACGAGTTCGCACGTAGAGGTACTTGGCAAAAAATCCTGGAGACGATGCGTCCGCGTACGGTTCTTGGCGACGTCCTTGCTGGTCCAAAAAGAAGACAAGAGGTCGTATCCGGTCGCCTACGAGGCTTGGGTGCACCGAAACTTTGAGCTGGAGGTGGCGGACAGCATCGATGGCCATGGCGGCTTGAACTCCCGCGGTGGAGATTCTCGTTGATGCCAACGGGCTGCAGAGGTTGGGGATGCCGACGAGGCAGGGGTCACGCTCGTGTACTCGCTCCCGTGCGGGGCGCCGAAGGAGCTGCTGGTCCTGCGACTGGACGCAGGGAAGGAGGCGATGCGATGAGGAGGAAGGGCCTCGGGTTCTCGTGGACGAGGGGCGCGGAGGAGGACAGCCTCGGAGGCGCTGCAACGTAGCAGTGGCATGGGGCACGATGGAGCGGCGGCGGCTACAGGGCACCGGCGGTGGGCACGGGCGGAGGAGAAGGGCAGGGGAGACGGGACGAGGCACAGGGCAGGGGTGGTGTTGGTCGTCGCTGGAGCGGAGGAGATGGTCGGGCGAGCTACCAGAGGAGCTCCCACGGCTAGCTGCCGGAGCCGTGAAGAATAAGAGGCCGGCCGGTCATGGCAGACGAAGAGGGAGGAGGCGGCTGGAGGTGATGGGGATCGAGTGCGGCGTCCCTAGCGATGTGTGCAGAGAAGTGGCGGCGGCGAGGTAGCTGACAAAGGAGGAGGGAGCGGGGCTGTGTGCGTTGGTGGAGGAGCGAGGCGGCGGAGTGGGAGGACGAGAGGGAGAGGATGGAGCGGTGGGTCGGGCTAGGTTAGAGGATAGGGGGAGGTGGGCCTTGAGCCAGATGGGCCGGCCTGAGTTATTGGCTGGGCTTCTCTCTCCCTCTCCCTTGTTCTATTTTTGCACTTTCTTCAGACAAAAAAAATACAAATGGAAAAGGCCAGGGACATAGAAGAGGAGTTTAGCAAATATGAAAACATCTCCATGATCCTGGAATATTGTAGTATTTGAAATAATTGCCTTGGATATTTTTAAAAGGTAGAAAAATAAAACAAGTTTGAATTATATTCAAACTTGAGGTATTTTTGAACCTAACCAAAACAACTCCAAATAGAATGAGATTTGGCAGAGAGGTTAAAGATGAGGTGTGAGATTTTCACGGAGAAGTTGAACATTATTGGAGAATGGAAAAGTGGCACTTGCCAAAATGAAAGAAAGAAGAGGAAGGAGGAGGTGATGATGCATGATCATACATGGAGCATGCAACAATGTAACATGCATGAATATGACAATGCACACGTTGATTATGAGAATGCAAAATGACAAGAGGCACAAATGCAACATGACAAAGATGGGCATGGCAATGCAATATAACCAAATGATGAACATGATGCAAGAAGCATAATATGACAATGGCACTCTTCGCGATCATGCCAACAAACAGTTCAAACACACAACGACAACGAAAATAACTAGAAGACACTAGAGCATCGGTATCGGGTTGTCACAGTGTGTGTGGCTACCGTGGGATGGGGGGGAAGTACATGTTTCCGCTATGAAAACAATCGCGAGTTTAAGAAAAGATAAGTCATGGAACCTTCCTTTAGTTCCATAATTACTAGTTATTTTTTGCAACTCCTTTTGGTTCAAGCCCAAGTTCACGTACGGAGAAGCCTGCAACATGAAGGGATCCTTCCATGATCGTTTTGCGCCCCCATATGTTTCAAGTCCGCTCAACAGGTCGGGCGCCTGCATCGTGAACATCGAAGGAAAAACTTCCCGATGGTACTACTGCTCGCAGGCTGCTAGGGGCCCGCCCCCAAGATCACCGTGACGAATGGTCAGCCCTGGCAAGTTCCCAGCATGCGTAAGGCACATTATCATACAAGAACAATGGGCAGAACGAACTAAAAGGATAGCATCAGTTCATCCACCTACTTAAAAGTACTATTACATTCCGGGATAGCAAAGGTACAACATAAGACCAAATATGTTTTTCTGTTCACTAGGGATACCATGGCATCAAGTTCAGTTAACATAGTCACCGTGAACCCTAGGGACCTCAAGGATTCTGTCAGCAATAGGGGCGACGGCCCCGTTGGCAGTGGAAATGTCTACATTCGCCGACAACCTCTTTAAGGACTTGGAGAGGTCGAGCCCTTGGTTGTGGCAAACCAAGCTGACCAGCACGCTATGGAGCGCGTCGTGGGCGAATTTCCGAGACTCGTCGGCAAAGGATGCACTCCTGTCATCGTGGTACATCTTCAGCACCTCGATCAGACCGTTGAAGAACTTGGACAATCTAGCGCTGGCAACTTCGTGCTCTAAGGAAGGGAAGCACCAGCTCTTCATGTCCATGACTGCAAGCTGGGAAGAAATGCGCTCAGCTGTCTCAACCGGCTCCTCTGTCCATAGGGAGTACATCTTCTGCAGCTTGTCCAACGCACCTTCCACATCCTTCTAGAGAGTTTCCGCACTAGTGAGCTTCTCCGTCAAGGCCTATTCTCGCTCCTTGGAAGACTCAAGACTTGGTTCTAGCCTGGCAAGCTTGGACTTTAGATCCTGGATCACGCCATCAGCGGTGGCTAGTTCTTAGCTCTTGGACGAGAGTTGTGTCTGCAGCTCCCCTAGGGCATGAGTTGCCTTCTGCGCCTCGGCCTTGAGAGCCTCGATACTTTGCCGTTGGCGGTCGGATCTTCCTTCAATTTGCCGGCCTGGGTCTCTATTTCTGCCTTGGCGGTAACGACATCTGTGTCCTCATCAGTGATCTCTTTGAGCATGGCGGCGTGCTTGCTACTTCTCGAGCTTGCGTTGTATTCCCTCGAAGGGGAAAGGGTGATGCAGCACAGTAGCTTAAGTATTTCCCTCAGTTTTTGAGATTCAAGGTATCAATCCAGTAGGAGACCACGCGCGAGTCCCTCGCACCTGCACAAACAAATAAGAACTTCGCAACCAACGCGATAAGGGGTTGTCAATCCCTTCACGGTCACTTACGAAAGTGAGATCTGATAGATAGGATAGTTTGATATTTTTGGTATTTTTGGATATAAGAACAAAAAGTAAAAACAACAAAGTAAAGTAGATTGTAGATTAATATGTTGAGAATAGACCCGTTGGCCATAGGTTTCACTAGTGGCTTCTCTCATGATAGCAGAATTCTATGGTGGGTGAACAAATTACTGTCGAGCAATTGATAGAAAAGCGAATAATCATGAGAATATCTAGGCATGATCATTATATATAGGCATCACGTCCGTGACAAGTAGACCGAAACGATTCTGCATCTACTACTATTACTCCACACATCGACCGCTATCCAGCATGCATCTAGAGTATTAAGTTCATAAGAACAGAGTAATGCTTTTAAGCAAGATGACATGATGTAGAGGAATAAACTCAAGCAATATGATATAAAACCCATCTTTTTATCCTCGATGGCAACAATACAATACGTGCCTTGCTGCCTCTGCTGCCACTGGGAAAGGACACCACAAGATTGAACCCAAAGCCAAGCACTTCTCCCATTGGAAGAACTATAGATCTAGTAGGCCAAAGCAAACCGATAACTCGAAGAGACTTTCAAGGATATTATAATCATACATACAAGAATTCAGAAAAGAACCAAATATTTCTCATAGATAATCTTGATCATAAACCCACAATTCATCGGATCTCGACAAACACACCGCAAAAAGATTACATCGAATAGATCTCCTTGAAGACCCACGAGAACTTGGTATTGAGTCCAAAAAGAGAGAAGACGCCATCTAGCTAATAACTATGGACCCGAAGGTCTGTGGTAAACTACTCACAACTCATGGTGAGGCAATGGTGTTGATGTAGAAGCACTCCGTGGAAGATCCCCCCTCCGGCGGAGCTCCGGAACAGGCCCCAAGATGGGATCTCACGGGAACAGAAGGTTGCGGCGGTAGAATTAGGGCTTTCTCTATTGCTTCCATGTTTTCAGGGTATATGGGTATATATAGGAGGAAGGAGGGTATCGGGGGAGCCAGAGGGGGCCCACGAGGGTGGGGGGTGCGTCCTGGACCGTCGCGGCCGCCTCCTTCGTTCCCTCGCGTGTACTCCAAGTCTTCTGTGTTGATATGGTTCCAAAAATAACTCTCACGAAGGTTTCATTCCGTTTGGACTCCATTTGATATTCCTTTTCTGTGAAACCCTGAAATAGGCAAAAAAACAGCAATCTGCGCTGGGCCTTTGGGTTAATAGGTTAGTCCCAAAAATAATATAAAAATGTATGATAAAGCCCATTAAACATCCAAAACATCATATATAATAGCATGGAACAATAAAAAAATTATAGATACGTTGGAGACGTATCAAGCATCCCCAAGCTTAATTCCTGCTCGTCCTCGAGTAGGTAAATGATAAAAACAGTTTTTTTGATGTGAAATGCTAACCAACATAATTTCAATGTAATTTCTTTATTGTGGCATGAATGTTCAGATTCAAAAGATTCAAGACAAAAGTCTATATTGACATAAGAAATGATAATACTTCAAGCATACTAACAAAGCAATCATGTCTTCTCAAAATAGCATAGCCAAAGAAAGTTATCCCTACAAAATCATATAGTCTGGCTATGCTCCCTCTTCATCACAAAATATATTCATATCATGCACAACCCCAGTTTCAGCCAAGCACTTGTTTTCATACTCAATTTTTTCAAACCTTTCAACTTTCACGTAATTCATGAGCGTGAGCCATGGATATAGCACTATAGGTGGAATAGAGTGGTGGTTGTGGAGAAGACAAAAAGGAGGAAGATAGTCTCACGTCGACTAGGCGTATCAATGGGCTATGGAGATGCCGATCAATAGATATCAATGTGAGTGAGTAGGGATTGCCATGCAACGGATGCACTAGAGCTAAAAATGTATGAAAGCTCAACAAAAGAAACTAAGTGGGTGTGCATCAAACTTGCTTGCTCACGAAGACCTAGGGCATTTGAGGAAGCCCATTGTTGAAATATACAAGCCAAGTTCTATAATGAAAATTCCCACTAGTATATGAAAGTGACTAAACACGAGACTCTCTATCACGAAAAACATGGTGCTACTTTGAAGCACAAGTGTGGAAAAAGATAGTAGCATTGCCCCCTTTATTTTTCTTTTATTTGGACCTTTCCTTCTTTTTTTTCTTTGGGACAATGCTCTTATAATGATGATCATCACACTTATATTGATTTACAACTCGATACTAGAACAAAGTATGACTCTATATGAATGCCTCCGGCGGTGTACCAGGATGTGCAATGAATCAAGAGTGACATGTATGAAAAATTATGCATGGTGGCCTAGCCACAAATACGATGTCAACTACATGATCATGCATGGCAATACGACAATATGAAGCGTGTCATATGAGCGGAACGGTGGAAAGTTGCATGGCAATATATCTCGGAATGGCTATGGAAATGCCATGATAGGTAGGTATGGTGGCTGTTTTGAGGAAGGTATATGGTGGGTGTATGGTACCGGCGAAAGTTGCGCGGTACAAGAGAGGCTAGCAATGGTGGAAGGGTGAGATAGCGTATAATCCATGGAATCAACATTAGTCATAAAGAACTCATATACTCATTGCAAAAATTTACGAGTAATCGAAACAAAGCAATCAACGCATGCTCCTAGGGGGGAGGTTGGTAGGAGTTAACCATCGCGCGCCCCCGACCTCCACACAAAGGATGACACTCAACAAATACCTCATGCTCTAACTTTGTCACATAGCGGTTCACCATACGTGCATGCTACGGGAATCACAAACTTTAACACAAGTATTTCTCAAATTCATAATTACTCCACTAGCATGACTCTAATATCACCATCCTAAAATTTCAAAACAATCATCAAGTATCAAACTTCTCATCATATTCAATGCACTTTGTATGAAAGTTTTTACTACATTTATCTTGGATGCCTATCATATTAGGACTAGTTTTATAACCAAAGCACATTACCATGCTGTTCTAAAAGACTCTCAAAAGGATATAAGTGAAGAAAGAGAGATCAACAATTTCTACAAAATAAAATCACTACCGTGCTCTAAAAGATATAAGTGAAGCACTAGAGCAAAACTATTTAGCTCAAAAGATATAAGTGAAGCACATAAAGTATTCTAACAAATTCTAGACCATATTTATCTCTCCCAAAAAGGTGTGTCCAGCAAGGATGATTGTGGCAAACTAACAAGCAAAGACTCAAATCATACATGACACTCCAAGCAAAACACATATCATGTGGTGAATAAAAATATAGTCCCGAGTATAGTTACCGATAGATGAAGACGAAAGAGGGGATGCCCTCCCGGGGCATACCCAAGCTTAGGCTTTTTGTTGTCCTTGAATTTTACCTTGGGGTGCCTTGGGCATCCCCAACCTTAGGCTCTTGCCACTCTTTGTTCCATAGTCCATCAAAGCCATACTCAAAACTTGAAAACTTCACAACACAAAACTTAGCCAAAAATCTCGTGAGCTCCGTTAGTATAAGAAAACAAACCACCACTCAAAGGTACTATAACGAACTCATTCTTTGTTTATATTGGTGTTAACCTACTGTATTCCAACTTATATATGATTCATACTCCTCAATACTACTCACAGATTCATCAAAATAAGCAAACAACACACGAAAAACAAAATCTGTCAAAAACAGAACAGTCTGTAGTAATCTGTAACTCCAAATTTTTTTGAAATAAATTGGTAAACGTGAGGAATTTGTCTATTAATCATATGCAAAAATAATCAACTAAATAGCACTCTCCAGTAAAATCTGGTGACTATTCTCGTGAGCGCTAACGTTTCTGTTTTTTACAGCAAGATCATATAAACTTCACACAAGTCTTCCCAAAGGTTCTACTTGGCACAAACACTAATTAAAACACAAAACCACATCTAAACAGAAGCTAGATGCAATATTTATTCCTAAACAAGCAAAAACAAATAAAATAAAATTGGGTTGCCTCCCAACAAGCGCTATCGTTTAACGCCCCTAGCTAGGCACGATACAATGATAGATCTAGGTATTGCCATCTTTGGAAGGCAATCCATAAGTGGCTCGCATAATAGATTCATAAGGTAATTTGATTTTCTTTCTAGGAAAGTGTTCCATGCCTTTCCTTAATGGAAATTGGAATCTAATATTTCCTTCCTTCATATCAATAATTTCACCAATCGTTCTAAGGAAAGGTCTACCAAGAGTAATAGGACATGAAGGATTGCAATCTATATCAAGAACAATGAAATCTACGGGCACATAATTCCTATTGGCAACACTAAGAACATCATTAATCCTTCCCATAGGTTTCTTAATAGTAGAATCCGCAAGATGCAAATTTAAATAACAATCATCAAGCTCATGGAAACCTAACAAATCACACAAAGTTTTTGGGATAGTGGAAACACTTGCACCCAAATCACACAAAGCAAAGCATTCATGATACTTAATTCTAATTTTAATAGTAGGTTCCCATTCACCATAAAGCTTTCTAGGGTTAGAAACTTCTAGTTCAAGTTTTTCTTCACAAGATTGCACCAAAGCATCAACTATGTGTTTGGTAAAAGCTTTATTTTGACTATAAGCATGCGGAGAATTTAGTATGGATTGCAACAAGGAAATACAATCAATCAAAGAGAAATTATCATAATTGAATCCCTTGAAATCCAAAGTAGTGGGTTCATCACTATGCAAAGTTTTAATCTCTTCAATCCCACTTTTAACAATTTTAGCATCAAAACCAAAAAACTCCAAATCATTGGGACACCTTTTAATTAAAGTAGACTCATCTCCAGTCGCATCTTTATCAAGATTCATACTAGAAAACAAGGATCTAATAGGAGACACATCAATAACTTTCAGATCTTCATCTTTATTTTCATGATAACTAGAAGAACACGCTTTCATAAAGCACTCTTTTTTAGCACGCATCCTGGCGGTTCGTTCTTTGCATTCATCAATGGAAATTCTCATGGCTTTGAGAGAATCATTGATATCATTCTTAGGTGGAATAGATATAAGTTTCAAATAATCAACATCAAGAGTAATTCTATCCACGCTTCTAGCCAACTCTTCAATCTTAAGCAACTTTTATTCAAGCAAAGCATTGAAATTCTTTTGCGAATTCATAAACTCTTTAACACTAGTTTCAAATTCTGAAGGCATCTTACCAAAATTTCCA
Source organism: Secale cereale (assembly GCA_902687465.1). Lineage (NCBI taxonomy): Eukaryota > Viridiplantae > Streptophyta > Magnoliopsida > Poales > Poaceae > Secale > Secale cereale. The sequence goes on along the minus strand of LR738711.1, from coordinate 528,711,140 downwards.
AAGGAGTTATTGTAGGAATTACCATAATTATTAGAGGAATTACTAGGAAAAGGCCTAGGATTAAAGTTTCCTCTATAAGCATTGTTACCAAAATTATTCCTACCAACAAAATTCACATCCAAAGATTCATTATTATTTTCAATCAACGTGGATAAAGTCATATCATTAGGCTCAAAAGAATCACTCTTAGTAGCAAATAATTTCATAAGTTCATCCATCTTTCCACTCAAAACACTAATATCTTCAATAGCATGCACTTTTTTACTAGTAGATCCTTCGGTGTGCCATTGACAATAATTAACCATAATATTATCTAGGAGTTTGGTAGCTTCTCCTAAGGTAGTTTCCGTGGAAGCGCCTCCTGCGGCCGAATCTAAAAGATTTCTAGAAGCAAAATTCAAGCCAACATAGAAGTTTTGTATAATCATCCATAAGTTCAAACCATGTGTAGGGCAATTACGTATCATTAATTTCATTCTCTCCCAAGCTTGTGCAACATGCTCATGATCTAGTTGCTTAAAATTCATAATGTCATTTCTAAGAGAGATAATCTTAGTAGGGGAAAATACTTAGAGATGAAAGCATCTTTGCACTTATTCCATGAATCAATACTATTTCTAGGCAAAGGAAAACCAAGTTTTAGCACGATCTCTAAGTGAAAACGGAAATAGCTTCAATTTAACAATATCATTATCCGTATCCCTCTTCTTTTGCATATCACACAAATCAACAAAGTTGTTCAGATGGGTAGCGACATCTTCACTAGGAAGGCCGGAAAATTGATCTTTCATGACAAGATTCAATAGAGCAGCATTGATCTGGCAAGATTCAGCATCGGTAATAGGAACAATCGGAATGCTAATAAAATCATTATTTTTGTTATTGGAGAAGTCACACAATTTGGTATTGTTCTGAGCCATAGTGACAATCAAGCAATCCAACACACAAGCAAACAAGAAGCAAGCGAACGGTAAACACACGGCAAAAAGAAGGGCAAATAAAACGACAAGGGTGAAATGGGGGAGAGGAAAACGAGAGGCAAATAAATGTAATTTGAAGGACAAGGGTTTGTGATAGGTACTTGGTATATGACTTTTGCGTAAGCCTCCCCGGCAACGGTGCCAGAAATTCTTCTTGCTACTTCTTGAGCTTGCGTTGTATTCCCTCGAAGAGGAAAGGGTGATGCAGCACAGTAGCGTAAGTATTTCCCTCAGTTTTTGAGAACCAAGGTATCAATCCAGTAGCAGACCATGCGCGAGTCCCTCGCACCTGCACAAACAAATAAGAACTTCGCAGCCAACGCGATAAGGGGTTGTCAATCCCTTTACGGTCACTTACGAAAGTGAGATCTGATAGATAGGATAGTTTGATATTTTTGGATATAAGAACAGAAAGTAAAAATAGCAAAGTAAAGTAGATTGTAGATTAATATGTTGAGAATAGAGCCGGGGGCCATAGGCTTCACTAGTGGCTTCTCTCATGATAGCAGAATTCTACGGTGGGTGAACATATTACTGTCGAGCAATTGATAGAAAGGCAAATAATCATGAGAATATCTTGGCATGATCATTATATATAGGCATCACGCCCGTGAAAAGTAGACCGAAATGATTCTGCATCTACTACTATTACTCCACACATCGACCACTATCCAGCATGCATCTAGATTATTAAGTCCATAAGAACAGAGTAATGCTTTAAGCAAGATGACATGATGTAGAGGGATAAACTTAAGCAATATGATATAAACCCCATCTTTTATCCTCGATGGAAACAATACAATACGTGCCTTGCTGCCCCTGCTGTCACTGGGAAAGGACTCCACAAGATTGAACCCAAAGCCAAGCACTTCTCCCATTGCAAGAACTATAGATCTAGTAGGCCAAACCAAACCGATAATTCGAAGAGACTTGCAAGGATATTATAATCATACATAAAAGAATTCACAAAAGAACCAAATATTTCTCATAGATAATCTTGAATATAAACCAACAATTCACCGGATCTCGACAAACACACCGCAAAAAGATTACATCGAACAAATCTCCTCGAAGACCGAGGAGAACTTGGTATTGAGATCCAAAAAGAGAGAAGAAGCCATCTAGCTAATAACTATGGACCCGAAGGTCTGTGGTAAACTACTCACAACTCATGGTGAGGCAATGGTGTTGATGTAGAAGCACTCCATGGAAGATCCCCCCTCCGGCGGAGCTCCGGAATAGGACCCAAGATGGGATCTCACGGGGACAGAAGGTTGCGGCGGTGGAATTATGGTTTTCTCTGTTGCCTCGATGTTTTCAGGGTATATGGGTATATATAGGAGGAAGGAGGGCATCGGGGGAGCCAGAGGGGGCCCACGAGGGTGGGGGGCGCGCCCTGGACCCTCGTGGCCGCCTCCTTCGTTCCCTCGCGTGTACTCCAAGTCTTCTGTGTTGACATCGTTCCAAAAATAACTGTCGCGAAGGTTTCATTCCGTTTGGACTCCGTTTGATATTCCTTTTCTGTGAAACCCTGAAATAGGCAAAAAACAGCAATCTGCACTGGGCCTTTGGGTTAATAGGTTAGTCCCAAAAATAATATAAAAGTGTATGATAAAGCCCATTAATATCCAAAACATCATATATAATAGCATGGAACAATAAAAATTTATAGATACGTTGGAGACGTATCAGTGCTCTGAAGCTCGCGCCTCCAAAGCCTTCTGGTGATCATCTTCCAGCTGCCGGTTTTGCTGCTCCACGAGCTCCTCAATTTCTTCATCTTTGCCGCGGAGGGTGTCAGCCATGGCTTGTTCCTGTGCGGCAAGGTCCTAGGCTTTGGCGTTGACATGCGCCTCATGCTCCGTTAGCTTGCCGTCACGAGCTTTCGCCTTCTCTTCAGCAGCGGCCATCTTTTCCATATGGCCCCTAAGTATGGAGGACCGCCTGCTGTACCATGTGTGCAATTCTTCGGCCTTATCCTTCAGTTGCCGATCGGTTGCGTTATGGGCCTTGCACTCGCCTTTGGTATGCTTCCACCTTCTGCCATACCTGGCTTGCGCATCCTTGAATCCGGCAGCCACGGTCTGCATGTATGAACAGTCCTTCTGCTCATTGGCTATGTATTTGGTGTATGTGGATCTCTGAGCCAAGGGGAGCAAGATACTCGCAATTTCCTCCTCAAAGATAAATTCCTCGATACCAAACAAGCCGGGGCTCTAAGATTGGATTGGTAGGCCACCATGTCAGTGCTGGTGTGCAGGATTGGCGGGGCCACCGATATTGGTGGCTTGGCAAGCACTGGTTGCGGATCGATGGACTGCACTGCGTCCACATCTATCATGATGGGCTCGGATCGGTCGGCAGGCTCCTCCTCCATCACCATGCCAGCCTCCTGGATGTCGCCATCAGTGCACGTGGGGTTCTCCATGGCGGAAATTTTGGTGGCCTCCTCGACAGCGGCCTTGGCGATCCTGGCAACGTCCATAGTTCATCGCCCCCTGAGGAGGAAGCTGGAGCTGAAAAACCAAGACAAGATGAAATGAGTAAGATCCCAGTTATTAGCAGAAGCCAAAGGAAAAATTCTCATGGGCACAACTTTACTGTGTGAAGGGTTACATGGCTGCACTTGTTTGGCAGGAGCAACCTCGCCCCCGGCAGCTTGCGTGGCCGACGCTTGGCCCTCGACGGCCCCCTATGGTTGGGGAGGCACTAATGTGAACCACGTCGCTAGTGAAGGCCCTTGTCGGAGAAGCGCTCTCAGGGGCGGAGCTTGGTGGGATCGGCTCCATGTTCCTCTTCACCTTGGTGATCCCCTCCGGCCTCTTCTCCCTTACGAGAAGAATGCTCTCCGACATTCGGAGCACCAGGCTGAGCCAGAGGCTCGTCTAGACGTTGGGCGTTGGACCGGGGGCTAGAGACCATGGGGATCCTCTACCTGCGCCTCCTACACAACCCCTGACTATGAGCCCCGGGCCACCGATGATCTGGCCCACTTTGTTCTGCGAATGAGGGGCTCCTCCTCTTCACTGGAAAAGCAAGGGACCGTGTCAGGATCAATAAGCTAAAAAAATTAAGACAAGGAGAGAGTCAAGGAGTGCTCACTCTTCATCGGATTAGATGATCACAACCCCATGTTGTACTTGGGTGGCGACGGAGACTCTCTGGGCCTCTTGATGGCCAGAGGCGGCGAGCTTGGCGGAGGTGGAATCTCATCCTCCTCGAGAAGTTCTCCCCGGTAGGACGGAGGTTTGAGTTTACTCAACCGTGCGGGTTGCCGGCATATTGTTTTCTGATCTCCGGACTTGGTGGTGGACTTCCTTGTCGTGGAAGCGGGCCAAGACTTGGGAGTGCCCGCGCTCTTCTGGCCCCCCTGCTACAGAGCCGGCATGGCAGCTCGCCAACTTGGGCCCCTTCTTCTTCGGGGCTCTCCGCCATTTCCTCCCCAGCAATCTCTTCCCTAGTGGGATCTTCCCGCGCCTCCGCGGCAAGCTCTTGATCATCGTATTTGTCCTCGTCATCCTCTTCTTCCTCAGCATAATCTTCAATATTCCTAATGGGGGCCGCAGGCTTTGCAAGTTCCAACCCACGGGCCTCCTCAAGTCTGCTGACTATGTATGCCTTCTCCTCCTCTATGGTCGCTGTGACCAAATCTTTCTCCACTCGCTCGGCCTTCTCCACCAACTCAGAGGCCCAGTTCTTCTCATCATGCAGTGGGGGAAATTCCCAGCTGTCCTTGACCCCGGCAACTGAGCAGTCTAGCAACGAAGCCTAGATGGCGGTCCTCTCCATGTTGTTGTGCAGCGACACGACCGAGGGAGGCAAATGGAAGGTGCCCAACTTATGAAATAGCTGCTGGCAGAACCAGGAGTGGCCCATCACCGTCAAGTTGCGGCCGCGCCCCAGATATAGCTGCATAACATCCATGGCATTCTGGTATAGCCAAGTTGGCCTATCCCTCTGCTGCAGCAGAGCGATGCGACTTCGCAGGAAGTCTGTCCTGACCATCTCAATGGTAAGGCCGGCTTCCCGCATACATGTGATCCTGTTCACCACTGGGCAGAGCTTCTTCTCGCTGGTGCCAAGCCTCTTCCAGTTGTCGTCGCGCTCAATCTTCTCTATTCGTGGCAAGTAGAATGCCGGGGCATTCTCATCTTGGACCTGACACCAAGTTCCCTTCCATTCTTCCCACTTGCCGTGGCGCTGCCCCAGGATGTAATCTCTCTGGTCTTTCCTCCCCGTCGGGAACTGATATGTCTCTAACGTATCTATAATTTATGAAGTATTCATGCCATGTTTACAACAATTTGATATGGCTTTGGTCTGATTTTATTAGAACTAACCCGGACTAACGTTGTTTTCGGTAGAACTACCGTGGTGTCGTTTTTTGTGTAGAAATAAAAGTTCTCAGAATGGGCTGAAAAGTTACGGTGATTTTTATGGACCAAAAGAGAGCCCCGAAGCACCAGAGCTGGGCCAGGAAGTGGACGAGGAGGCCACAAGCCAGCGGGCATGCCCTACACCCCAGGGGGCCCCCTACGGCTTGTGGGCCCCTCGAGCACCCCCTTCACATGAGACCGACGCCAAAAGTTCCTATAAATACCAAAACCCTTAGAAAGAACCCTAGATGAGAAGTTCCACCACCGCAAGCCACAAAAAACCAATCAGGAGCCCGTTCCGGCACCCTGCCGGAGGGGGAAATAATCACCGGAGGGCATCTTCATCATCCCGGCGGCCACCACGATGAGGATGGAGTAGTCCACCCTCGGGGCCGAGGGTTTGTACGAGTAGCTACGTGTTTTATATCTCCCTCTCTCCCTCTTGTGATCTTGACTTGGCACGATCTTGATGTACTACGAGCTATGTTATTATAGTTTGATCTTATGGTGTTCTTCCCTCTCTACCTTGTGATGAATTGAGTTTTTCCTTTGAGGTTTTTTATGTCGGATTGAATCTTCTGGATGTGAGAGCACTTGATGTATGTCTTGCGATGGGATATCCGTGGTGACAATGGGATGTTCTATTGATCTACTTGATGTATGTTTTGGTTATCAACTTGCGGATTCCCGTGGTGACATTGGGGTTGGTACGCATTTTCATATTCCTGTCTCTGATAGAAATCTTGGGGTACTCTTTGAAGTTCTTTGTGTTGGATTGTATATTATAAATCTGAAGTTGTTTGATGCATATCGTATAACTGTCCCACGGATACTTGTGGTGATATTGAAGTATCTAGGTGACATTAGGGTTGATCGATGTGTGTCATATGGTGTTCTGTTAGTATGAACTCTAGGGCTATTTGTGACACTTATAGGAATAGTCCAATAGATTCATTAGAAAGAATAACTTTGAGGTGGTTTCGTACCCTACAAGCAATTTCATCTTATGTTCTACGAGATAGGAACTTTGGAGTGATTCTTTGTTTCACGTCGAGGGACTGTTATATGATCCAATTATGTTATCATTATTGAGAGATTTTGCGCTAGTGAAAGTATGAACCCTAGGCCTTGTTTTCAAGCATCGGAATAACATTTTTGCTCACTTTTACTGCTTTCTACCTTTCTGTTTTTTTTTCAGATTACAAAAACCTATATCTACTACCCATATTACACTTGTATCACCATCTCTTTGCCGAACTAGTGCACCTATACAATTTACCATTGTATTGGGTGTGTTGGGGACACAAGAGACTCTTTGTTATTTGGTTGCAGCGTTGTTTGAGAGAGACCATCTTCATCTTACGCCTCCCATGGATTGATAAACCTTAGGTCATCCACTTGAGGTAAATTTGCTATTGTCCTACAAAACTCTACGCTTGAAGGCCGAACACGGGTCTACAAGAATAAGTTGCATAGTAGACATCAAGCTCTTTTCTGGCGCCGTTGCCGGGAGTGCTTGAAGGCATATCTTTAGATCTTGTAATTGCATCTTTTAGTTTCTTGTTTTATCACTAGTTTAGTCTATAAAATAAAACTACAAAAAATAGAATTGAGGTTGCCTCATATTATTCATCTCTATAGTGTCTTTTGTGAAAATGATGGTTCGGAAAATTGTGCCAACGTGTTAGAAGAAGAAGTCAATAAAATGTTTGGCATGAAATCTTTGAATGATGAGCATGATTGCAATGTTGTTAGTGTTCTTGCTATGAATATTCATGATACCAAAGATGATTGCATTAGTCGGGATAAAGATATTTCTTATAAGCATGTCAATTTTTGTGGAGTGCATATAGTTTGTGAAGACATGCTTTATAGGGATGATAGATTTTGCAGGAAGCATAAACATGATGACACCAATTGGTGGCTTAAGGTGATAGATAAATTTTCTACAAAATTATGCTCTCTTCATCCCATTACTTGTGAACTTTGCAATAGAGTTGGTCACTTTAATTTCCAATGCATACTTTTCCATGATCGAATCGTGGCCAAATATTGCAATAACTTGATCACCCTTGAACTTTATAATGAACTTTGTTTATTTTTGGGGTGTGAAGAATTGTCACATAAAAATAGTTGGTTTGAAGCATTCATATTCACATACCATGCTGAAAATACTTTGAGAGAAATCTACATGTTTTGTATGGTAAATTGCAATGAAAATGCTTGACAGAAGTGCATATTTCAACCCTCCACTCTTGCCTTGGTCTAACTTACAACCCCGAACTCCAATACCGTCTAAATTGCAACCCCCAACTCTCAAAACCGTCCAGGATTCAACCCTCCCCTCTGTGTTCACCAGTTTTGACCAGTCAGCAGGCCACATCAGCAAAAAGTTCTAAATTTCGAGATTTTTTTTTCTATAAAAGCAAAAAAATAGTGTAAATCGGTAAAAACTGTAAAATTCCGAATTCCAGTAAAAACATTAAAACTGTAAAAAAATAGTTTCCATAAAATATTAAAAAAAAGTAAAATAAGAAATACTATAAAATAAAAAAGAATTCCAAAAAAATAGTTTCCAAAAAAGTTAAAGTTTCAGAATTTGAATTTTTATTTTTCTTGGATTTTTTCTTTATCTTACAGATTTTTATTTATTTTTTCAGAAATTTTTGATTTTTTTGCTAACATGGCATGCTGACTGGGCCTGTTGACTGGTCAAAACTGGTCACGCAAGTCAAAACCGGTCAATAAGGAGGGGAGGGTTGAATCTTGACAGGTTTTAAGAGTTGGGGGTTGTAATTTAGATGGTATTGGAGTCCAGGGTTGTAAATTAGACTAGGGCAAGAGTTCGGAGTTTAAATATGCACTTCTCTCAAAATGCTTATATTGCCAACTATAGTAAGACGTGAAAACCAATAAAATATAAAAGGAACACTAATGAAAGGGTAAAGATTTTCACTTTCCCTCCTATTGTCTCTCATGATGAAATAGGTGACGAGAAGTAGCTCCATATACAACCAATCTAATCAATAAGGAGCTCCAAAAAGTTTATTAAACCCACACATGATGTGTAGAGGAAAAAGAAAAGACAAAGAAGCAAAGGTAAAAAGGTATCCCTCCCAAATGATGTTCCTCCTATTGTTGTTATGCCTCATGATAATGAATCAAAAATAATTGAGGAGGACGATATACTTGATGATGATATTGATTCTTTGTCTTATGGTACAATGTCCGAAGAAACTATTGAGGATGGCTTTGTTATGCCTATTACTCATTGTGCTAATTATGATTATGAAAATAATGATACTTCCTATAATCTTGAAAATATTTTTGGCACCAACTTAGAAAATTTTGATGATAATAATTGCTATACTATTGGTGCTATTCACACTATTAATGATGTAAGTGATTATGCTTATGATATGCCAAGCCACAAGCTTGGGGATGCTATGTTTGATGAGAATGACATGTTTGACAATTTATTTGCTGCAATTAATGTTTGTCCAAAGCTTCGGGATGCTATGCTTGATAAAGATGATCTTTTTAGTTCCCCCACTTTGAATGTTCAAATTTGTTATGATGACTGCATGCCTCCTATTTATGATGATTGTAATATTTATGGAAGTGGTTTTGGAAGAGTGTCAACTTTAGATAATAAGTATCCCACTATTTTGGAGGATTTTGAATCTTATAATAATGATAAAAGTGGATTTGGACAGGTCATGACTTTATTTTGTAATGATTCCACTATCTTGGAAGATGTTTCCATTGATTATGATGAGGACAAGGTTGCTACTTATGATGATTATTGTGATGACACTTATGTTATAAAAAGTAGTGATGATTATATTAAGAAAACTTGTCATAGTTATGAATACCCATTTTTTAACATTACTCTTTTAACGTGGAAACAATTTATAGGATTCAAGTTTCATATGATACTCCCATTATTATGAATGAGAATAAATTTGCTTATGTGGAGAGAAGTAAAATTTCTGTGCTTATGAATCATGAAAAGAATGATTTATGTGCTAGTTATATTTTTGAATTCATTCATGACGCTACTAAAAATTATTATGAGAGAGTAACATATGCTTGTAGGTATTGCAATAATATCAAGTTTCCTCTTTATGCGTTGAAAGTTTTGAACTCATGCTTGTTTTGCCTTCCTATGCTAGTTGAATATTGTTCCCATAAATTGTTTACTCACAAAATCCCTATGCATAGGAAGTGGGTTAGACTTAAATGTGCTTGCAATGTGATTCATGATGCTCCCTTTTATGTTTCAATTCCTATCTTTACGTCAGCATCATTGAAATCATCATGCCTAGCTAAAAGGCATTAAAGAAATGTGCTTGTTGGGAGACAACCAAATATATATACCTACTATTTTTGTGTGTTCACATTATTAAGATACTGTAGTAATCATGTTTTATAGCTTTTGTTTCAATAAAGTGCCAAGTAAATCCTTTGGGATAGTGCGGATGATAGTTGACTTGATTCTGTGCAAAAAACAGAAAGTTTTGCGTCCAGTGTAGAAAATTCTATAAATCACTGGAATGTGAAAATTAGCTGCAATTCTTACACATGATTTATATATAAATTTCTACGTTGTTCTAATATTTCATATTTTTTAGAGTTGCAAAAGTATGGTGGCTCTCCAGATCATTAGAGACGGTTCTGTTTTTGACAAAATTTGTTTTCAATGCATAGTTTGCCTGTTTTAGTGTTTCCATAGCTCCTATTAAGTGATATTAATTGCAGAAATGATAAGGTAAAGTTGGTATGGTGTGAGAGCAATTATGAATCTTGTCTTTGACAGTACCAAAGTGGATGATTTCCTTTATTATACTAACACATCTCACGAAGTTCCGTTAAGTTTTGTGTGATTGAAGTTTTCATGTTTTGGGTGAGATATCTATATGAGGAGAATAAGGAGTGGCAATACACTACGCTTGGGGATACCCAAGGCACCCCAAGGTAATATTAAAGGAATATCCAGGCAACTAAGCTTGGGGATGCCTCGGAAGGAACCCCCTCTTTTGTCTTCAACATTATCGGTAACCTTACTAGGAGCTATATTGTTATTTATCACATGATATGTGTTTTGCTTGGAGCGTCATTTTATTTTGTTTATATTTGCTTGCTGTTATTTATAATAAGGTTTTGTATATTTTATTTAAATAAACGGTGTCAAGGATAGCCTTCACGATGCACAATTTGCAAGTATATGAGTTGCTGTTTCAAAATAGAAAGCTTGTAGCTATAGCAAAAATTCCCTAGAAAAGTCAGAATTTGATACAAGCTTGAAATTTTTACACAATATGCAATAATGAATTCTCTACAGATTGGTAAATTTTCAGAATTTTTTGAGTTAATTAAGTATAGATATTCCTTAATCCTTTACATACTGTTCTGTTTAGGCAGATTGCTGTTATGATTGCATTGTTTGCATATGTTTGCTTGTTTAATAATTCTATTTAAGGATGGGAGTATTAAATATGCAGAGGAATTTATTATGAAACTTCAAATTATAATTTTAGTGTTTTTCTAAAGTAGATAATGATAAGGTTTTGCATGGATTTATACTAACTTATCTCATGAGTTCTTGTTGAGTTTTGTGTGCATGAAGTTTTTAAGATTCTGAGAAACTATGATATGAGAGGAATTAAGGAGACACAAGATCTCAAGCTTGGGGATGCCCAAGGCATCCCTAGTTAATATTACAAGAAGTATCAAGCATTTAAGCTTGGGGATGCCCCGGTAGGCATCCCACCTTTCTTCATCAACAATCATCGGTTAGCCTCGGTTGAGCCTAAGTTTTTGCTTCTTCACATTATGTGTGCTATCCTTGGAATGTCATTTTACTTTGTTTTGCTTGCTCTTTAATAATATCCCAAGATCTAAAATTTTTAAATGAGATATAGTCTTCACATAGCTACGTAATTATTCAACTACTCATTGATCTTCACTTTTATATTTTTGGAGTAGTTTGTCATTTACTCTTGTGCTTCAATTATATCCTATGTGTAAATGGTTGAATGAATGGAAAAGAATAAATCTTAAATAATAGATGTTTCATATGCTTATCCCATGGGGAGTAATGACTTCACATATAATAAGTATAAGTGGTAAAATTTATTAAAAGTTAGCAAACACAACATTGGTCACTTGAACAATTCATGAAAGAATATTGAAGGAAGAGATATTTCACATATAAATATACTATATTGGACATCTTCTATGATTGTGAGCCCCATTAATTATTTTCAAACTTGAGCAAATTAGTTGAAGTTGGACAAGGAAGACAACGTAATGAGTTACGTTTGGGTATATTTGTATAGAAGTTATATTTTTATGGATCCTCCAACAGGTGGTGCTTGCTTAGGATATTTTGCTAGCCAATAATTCGTACTAAGTAGAGATATTACTTGTGCATCCCAAAACCCTTAAACCCAGTTTCTTGCCATGAGAGTCCACTATATCTACCTATGGATTGAATAAGATCCTTCAAGTAAGTTGTCATCGGTGCAAAAAGCAATAAAAATTGCTCCTAAATATGTATGATCTTTTATTGTAAGGGAAAATAAGCTTTGTACGAACTTGTGATGGTGAAGAAATAAAAGCGATAGATTGCATAATAAAGGTTCCTGTCACAAGGGGCAATATAAAGTGAAGTTCCTTTGCATTAAGAGTTTACACATCCAAAAATAAAAAGCGCATGACAACCTCTGCTTCCCTTTGCGATGGGCCTATCTTTTACTTTATGAATTTACTTTTATGCAAGAGCCAATAGTATGATTTCTCATTCCAACCTCAATTATTCTTTAGATGGCAAGCATCATGTGGTCGGGAAAGATCTAAGAACATATGGCCATTCAAATATATTTGATCATGCATTACAATTGTTGACCTTTATCTATATGATAAATAAGTTGGGAGGCGAAACATTAAGCTCCTATCTTTCTCTGTGTTTGATGGATCCTATTTGTTCTAAGAATATTCTTTGAGTGGTAGGAATCATGGAAGACTATATGATAGTTGAGTATGTGGAATTTGCTAAATCAAAGCTCTTACATAGACCCTTCCTGAAATAAGATGAATTTCAATTGTTTGATGACTGAGAACGTAATTTTTTAGTTTTAAAGAAAGTTTATGGTCTATACTTTAACATATGAATAGCTTGCTACTTGATCAAGATAATTTTTATGAGATGAGCTACTATTTATGATATATATTGATGCTAGAAAAAGTTTCTGGAATTATCATTGATGAAACTTATACACTATGCTAGCATACATACTTCATAAATTATTTCTTTTATCATTTACCTAGTCGAGGACGAGCAAGAATTAAGCTTGGGGATGCTGATACGTCTCCAACGTATCTATAATTTATGAAGTATTCATGCCATGTTTACAACAATTTTATATGGTTTTGGTATGATTTTATTAGAACAAACCCGGACTACTGATGTTTTTAGCAGAACTACCATGGTGTCATTTTTTGTGCAGAAATTGAAGTTCTTGGAATGGGCTGAAAATATACGGTAAAATTTTATGGTCCAAAAGTGACCCCTGAAGCACCAGAGCTGGGCCAGGAAGTGGACGAGGAGGCCACAAGCCAGGGGACGCACCATACCCCATAGGGCGCGCCCCTACGGCTTGTGGGCTCCTCAAGCACCCCCTTGACGTGAGACCAACGCCAAAAATTCCTATAAATACCAAAACCCCCAGAAAGAACCCTAGATGAGAAGTTCCGCTGCTGCAAGCCTCTATAGCCATGAAAAAACAATCGAGAGCCCGTCCCGGCACCCTGCCGAAGGGGAAAATCATCACCGGAGGCCATCTTCATCATCCCGGTGGCCACCATGATCAAGAGGGATTAGTCCACCCTCGGGGCTGAGGGTTTGTACTAGTAGCTATGTGTTTTATCTCTATCTCTCTCGTGTTCTTGATTTGGCACAATCTTGATGTACCACGAGCTTTGTTATTATAGTTGGATCTTATGGTGTTTTTCCCTCTCTACCTTGTGATGAATTGAGTCTTCTCCTTTGAGGTTTTGTTATGTCGGATTGAATCTTTTGGATGTGAGATCACTAAATGTATGTCTTGCGATGGGATATCCGTGGTGCCAATGGGATGTTCTATTGATCTACTTGATGTATATTTTGGTTCTCAACTTGCGGATTCCCGTAGTGACATTGAGGTAATATATACATAGGGGTTGGTACACATTTTCATATTCCTTTATCCGATAGAAATCTTGGGGTACTCTTTGAAGTTCTTTGTGTCGGATTGAATATTATGAATCTGAAGTTGTTTGATGCATATCGTATAATTGACCCACGGGTACTCATGCTGACCCTGGAGTATGGAGGTGACATTAGGGTTGATTGATGTTTGTCATATGGTGTTATTTTTAGTACGAACTCTAGGGCTGTTTGTGACACTTATAGGAATAGCCCAATAGATTCATCAGAAAGAATAACTTTGAGGTGGTTTCGTACCCTACAAGAAATTTCATCTTATGTTCTTTGCTATAGGAACTTTGGAGTGATTCTTTGTTGCACGTTGAGGGACTGTTATATTATCCAATTATGTTATCATTGTTGAGACATTTTGCGCTAGTGAATGTATGAACCCTAGGCCTTGTTTTCAAGAATGGTAATACCGTTTTTGCTCACTTTTACTACTTGCTACCTTTCTGTTTTAATATTTTTTTCAGATTACAAAAACTTATATCTACTACCCATATTACACTTGTATCACCATCTCTTCGCTGAACTAGTGCACCTATACAATTTACCATTGCATTGGGTGTGTTGGGGACACAAGAGACTCTTTGTTATTTGGTTGCAAGGTTGTTTGAGAGAGACCATCTTCATCCTACGCCTCCCACGGATTGATAAACCTTAGGTCATCCACTTGAGGGAAATTTGCTACTGTCTTACAAAACTCTGCGCTTGGGGGCCCAACACGAATCTACAAAATAAGTTGCATAGTAGACATCAGGAACCATGTCACACTCCCAGATATCGTGTCATTTTCCACCCATGGTACGAACAAATGGTGAAGCAAATCTACATTGGGCATAACCCTAATGAAGTTCTCACAGAAATGCGCAAAGAGTACCATACATGACATGGCATTGGGCGTGAAGTCGAGCAGCCATAATCCATATGTCGATATCATCTCACAAAAGAAATGTGAGTATTGCGGCACCAATCCGCAACAGAAGTATGCATAGAAAAATGTATAGGAAGTTCTTGGAGTTGTGGGGCCGAAAGGAAGAACCTTTGGAGCTCCATGACCGGTAGTTGCTTTTCCCCACATGCACGAGTACCTCTCAATCAAGGTATTGGTGGACATGGTAGACGGCGAGAAGATGACATTCTCGTTCTTCCGCCTCTCCAGTTCCTCCAACTCCTTCCTCTCCTGCTCTGCCCTGGGGTTAAGAGGCTTAGCCACCTTCTTCCCCTTTGCGGCGGCTGCTTTAGGCACCATCCGAAGGCTCGGGGAGGAAGAAAGCTTCAAGGCCAGAGCAGATTGGCGCGGACACCAATGACGGCGGCGAAGATGGTTTTATCTTGGCAAAGATAAGAAGGTGAAGCATGGGAGGGTGAGAATGAATGAGCAGCGCCCCTTCTCGGTTGCCTTTTTTATGGGGAATGCGCTAGGGGGCTCGCTCTTCGATGCCTCCCCTAGCCACACCCGCCGCCAGCACGCCTCGTTTGGGAACCGCATCGACAACCGCACTCCCACATCTCGCGATTAATGCCCGGATTAGACATGTGGTGACGGGAACCGTCATGGTGGCAGATCACATCGCATGATCATGTAAGTTTCTCTCCACCATGTGTGTCTATGCACGTTGTTGGGCCTGACCCAACGATGCACACGCTACACGTATGGGCCAGGCCCGGGGGCTCATGTCGATGCACTAGGAACAGGGTCCCTAGCGCCCCTGACTTGTGCGTGGACAGTTACAGCCTTCATGGTAGGGCACCTTGACGGGGGCTGAAGGCAAGCCAGAGAAACCACTATTCCTGTGATCAAAGAGTGAATCGAGAAGACAAAGGTGACCAAAGGATCCTCCAGAAAGGTCTACCTGCCGGGCAGGCGAGCCCTGCGGGGTCAAGACTGGGCCTGGGGCCAAGACCAAGCCCCTCCCCGGCAAGGCCTCTGAAGTCCTCCAAGGTCGAAGCAAAGATTCAAGGCAACCCCTGGCAAGGTCCACGCTGACTAACCTTCACCAAAACACCACCGCTCCACCTCATCGTACGCCAGTCACTTACCAGTGCGGTGTCGAGCTTTCAGGTGGCTAGGTTGATCCTGTCAGGTACGTGGCATCCTGCTGGAGAGAAGATTAACTTTATTGACACCTGTACAGGCGGCGTGTTGATACGTCTCCAACGTATCTACTTTTCCATACACTTTTGCCCTTGTTTTGGACTCTAACTTGCATGATTTGAATGGAACTAACCCGGACTGACGCTATTTTCAGCAGAATTGCCATGGTGTTGTTTTTGTGCAGAAATAAAAATTTCTCGGAATGACCTGAAAATCTACGAAGAATTATTTTGGAAAATATAAAAAATACCTGCTAGAAGATCCAGACCAGGGGGCCCACACCCTGTCCACGAGGGTGCGGGCGCGCCCCCTCCCCTAGGGCGCGCCCCTGCCTCGTGGGCCCCCTGGTGCTCCATCGACGTATCTCTGGATCCCATATATTCACTTTCGGGGAGAAAAAACCAGAGAGGAAGAATTATCATGTTTTACGATACGGAGCCACTGCCAAGCCCTAATCTCTATCGGGAGGGCTGATCTGGAGTCCGTTCGGGGCTCCGGAGGGTGGAGATCGTCGCCATCGTCATCATCAACCTTCCTCCATCACCAATTCCATGATGCTCACCGCCATGCGTGAGTAATTCCATCGTAGGCTTGCTGGACGGTGATGGGTTGGATGGGATCTATCATGTAATCGAGTTAGGTTTGTTAGGGTTTGATCCCTAGTATCCACTATGTTGTGAGATTGATGTTGCTATGACTTTGCTATGCTTAAAGCTTGTCACTAGGGCCCGAGTGCCATGATTTCAGATCTGAACCTATTATGTTTTCATGAATATATGTGTGTTCTTGATCCTATCTTGCATGTCTATAGTCACCTACTATGTGTTATGATCTGGCAACCCCGAAGTGACAATAATCGGGACCACTCCCGGTGATGACCTTAGTTTGAGGAGTTCATGCATTCACTATGTGTTAATGCTTTGGTCCAGTGCTCTATTAAAAGGAGGGCTTAATATCCCTTAGTTTCCAATAGGACCCCGCTGCCACGGGAGGGTAGGACAAAAGATGTCATGCAAGTTCTTTTCCATAAGCACGTACGACTATATTCGGAATACATGCCTCCATTACATTGATGAACTGGAGCTAGTTCTGTGTCACCCTAGGCTATAACTTCTACATGATGAATTGCATCCGACATAATTCCCCATCACCGATTCAGTGCCTATGAGCTTTTCACATATTGCTTGTCACTTATTTACTTTTCCATTGCTACTATTACAAAAACTACATAAACACTATCGTTACCTTTGTTACCGTTACCGCTACTATCATATTACTTTGCTACTAAACTACCTTGCTGCAGATACTAAGTTTCTAGGTGTGGCTGAATTGACAATCGAGCTGCTAATACTTAAGAGTATTCTTTGGCTCCCCTTGTGTCGAATCAATAAATTTGGGTTGAATACTTTACCCTCGAAAACTGTTGCGATCCCCTACACTTGTGGGTTATCAAGACTATTTGCTGGCGCCGTTGCCGGGGAGCATAGCTTTATTCTTTAAGTCACTTGGGATTTATATCTGTTGATCACTATGAAGAATTTGAAGGACTCAAATACCAAGATCTTACCCTCAACTACGAGGGGAGGTAAGGAACTGCCATCTAGCTCTGCACTTGATTCACCATCTGTTATGGGTAAATTTGCGACACCTACTCCTGCTATTGAATCTGATATGTCGTATGTTCTTGATGATGCTACTTCTCCTATGTATGATGAAACTACCTCTATGCTTGATAATACTGTGCCACTAGGTGAATTTCTAGATGAACAAATTGCTAGAGTTAGGGAGAATGCAAATACTGAAACTGATAATATTTATGAACGTGATGATGAAGCTTCTCCCAATAGATATGAATTGCCTGTTGTTCCTGAGGGTTATGTTATGGATGAAGAAACTACTTGCAACTTTCTTGCTTGCAACGATAGATATGATCTTCAGAAATTATTAGCTAAGCTGAAAGAAAAGACTTTGAATGCTAGAATGAAACATGACCCTGCTTTCGCTACTTCACCTATCTTTGTTACTGATAAGGATTGTGAATTCTCTGTTGATCCTGAGTTAATTACTTTGGTTGAATCTGATCCTTTCCATGGCTATGAATTTGAAACTGTTGTGGCACATCTTATTAAGTTGAATGATATAGCCACCCTGTTTACCAATGATGAAAAGATTCGTTATTACTATATCCTTAAGTTATTTCCGTTCTCGCTAAAGGGTGATGCTAAGACTTGGTTTAATTCTCTTGATCCTGGTTGTGTGCGTAGTCCCCAGGATATGATGTATTACTTCTCTGCTAAATATTTTCCCGTTCATAAGAAACAAGCTGCCTTACGGGAAATATATAACTTTGTGCAAAGTGAAGAAGAGAGTCTCCCACAAGCTTGGGGGAGGCTTCTCCAATTAGTTAATGCTTTGCTTGATCATCCTCTTGAGAGGAACGATATACTCGATGTCTTTTATAATGGACTAACCGATGCTTCCAAAGACCACCTGGATAGTTGTGCTGGTTGTGTTTTCAGGGAAAGAACATTTGATCAAGCTGAATTATTACTGAATAATATGCTGGCCATTGAAAATAATTGGACACTTCCTGAACCAGCCCCTAAGCCAACTCCGAAGAAAAGGGGAGTTCTATTTCTCAGTCCTGAAGATATGCAAGAGGCAAAGAAATCTATGAAAAAAGGTATTAAAGTTGAAGATGTTAAGAATTTACCACCTATTGAAGAAATACATGGTCTCGATAACCCGACACAGGTAGTAAAGGTAAATTCTCTTTATAGATTTGATGAAGGTGATATTCCTCTTTATAAGTCTGCTAGCCAATGCTTAGACGAGTTTGACAATTTTATTGTGAAATAAGAAAACTTCAATGCTTATGTTGGTAGACAATTACAACACAATGCTTACATGATTGAACGCTTGAGTGATTATGTGTCTAGAGTTAAAGGTGAACTGAAACTCATTAGTAAACATGCTTCTATGGTTACCACTCAAGTAGAACAAGTACTTAAGGCTCAGAATGATTTGCTCAATGAATTAAATAGTAAGAATAACGATAATGCCATTAGAGTTGTGACTAGAGGTGGCGGAATGACTCAGGAACCTCTGTATCCTGAGGGCCACCCTAACAAAATTGAGCAAGATTCCCAGAGAGCTAATTTAGATGCACCTAGTTCTTCTCAGAGGAAGAAAAAAAAATGATAGAACTTTGCATGCCTCTAGTGAACCTGTAGCTGACACACCTGAGAATCCCAATGATATATCTATTTCTAATGCTGAGACACAATCTGGTAATGAACATGAACCTAGTGATAAGGTTAATGATGATGCTCAACCTAGCAATGATAATGATGTAGAGATTGAACCTGCTGTTGATCTTGATAACCCACAATCAAAGAATCAACGTTATGATAAGAGAGACTTTGTTGCTAGGAAGCACGGTAGGGAAAGAGAACCATGGGTTCAGAAACCCATGCCTTTTCCTCCTAAACCATCCAAGAAAAAGGATGATGAGGATTTTGAGCGCTTTGCTGAAATGATTAGACCTATCTTTTTGCGTATGCGTTTGACTGAGGTGCTTAAAACAAATCCTTATGCTAAGTATATAAAAGATATTATTACCAACAAAAGAAATATACCTGAAGTAGAAATTTCCACCATGCTTTCCAATTACACTTTTAAGGGAGGAATACCTAAGAAACTAGGAGATCCAGGAGTACCTACTATACCTTGCTCCATTAAAAGAAACTATGTTAAAACTGCTTTATGTGATCTTGGAGCCGGTGTTAGTGTTATGCCTCTCTCTTTATATCATAGACTTGACTTGAGTAAGTTAACACCTACTGAAATATCTTTGCAAATGGCTGATAAATCAACTGCTATACCTGTCGGTATTTGCGAGGATGTGCCTGTTGTGGTTGCAAATGTTACTATTCTAACGGACTTTGTTATACTTGATATTCCCGAGGATGATAGTATGTCTATTATCCTTGGTAGACCCTTTTTGAATACTGCAGGGGCTGTTATTGATTGCAACAAAGGCAATGTCACTTTTCATGTCAATGGTAATGAGCACATGGTACACTTTCCAAGGAAACAACCTCAGGTCCGCAGTATCAATCATATTGGAAAAATTTCAACTATTACTATTGGAGGTTTTGAATTTCCTCTTCCTACTATCAAGAAGACATATGACATTCTTATTGTTGGGGACATACATATCCCCATTGAGGTAACCTAGTGTTATTCGAAAATTCTCCAGTTTCATGTTATTCGGAAAGAGTTTATTAACAAGACCTAATCAACCTTGTTAATGGATTACTTTTGATGAGCATGGGATAGGTGAATCTAGATAGCACCACCTTTTGTACCCTCCTTTTACTTTTTGTTAATTAGGATAAACAAAGCAAAAATAGTATTTTCTGCCTGTTTCCAGACTTATCCGTGCAATAAAAAATACCCCGAAAATAAAAGTTCTCCAAATGCCCTGAAAATTTAATATGATTTTTTCTGGAATATTTGAGAATGTATGGCACAGAACACACAACGAGGGGAGCCAACACCTGGCCACGAGGGTCCAGGGTGCGCCCCCTGCCTCATGGGCCCCATGTGGCCCACTCCACTTATTCCTACACCCATACTCTTCTTCTTCCCGCCCCCCAAGAAAATCACCAACCAGCCCAAGCATGAGTTCTAGCTCATCTTGCTGCCATTTTCGATCTCCTTGCTCAAAGCACCATTCACCAAACTGTTTGGGGGGATTGTTCCTTGGTATGTGACTCCTCCATTGGTCCAATTAGTTTTTGTTCTAGTCCTTTATTTATTGCAAATTTTTGCTACTGTGGTGACCTTGTTCTTGAGCTTGCATGTCAAATTTCTTTGGTCCCAAGTAGTTCTAATGCATGATATAGTCTCTAGGCACTAGTAGGAGTTGTTCTATCAATCTTGTTGAGTTTGGTTAACTTTTATTCTGAGTTACTAAAAATTTCAGAAAAATGCATAGGAAAAACTTCCAAGGTGGTTCTTCAAGGAAGCAAGAACCGAGGCTCGCGTTTCGTGAGCCAGACGATGAACTACCGAGGGAAGCTAACGTGCGGCCTTGTGAATGGCCGTCAGACGAATTTATGGATCAGGTTGGCATCAAGGACGAATTTTACGCATATGTGCGCAACACTGACCTCGAGGGCTTCATACAAGATAAGTGCCCTCAATACCGTGGCTTAACTGATACCTTTGTGAGAAGGTTTAAATTTTCATCTTCACATTATTCTCACACTGTCCTGTTTCACCTTTATGATAAATCTTACACCATGGACCTAGAGGATTTTAATGATGCTTGTAAGCTCCCGCAGTGGGGCAGTATGGGTGATCCTCGCAAATCAGAATATAGAGATTTCCTTGCTAGTATCACTGTGGGGGAATCTAGAGAAATCGCATAGGCTACCATAGGGAGCATTCATTTTCCTGCTATTCATTACTTTGCTCTCTTTATCGGTAGATGCATAAACGGTAAGGATGATGCTTGCCACATGTGTGTCCCTGATCTTAGTGTTCTCAAGAGTGCTATATTAGGTGATAGACAATATAACTTGGGAGCCATTGTTGCACGTAGGCTACATCATAATGGTTTGCATGGAGATTTATTTGGTGGGATTTATGCTACTCGCATAGCCCGCCGTCTTGGTGTGCCTCTCCATGAAAATGATGAACCTTTACCGCCTGCTCATTTGGATTACCATGCTATGACTAGTCACCGGTTTATAGAGAGGGATGAACAATCCCTCAAATATCGACTAATTTTTAACAGGCATCATGCCGTCCCTATTATTCTTCATGCTCCTACTTTGTTTGACTTTCAGGCAAAAGGGAGATATACTATAACCAGGGAGGATGCAAATGAGTATCATAATATGATGGAAGCAGCCCGCCTTCGAGCTGCAGCTCAGCAGGCAGTAGCTGCTGCAACCCAGTACAACCCCAACTACGACTTTGGATATCCGTCAGGCCAATACTGGCTATAGAACAACTTAGGCCAAAAGCCTAAGCTTGGGGGAGTACGTGTTTCTCACTGAATTTATATTCACGTTCACACACTTATTCTAGTTGTCGGTGCTCACACTCTTTCATTGTACCATCCATGCTTAGTTTCAATTTCTTTTTCTTAGTCTTTTTCTCGTGTGCTAGAAAAACCTTAAGAAAAACAAAAAATATATTAGTGGTAGCTTCTAGGTAGTTTACTTTACCTGTAGTAGTAATTAAAAAAAACCCAAAAATATTTCCCGTTCTTCTTTTGCTTGTTGGGAGCTTTCCCGTGTAAATAGTTTCTTTTCTTTTCTTTGGGGGCTAAGAGTAGAAGACCATGTTGAAAATGCTTAGTGGCTCTCACATGCTTTATTGTTGATTTAACCTTGAGCCATATTACCTTGTCTTCTCTCTTGTATTAAATGCACGCATATTCCAACTTAGTCCAATGCACGCGCACTATTATTATTATCCACACCATTCGGTCGTGCGAGTGAAAGGCAATAACACTACTAGGAAAAGGCATGCTAGTGGCGCACCACTTTTTCCTACTAATGGCGCACTAGTGGTGCGCCACTAGCACCACACCATTAGAATTAAATACTAATGGCGCACCCCTGGTGCGCCATTAGTATCTGGTGTTATAATGGTGCACCAGGCAGTGCGCCATTAGTATAGCCCATAGTGCGCCATTAGTATGCCTCCCAGGGGGCCATATGTACCCATGTGCTTTGGCATACTAATGGCGCACTGGTGGGTGATGCGCCATTAGTTTCATTTGAACAGTGCGCCATTAGTGTCTTGAGTGGTGCGCCACTAGTATGAATATTAGGGATTTTTTTCTTTTCTGATATTTTCACAGGATACAAAATATATTATTGGACAGAATTTAGACAACACCACACAACAACACTAGATTCATCGAATACAATAGAAGGTTAGTCTTCGAATACAATTCATCATATTAGTCTCCGAATACAATTCATCATATTAGTCTCCGAATTCAAAAGATCGAACAAAGATAGAACATTATATTACAAGTCTCGAGACATCGTGTAGCGAGTTTGTCTTCACATTACAAGTCGATATCGATCATCTAAACTACCATCACATAGAAGAGAGATGCGGTCATCATGATGAGCATCATCGCGATGAAACTCATCTTCATCCGGTTCCTCCAACGCTCCCTCCTCTCTCCCGCTAGATAGCACGCGTATCTAGATTCCGCCTCCGCCCTAGTGGTGTACCCTTTGTAACTGTTACCGCTGAAATGGTAAACCTGTCTCCGACACTCCTCCCAGTCGTCGTAGACCCCGGGAACCTTACCCTTGTACACGACATACGACGGCATCGCTATGCACTAGCCAAATGAAATGTTAGTACCAATTCACAGACAATACATAAGCAATATATAAGTATGCAACAAAAGGATCGGAAGAGAAAAGCAAGACATTAATAGCATCGATTACATCTAAGTTAAACGACTGTCCAAACCAAATAGACATACAAGTTCATTAAAGTTTAATTACAACATGAGCCAATCGATGTTTCAGAACTAGACATAGCATCACTACTTTCGACTCGACTCAAGGGACCGGAGCGTGGATGAAGCCGCTGTCTATCGTGGGAGTCATGAAATCGCCGGCTTTGTCAGCCTGCATTTGTAGCATTGTGTCTATGTCACTGTTGGACGGTTGATTTCTGAGGTTGAACTGCCCCGAGGTACGAAGGACATCTTGATGGATGATTTCGGCAAACTCCGACTGGATGCGAAAGAATTCTTGTCTGATGTCCGCGTCCTGGATTGCCGACAAGCTTGCGGCCCAATCTTTGAGTTTATCTGGTAGCAGAAGGTGATGATGGTCCCGTACGATCGCTCGCATGTGATGGATGGCGTAGTAGGAACCCTTCTGACCGCCAGGCGGCTGCTTGACGCAGCAGAACGTCGTATTGTGGGCGAACACGTGCTTGCCGTACTTACGAACTGGCCTGGTGAAGGTGCCTCCAGATTTGGCGTAGCCGGGGAGAACATCATCAAGAACTTTCTTGACATTTGTGTAGTCTACCTTCGACTGACGGTCCGAGTCAAAATACGTGGCCATGGAATATTTCGGGCTTAGGAGGATGAGTGTGCAATGTGTGTCACTACACAAAACACGGAATGTAAAAAAAACGATCGAAATCTAATAAATCATATGTTATGGGGCGGTTGAGGGGACGACTTACTCGGGAAAGTAAGGCACGAGGAAGTTATCCTTATCTCGGTTTGCCAGAATGACGGCTTCGAGGTAAGAACTCGCGACTTGCCTGTCCCCAACGCTGCCCAAGATCTTGGCACACATGTAGAAGGGGTCGACTATCACGATGTCCGGGGTCTTGTCTCTAATGATCCGCATCTCCATACTCAGTGAAAATAGCCGAACGAACGTGTAGTGCAGCGAATGAAGGTTAAACATAGCGAAGATGTCATCAAACCGCAGTACGATCGTACCCCCGATGGAGTTATCCACAAAGCCCTTACCCTCTGGCACCTTGGCCACGAAAACCAAGTATGCCACATCCTTCTCTCTGAGACGCCGCTTCTCCAAAGAAAGAACACTGTCATGCAGACTCCACATAGCACTTGCAGCATTGAGCATATTAGTCGGTAGCATCGGCCTACCCGCCACATGCACCCTCCTCATTCTATCCTTAGGTGAAGGTGGCCCGTCCTGAGCACGGATCGTACTCGGTGCCGGCTGGCTCACACCCTTGTTACTCTTTCTTTTCCGTCCCTTCTTCTTCTCCTGTAATGGGACCGAGTTCTGCTCACAGACCGCCTTCTTGAGTGTGTTGGGGCTGATAATATTTCGCACCTCGGCTATCTGAGGCTCGGTGAAGTCGGCAGCTGGAGGCGTCTCCTGAGAACTGAACGCCAGACGACGCCTGTTGCAACTTGGTTTCTCCGCGGTACCAGCTAGATCGTGATCGTCTTTTGTAGGGTTGGGTTCTTAAGAAGGAGGCCCCATGAATTCGCCCGTACCCATGATCGGCAAAGTACTTATCGACGTTGGCAAATGTACCATCGTCGTTGTCATCGTCATCCGGATCCTGTGCCATATGCATGTTCGGATTCTGTGCCATAGGGATGTCCGGCAGCGTTGCGGCGGTCTTGCCATGGCTTGGCGCCAGCAAGACTGGCGGTGTTGTCTTTGGGGTGGTGTCCCCCGCCCCCAACCGAATCTGGCTCTTCGGCAAAAGCAGGGGCCAGCTTAGGCAGGCGCTGAGGGTCATCACATCATCTTCCTCGGCCCCGGCGGGTCGAATCGGAGGTAACAACTCGTCGCAGCCTGGCAGCACCCGAACCAGTTGGACCCTATACACGGTGGGTGGCATCGGATTACCGTGGAACATGGGGTTGCCCGGTTGAACGATTCTGCCCATGGCGACATCGACCAACTCGTCGTTCACGAAGTGCAGGAGAGTGCACGGAACGTCGGCGGCGCCCTGCGAAAACATGTAGGGCATCAGGGATGCCCAGTCAAAGGCAAGGAGATGAAGTCCTCCGCCGAGAGGCTTAATTAGTTACCGTGATGATGGTGTCGAGCTCGGCTAATGTCGAGGCACCGCCAACGGCGGGCGTGCAATTGATGGAGGGGCCGCTTGCTGCAGAGGTGCCGGCTGGCGTACACTCGGGTGCATTAAGCTCCAATGCCCGTGCCGGCGTCGGAGACACCAATGCCGCCTCCGCCGGAGACACCAATGGCCCCACCTGCGTGTTCTGTGAGTTGCTGGCCATGAAGCTGGGAATCGGGGGCGACCCCTGTTGGCCGCCCGCAATCCACGTCGTCAGCCCCTGAATCAAGGTAGGCATAATGCCGGTGAGCGTCGATCCCAGTTGTTGTTGCACTTGCTCTTGGACAATCTCCGGAATCCGCGCCACTTGTGCCTTGAGTTCTTGAACCTCGCGCGCCTGGCTTTCCGAGCTGGTCTTTTTCTCCTTTCGCCCACCAGCGTTATAGTATGACAACCATTTTGTGGACAAGCCTTTGCCGGCCACACGACCAGCTGACGACGGCTTACTGAGCTTATCCTTTTTTTCATTACATCCAATGCCCTATTTAGAGTGGTGTCCCAAGGGGTGTTCTGAGTCGACCCCGCGCTACTGCTTTCATTCGCCTGCGGAAGGAATGTGAACCATTTAGAAATTTGACTTCATTAATTAGAATGCAACCATATGGAGCTAATTACGCGGGGGTGCATTCCTTACCAGAACAACCTCAAGGGCCCTGGTCTTCGGATCCGTGGTGAGCTCCTTTGTTACAGGGTCCTCCTTGTACCGGGCCCTGACAAAGTTCCTGGTCTGCTTGTCACCGTATTTATCGAAGAGGGGCGGTAGGCCTTGCTCGGCACGCTCCGCGTCCTCCTTGTCCCATATAGGCTCCGCCACTCTGTAACCGCCGGGACTGAGTGTGTGTTCCCCTAAGTTCAACTGCCGCATTTCTTTCCCCCACTGACCTGATTCGAAGGTTGCGGTGCTCTCACACTTGATCTTGAACTCCTTGTAGTCATCTTCGGTGATCGAAGGATTTTTCTCCTTGATCTTCTCATAACTAAAACCTTTGTCAATAATTCTCTTCACCGAGCTTCTCCAAGTAGACAGGGCCGTTCTCATCCTCGTGAGGGCGGCATTGTTCACTTTATTCCCTGTGAGGCTTGTGTTTTCAAATTCAGCGGGGAACTTGTATCGTTCGTGCAGCTTCGTGAAGAGGAGGTTGTGCAAATTCCCTCGATCCTTATGCCTTAGGTTCTCGGTGTTGATCGAGACGGTGCTCCGGAGAATGCACCCGAGCTGAACCGAGTACCCCTTGACTATTTGTTTGGGCGCCGTTGGATTCACGTCGGAGTCCACTTCAGTAAATTCCTCCTTGATGGTGCGGAGCACGGTCGGGCGCCGGTCCTTCCGTTGCTTCTTCGGTTGGCTGCCATATGTGCGTGCGCCGCCATCATCAGTGGTGGCATCCTCGGCGGCACCATCAGTGGTGTCATCCCCGACGGCACCATCAGTGGGGTCATCCTCGATGGCACCATCAGTGGTGTCAGGATCGGTGTATTTCGCGGCGTCCTCATAGAAGTGAGGTTGTTCCTCCATCTCCTGGGATAGCTCCCAGAATGCCTTGCCGCCCGAACCGCCTGCCTCATCGTTGTGGGCCATGTTTCTCTCTGAATAGGAAAAAAGTTTGGTCAAAAAGTTGGTTATTGTCAAGGAACAAGATCATGGCCTCATCATTTAGGGTTTGTCGACACCGAGGCATCCTAAAATCTAAGCTTTTATCATTTAGGGTTTTTCGACGCCGAGGGACCCTAAAAGCCTAAGCTTTCATCATTTCAGTTTTTATCGACACCGAGGCACCCTAAAAGCCAAAGTTTTATAATTTATGGTTTGTCGACACCGAGGCATCCTAAAAGCTAAGCTGGGAAGGAGAATTCTAAGTTGGGCTTAATCACTTGGCTTTATTGCCGCCTATGGTTTAATGCAGCAAGAATAAAGGGGCAGTTGATCGTACTTAATTAAGTACTAAGATACCCCGGCCCATGCATTAGTCACAAGTACCCCATATGTCCTATTTTTAGCAAAGTCATGCTAAAATTCACGGAAAATTTCAGCATGACCTTTGCTGAAGATAGGACATATGGAGTACCCGAATTTGCCGGAACGGAAGTTAATCGACATTCCAGCAAACTCAAGGGCCTCTCGGGGTACCTGGTCGGAGACAAAACCCAACAAAAATCTGGATGGAGTGCATCAGGCTTTCAACTCCACTTTAGACTATTCAGATTCCAGTTTGCATAGGCTTGAGCATATCATTTCGAATAGCTGTGTATAGCTTGCAAAAGCATATATTGTCTGGTACTGAAGCTTCATAAAGAAACATATAGAGCATTACTAAGAAACATACTGGGTTTCAAAGAGCATTAATTACTAAGAAGCGGTAATATACAAGTATAAAATAGAGCTGTGCCAAACGTAATCAAATGACAGCTTCTAGTACTCTTAAATGATCTACAATTTGCTCCTCATCATACACTCGCTTCTTAAAATCCAGTACACAACTTTCAGAAATCAATAGATATCATTTGCTTTCACAGTTACATCATGAAAAAAATCTGATATCATTGGACATAAAATTATTAAGACAAAGGAGATGCAGTGTGCATTTAAGTAAAGAAAATGCATGTCGAAGGAGCATATGGTGAACGCACGGTGAGGTTTTCAACAATCAGGATGTAGTACAGTACTAATCTTCAGGAGACAACTAGGATATAAGTGGCAAAAATTCTTTTAGATGCAAGTACAACTGTACAAGTGTGAAACTTATACAGAGTTGCTCCAGCCTTGCCATCTTAGCAAGTACTGTATATGGTTGTGCTTTCACCTCCTCCAGTGCAAAAAAATATTTATGAGTTATACATTTATGATAGAAGAAATGCACTGTGAGCAAATCTGTAATAAATAAATGCATAGAGAGCTAAATATCCTTTTCAGGTGATACACTCTTTCAGACAGTTGCACAAGACTGCTAAAAAAATCCTTTTTCTTGCAAAACTAGGGGCGCAAACGCGGTCACGACTGTACACTTAAATGCATAGCTAGCAAGCTTCTATAAATGCCAAGACCAGAGCGAATATGTGAGTTCACCCACAAAGTTTGACCTCACATTTTCAAGAAACAAGCACAAGGTCCCTTTGTACATCCAATCAGGGTCTAATGATGTTCTTCTGAAACCCAAAAGAAAAGAAATTATGTTCTTAATGAGATGATCTATCCATGTTTGCAACCTATCCAGTTATAGTTTACATGGTCAAACAATAGCTGATGCAAGCTCGATGGGAAGACCATGGAATTTCCTGCACCACTGATGTTAACATTTAAGTGCAATCTCATATGTATAAGGTTAAAAGATAGGTTCGTTTCAAAAACAAACATCTAAGCTTACATACCGAAACCAGAACAAGGGGTTTGTTCTGTTCATACACATATGTAATCCAACTACAATAGTACCAGCAGTCAGCACAGTCAAACAAGAAAACCCAACAGTCACACCTGAAAGAAAAGGTAAATGTCTATTCTGTATGTGCCATAAATCAAACTAAGCTCCTATATCCAACTGAATGGTCTCTTTCTTTTGTTAACCAGATGAATGGTCTCTTTCTTTTGTTAACCAGATGAATGGTCTCTTTCTTTTGTTAACCAGATGAATGGTCTTCTATTATCCATCCTTTGAACTGCTCTTGTCCATACATACGATGCATGCCTGCTTTCTGCTGAACATTAATTTTTTTTTCTTTTTTAGGATGAGGAAACGGCAGTTCGCTGCCTAGAAGAAACAAGTAACTTTATAATTTTGTATAGGTTCAGGAGCAGGTGCATTTGCATCTTGGAAGAGCATGCACTAGCATTTATGGTCAGTCTTTGCCTCAACAACCATCGATCTGTCCAGTAGATCGATCTCAAAAGTCTAATGATTAGGACTTGTAAAATCTGGCTGAGGACCAACTTGAACATGCTTGTTAAGTAAATAACTCAAGTGTCTTTGACAAAATCACAAGAAGGAAGTTAACAGACTGCCAAATCATGCTTTGTGCATTTCCCACGGAATGGAATTATGATATAGTTAGTTTGTGCTTAATGTTAGTTGCTGGTGCTGGTAACTTGTTGGTCACCGGCCTAACAACAGATGAGCAGTTTCTTCTCGTTCTCTGCCATCGTCTCGTCGGCACCTAGCTCGGGCGGTGTGGGCTCGTGAACCGAATGCCAGTACAAGTTGCTGTCTCAATTTTTGTTTGATGCGATTCATCAAGTGTGTTGAGTGAGTGATTTCCAAAGTGTTAGTTTTGTCAGTAATACTCCTTGTGGCGCCTCTAGTTTCAGCCACAGGTGTCCTTCTCATTCAGTTTCGTCATTAAGCTCTTAGTTAGGCATTTCCTAGTTCCTACATATGCAAAAAACTAATTTTCACGAACCAACTGTACTTGATGTTTAGTGAATATATCTAGAGGAAGCAGTGACAACACAAACCCTAAACAAACAAACAAAACCAGGCATGAAACTAGATTCAGATGGCAACAGCCATTAGCAGCAAGCAAATCAACCAAATTAGAATGGGAGATGGAGGGGAAAGAAAGGGAGATGGAGGAGTACAGGCTTGGGGGTATTATGTCGGCGACGAGGACGAGGACGAAGAAGATCGCCAATGCTGAGGAAGAAGCGATCGCCGCCACCGACGAGGTATGGCTAGGGGGAGGCCTCTTCCTCCTTCCTTGATGGGGTGGCGGCCTCTTCCTCCTTCCTTGCTGAG
>LR738711.1:528641262-528681065 GCA_902687465.1 Secale cereale | reverse complement strand
GGGAGGCGGCGGGGGCGCGTGGGCGGCTGCGGCGCAGTGGGTCGGGGCAGCGGCGGCGGCAGCGCGGTGGAGGGAGGGACGAGGAAGGGAGCGGCGTGGTGGAGGGAGAGGGACGAAGCAGTGTCTGGTGAGAGAGGGAGGGACGAGAGGGAGGGATGAAGTGTATATGGATGGGGGAAGAATACTAATGGCGCACCCCCTGGCGGTGCGCCATTAGAATGTTTTTTTATAGCAATGGCGCCCCAGGGGCACCGTGCATCATAAGTATTTATTTTTTAGATAGCAATGGCGCACCAGCCAGCGGTGCGCCATAATTAATTAATTATTTTTTTGTTGCATCTAATAGTTTTTTAGAAAATGAATATGAATATGAAACAGTAATAATTTTTTATAAAAACAGTAATAATTTTAAAAAAAGTATCATCAGATTTTTTATTTAAAAATATTTAGGAATTTTTAAAAATATCATCAAATTTGTTATTTGAAAATACCATCAAATTTGTTATTTGAAAATATAATCAAATTTGTTTTTTGCAAATATGATCAAATTTGTTTTTATTTGGATTTTTAGTTGCATTCATTTGTGACGGTGGAGCGGGGGAGGGTGCAGGGGTCGTCGGCGGTGGTGGAGCGGGGGAGGGTGTAGGGGGTGCTCGGCGGCGAGGGGGATCTGGCAAGGGGGATCTGGCGAGGGGGGATAGCGATCGAGATGGAGGGGGATCGAGATCGAGTGTCCTCATGAATATTCAATATTTTTTCATCAATTCAAAAAGTGCCCATGAAATTTAAAAATATTCATGATAGGTCAAAAAGTGCCCATGAAATACAATCGAGAAATGGAGACTACAATTTAAATACAATCGATCTTAGCTAGCTAGCTATCTGTTCACAATCTTCTTGCCCTTCTTTTTCGCAAATGGAATTCTTCTGTGGAACAGACGTCCTTTAGGTAGGGTGGTCCTACTTCTTCTTGTGGTGTATGCTGCTACTTCATCGTCGTCGTCATATTCCATCTTCGGGTCGCCGTACTTGTCGAAGTCTTGCTCATTGGTGACTCCATCAATTCCGATGATCTTCCTTTTGCCTCTCCTCATGACAACACGCCTGGGCTTTGACGGGTCGGTAATGAAGAAGCATTGGTCCACTTGGGAAGCCAGTACCCATGGCTCATTTTTCGCAGTGACGTTTGCGCCCGCGGTCTTGGATTTGGCTTCGGGTATAACCATGGTGGTGAAATACCGGTCTTCTTTTAGGTCGCTCTTGGCCCATCTGACACGGAACATCGGGACCTTCTCTCCAGCGTAGCTCAGCTCCCAGATCTCTTTGGTCATTCCGTAGTATCTGTCCTTGTCGTTACCGGTGTAGGATTCCATCGTTACCGCGGAGTTCTGATAACCATCGCTCTTCATGTCCTTGTCCTCGGTGTAGAACGTGTACCCGTTGATATCGTACGCCTCATGCGTCATCAGGTTGTGCTCGGCGCCCTGTGACAAGGCGAATATGAGATTTTCTTCCGCGGAAGAATCCTCATGTAAAGGGTACGACAGAAGCTTCTCCTTGAACCAACGCATGAAACATGAGTTGTGCTCTTTGATTATATCTCCGTCCGTCCTTTGTTGGCCTGGGTCATTGTACGTCTTCTCAATAAAGGTTTTGTGCTCTACCACCCAAGGATCGACCACGTCTATGTGTTGTAGCACGACTAGGTTTGCTCTTTCAAAGTCGGCGAGTCGACCCTCGAAGTCGACATGCATTTCGCGGCGACCCTCGCGGTGACCCCATCCAGCGAGCCTGCCGAGGTGCCTGTTGACGGGCAGACCAACGGGGTTCTCGATGCCTAGATAATTCGTGCAGTAGGAGATGCACTCTTCGGTTAGAAAGCCCCTGGCTATGCTTCCCTCTGCACGTGACATGTTGCGAACGTATCCTTTGATGACACCATTCATCCTTTCGAACGGCATCATGCCGTGCAGGAACGTCGGCTCGAGTTGGATGATATCCTCCACGATATGGACCAGCAGATGCACCATAACGTCGAAGAATGCGGGCGGGAAGTACATCTCAAGCTCGCATAGTATCACTACGATCTCTTCCTGTAGCCTTCTGAGTTGCCTCACGCCAACCGACTTCCGAGAGATGATGTTGAAAAAGTTGCATAGGCCAAATAGCGTTTCATGGACGTGCGCGTCCATGATCCCACGGATTGCAACTGGAAGTATCTGCGTGATCAGCACGTGACAGTCATGAGACTTCATCCCGCTGAACTTCTTCTTCGCTGGGTCTAGGTATATGCTTATCTTCCCCGCGTAACCGTAAGGAAGTTTTACTCCTACGAGGCAGGTGAAAAACTGCTCGATCTCCTCCTGACTAAGAGTGAAGCACGCGAGAGGGTAGTCATTTCTAGTCTTCTTGGCCTTTTTGCCTTTACGACGACTTTCCTTGTCCTGCTTCGCCTCATCATCATCATTAGCGTGAAGCTCCTGCCTGATGCCCATTGATTTCAAGTCTGCCCTTGCTTTCGGCCCATCTCTGGTCCTCTCTGGCATGTTGAGCAGGGTACCAAGCAGACTCTTGCACACATTCTTCCTAATATGCATGACATCAAGGCTGTGAGGCACACGGTGGATCTTCTAGTACAGCAAGCCCTAGAAAACAGACCTCGTTTTCCATACCTTCAGCAGCGGCTCTGGCGCCTTTCGCTTCTTTCCCGGCTCTGGCGCCTGTTGCTTCTTTCCCGGCAGTGGACAATCTTTCCAATTTTTCAATAGCTCGTCTATTTCCTCGCCGCTCCTTGTACGTGGGCGTCTTCGGGGTTCGGTTTCACCATCGAACAGATCCATGCGTTTCCTCCACAGGTCATCTTCGCGAAGCCACCTTCGATGTCCCATGAACACGGTTTTCGAAGACCCGGGATCTCTATCTAGCTGGCGATATGTTGTGTCATCCATGCACCTGACGCATCTAGAAAATCCGTGGACCACCTGCCCCACGACATATCCGTAACCGAGATAGTCGTGCACCGTCGCGAGCAGTGCGGCTCTCATTGGGAAATATTCTTTCTCTGCGGTGTCCCACGTATTGGCTGGCGTTTTCCACAGTGTGTCTAGCTCCTCTTTCAGCAGCCCCAGATAAAGATTGATGTCGTTCCCTGGTTGTTTCGGCCCTTCAATTAGCATACTCATGTGAATGTACTTCCTCGTCATGCACAACCAGGGTGTAGGGTTGTACATCCACACAAACACAAGCCAGGTGCTATGTGTGTTTCTCTGGCTACCAAACGGATTGACTCCAACGGTGCTCGCGCCCAGCACGATGTTCCTTGGACCGTTCCCAAATTCTAGGTCTTCGAAGTTCAACGCTTGCCACTGGCTCGCATCCTTAGGGTGACTCAGCATCTTGTCTTTTTTATTTATCTCCGGATCATTTCCGTCATCTTCTCGCTTCTTCTCCTCCCTATCCGCGTGCCAACGCAGGAGCTTTGCTACCCTAGGGTCCGTGAAATACCACTGCAGACGAGGAGTGATCGGAAAGTACCATACCACTTTTCGAGGAGCTTTCTTCCGCTTCTTGTATCAAGTGACGCCGCACACCGGACATATGGTAGCCTCCGCGTGCTCGTCCCGATAAATGATGCAATTGTTCATGCACACATGGTATTTCACGTGCGGTAAATCCAGAGAACACACGATTTTCTTCGCCTCCTCGAAACTGGTCGGGCACTTGTTCCCCTTGGGAAGACGTTCGTGCCAGAGTGACATGTTCTCATCGAAGCATGCGTCGGTCATTTTGTGTTTTACCTTCATCTCCAGAGCCATGAGCGTTACTTTCAGGTGGGTATCCTCGGGCCTGCAACCTTCATACAATGGAGTAACCGCGTCTATCTCCAGTTGATACAACTTGGCTTTCTCTCGGGCAGCAGCTCTTGCGTTATCCGTCTGCCTGAGAAGCAACTCTTGAATATGAGGGTCCTGCACCCAGCCTCCATCGTCGTCTGCTCTGGCATCTTCATCTAGATCATGATCATGCCCTTCATCTTGATCTTCGTCATCATCATGTCCGGCATCTTCTACATGATTACTGTGTACATCATCACCGTACTGATCATGTCCTAGAGATTCTTCGTCTTCTCGCCCGCCCTCGCCGCGGTGGTTGTCTTGATGCCCTTCCTCATTTCTTGCCCGACCATGGACGACTTCATAGTCATCTTCATCACCTTGCCACCGATAGCCATCCATGAAACCACACAAGAGCAGGTGGTCCCGCACCTGCCCGGAATCCGGGTCCGCAATAAGGCTCTTCAGCTTGCATCTTCGACACGGACATCTTATCTCCGTCTCGTTCTTTTGAAGCATCTCGGCCTTCGTGGAGCTCAAAAACCTATTCACGATGCCTTCGGTCATCGTGCGGACCATGGTCGCTTGCGGGGTAGAGAAAAACGATATTTTAGAACCAAGAAAAAAATTTGGCATGACTTTCCCTAAAAATAGGACCAAAAAGAACGCATAGTGCCGAAATTCTTGCCGAAACAGAAATAAATCAATATTTTCGGCAAAATATTGGCAACTATCGCATTTCAAATACCGGTACCTGCAAACACAAACATATATGCAACACCACAAACATATGCAACACCACAAACATACATAGATCTAGCTAGGCCATAAAAAGTGCATGTGCATGGTTGTTGGAGCTCGAGGGAGAAAAAATGACCTACAACATAAAGATAGCTTTCCCCCCTTACTTACCTATCAAAAAGGTAATTTAACCACTTAATTTTGATGAATCTATGGTGCAAATGAGGTGACGAGGAGGAGGCAGCCGACACAAGCTTGGAGGAGGAGGTGGAGAGAATGAAGTGGGGAAAGTGAGTGTGTAGGTGTGGCTGTCCAAAATATCTAGCTGGTCCCAGTTTACGAATGGCGCACCACTCACCAATGCGCCATTAGTAACCGGTGTTACTAATGGCGCATTAGTGAGTGGTGCGCCATTAGTAGTTTTGAAAAAATAGTACTGGCGCACTGAGTTGGTGGTGCGCCATTACTAGTTAAACTAGTAATGGCGCACCATGCCACGGTGCGCCATTAGTATGTCTGGAAAAATAAAAAAAAGTTGTTACTAATGGCGCACCGAAGGTCTGGTGCGCCATTAGTATTTGGACACTAATGGCGCACCAACACATGATGCGCCATTAGTATATAGTAATGGTGCACCACATGTCTGGTGCGCCATTAGTGGCCATATCATCTATAACCCTTTTCCTAGTAGTGTAAGGATGATATATGATGAACTAATTGAAATGAGAAAAGCTGGTATGAACTCGACCTCTCTTATTTTTGTAAATATGATAGTTCATCGTTCCTGATTCAGCTTGTTATGAATGAAACATGCTTGCAATGACAATTAGAGATCATAGCTGCTTATGCCATGCTTAATTAGATGAGAGTTTATAATGGTCTATCTTGCGTGCCAACATGATATTAAAATGGTTGTGATGTGGTATGATGGGTTGGTATCCTCCTTTGAACGATTCAAGTGGTCTGACTTGGCACATGTTCACGCATGTAGTTGAAACAAATCAACATAGCCTCCACAATATTTATGTTCATGGTGATTTATATCCTACTCATGCTTGAATTCATTGTTGATTAATTTTGATGCATGTTCATGACTATTGTTCCTCTCTAGCTGGTCGCTTCCCAGTCTCTTTCTAGCCTTCACCTGTACTAAGCGGGAATACTGCTTGTGCATCCACTTCCATAAACCCCAAAGTTATTCCAATGAGTCCACCATACCTTCCTATATGCGGTATTTACCTACCGTTCCAAGTAAATTTGTATGTGCCAAACTCTAAACCTTCAAATGATTTTCTATTTCATATGCTCGAACAGCTCATGTATCAACTAGGGCTGTCTGTATCTTCCATGCTAGGTGGGTTATCCTCACGATGAGTGGACTTTGCTCATCATTGATGAGAAAATGCCTGGTAACCGAGATGCCCAGTCCCATGCTCAAAATCATAATAATTAAACAGAACTCCCCCAGGGCTGTTGCTGGTTTGGACGGTACCCGTTGTTTTGGTCTAGCCGTGGAGTGTGCTTGTTGGTGGTTGGGGGAGTATAAACTTTACCATTCTGTTTGGGAACCACCTATAATGTGCGTAGCATGGAAAATATCGAGATTCTTGGTTGTTATGTTGACAATGAAAGTATACCGCTCAAAATGTTATTCATCTCTATTTAAAAATCGAGCTCTGGCACCTCTACAAATCCGTGCTTCCCTCTGCGAAGGGCCTATCTATTTACTTTTATGCTGAATCATCATCCTCTTATAAAAGAGCACCAGTAGGAGAGCACCTCTGTCATTTGCATGTATTGCTATTAATTTGCATTGAGTATGATCATGACGGATATCTTTTACCATGAATTACAATGTCTAGTCAGTCCTTGATCCTTAAAGGTGCTCTGCATTTATGTATTGCAGTCTCAGAAAGGGCTAGCGAGATACCATCTTGTTATATCATATCATGATTGTTTTGATAAAGTGTTGTCATTCGAGGTTTATTATTATTGCTTGCTAGTTGATTATGCCAATGATGTGAGTAGACATGAGACCTGAAAGTTATTGTGACTGTGGTTAGTTCATGATCATTGCTGAAAACCTGAATGCTGGCTTACATATTTACAATAACAAGAGCAAACAGAGTTTGTCAAAGTTTTACTTTATCACTTTCAGTTTATCAACTGAATTGCTTGAGGACAAGCAAAGGTTTAAGCTTGGGGGGGTTGATACGTCTCCAACGTATCTACTTTTCCAAACACTTTTGCCCTTGTTTTGGACTCTAACTTGCATGATTTGAATGGAACTAACCCGGACTAACGCTGGTTTCAGCAGAATTGCCATGGAGTTGTTTTTGTGCAGAAATAAACAGTTCTCGGAATGACCTGAAAATCTACGGAGAATTATTTTGGAAAATATAAAAAATACCGACAAGAAGATACAGACCAGGGGGCCCACACCCTGTCCACGAGGGTGGGAGGCACGCCCCCTCCCCTAGCGCGTGCCCCCTGCCTCGTGGGCCCCCTGGTGCTCCACCGACGTATCTCCGGATCCCATATATTCACTTTCGGGGAGAAAAAAGCCAGAGAGGAAGAATTATCGCGTCTTACGATACGGAGCCGCCGCCAAGCCCAAATCTCTCCCTGGAGGGCTGATCTGGAGTCCGTTCGGGGCTCCAGAGAGTGGAGATCGACGCCATCGTCATCATCAAGCTTCCTCCATCACCAATTCCATGATGCCCACCGCCGTGCGTGAGTAATTCCATCGTAGGCTAGCTGGACGGTGATGTGTTGGATGGGATCTATCATGTAATCGGGTTAGTTTTGTTAGGGTTTGATCCCTAGTATCCACTATGTTCTGAGATTGATGTTGCTATGACTTTGCTATGCTTAATGCTTGTCACTAGGGCCCGAGTGCCATGATTTCAGATCTGAACCTATTATGTTTTCATGAATATATGTATGTTCTTGATCCAATCTTGCAAGTCTATAGTCACCTACTATGTGTTATGATCCGGCAACCCCGAAGTGACAATAATCGGGACCACTCCCAGTGATGACCTTAGTTTGAGGAGTTCATGTATTCACTATGTGTTAATGCTTTGGTCCGGTGCTCTGTTAAAAGGAGGCCTTAATATCACTTTGTTTCCAATAGGACCCGGATGCCACGGGAGGGTAGGACAAAAGATGTCATGCAAGTTCTTTTCCATAAGCACGTATGACTATATTCGGAATGCATGCCTACATTACATTGATGAACTGGAGCTAGTTCTGTGTCACCCTAGGTTATAACTTCTACATGATGAATTGCATCTGACATAATTCCCCATCACCGATCCAATGCCTACGAACTTTTCACATATTGCTTGTCGCTTATTTACTTTTCCGTTGCTACTATTACAAAAACTACAAAAACACTATCGTTACCTTTGTTACCGTTACCGCTACTATCATATTACTTTGCTACTAAACTACCTTGCTGCAGATACTAAGTTTCCAGGTGTGGTTGAATTGATATCTCAGCTGCTAATACTTAAGAGTATTCTTTCGCTCCCCTTGTGTCGAATCAATAAATTTGGGTTAAATACTTTACCCTCGAAAAGTGTTGCGATCCCCCACACTTGTGGGTTATCATGTGTCACGCGTATAAGAGATTGCTCGATAAGCGGTGCGGCAACCTTGCCAGGATTCAACTTCCACATGACACCTAGCAGTGCATTTAAGGAACTTTTTCCTATCTGCCAGAGTTACGTATGATAGCACTATTAGCTATCCAATCTTACAAACATGATTCTTTTGCCATTCCGGTGACCCCTTAACCTATAAATGGAGGCCCGAGGCCACCCAAAAGGGTTCGCATATTTGACCCCTCAACACTTGTACACGCGTAGCTGCTCTCTTCCCGAGGAAACCTTGCCGGGCTAGAGCACTCCGTGTCTTCGTCTTCCTCAAGATCAATCCACCAAAGCAGGAGTAGGGTTTTATGCTGCAAAGTGGCCCGAACCTGGGTAAAAGAAAGTTGTCCCTTGTCGTGCCGCCCTATCGTCTATGCTCTTTTGGCAATGTGATCATCCAGCTCACCGAATCACAAAGGGGCGACCCTGTCCCATAGGTGATCGTCCACCCCCACGAAAATGAGTTTGGCTAATCAATTTGAAACACCACATGTAGGAACTTCTAATAGCATGCGACATCGTGTTTCACCTTTTTATTCATCGGAAACTAATTTTCAATATACTAGCTCAACCATGCTGATGGATGGGAGAATTGGCCATGCTACTACTAGCTATTCGACCAGTTACTCTCAATCGTCATATGCTACACCTCATTTTTCGGCACCATATACGACTGTAGATGCTTATAATTTAGCCTTGTACCTTCATGGTCATATCATCAGTGCTCGATTCTGACTCTTCTTATTCTTCTTCAGATGAAGAAATTGCTTTAGCTTTGGCTTTTGCCTTTAGATCCCGAGCTCATCCATATCTAGGACCATACATATCCCATTTTTCAGCATGCTGAAATTCATGAGTATTGAGCCTCTCGAGGATATGAGCGGGATCGAGTGACTTGTAATCATGATGTTCTTGAATCATCAAGGCAAGAGTATCAAAGGAGTTATCAAGAGATCTCAACAATTTCTTCATTGATACGTCTCCAACGCATCTATAATTTTTGATTGTTCCATGCTATTATGTTATCATTCTTGGATGTTTTACAATCATTCTATAGTCATTTTATATCATTTTTCTGGTACTAATCTATTGACATAGTGCCAAGTGCGAGTTGCTGTTTTCTGCATGTTTTTTACATCTCAAGAAATCAATATCAAACGGAGTCCAAACACCACAAAACTTTTTGGAGATTTTTTATGGGCTAGAAGACACCCAATGGGTCAGAGATGCACCTGGGGGTGCCCTGAGGGGGGCACACCCACCAGGCGCGCCAGGCCCCCCTAGAGTGCCCAGGTGGGTTGTGCCCACCTCGGTGGCCTCCCGCACCGCCTCTTCACTCTATAAATACTCAGATATTCCAGAAACCCTAGGGGATTCGATGAAATTTTATTCCAGCCGCCGCAAAATCCAGAACCACCATATCCAATCTAGACACCATCATAGAGGGGTTCACCATCTCCATTGGTGCCTCTCCGATGATGTGTGAGTAGTTCCTTGTAGACCTACGGGTCCGTAGTTAGTAGCTAGATGGCTTACTCTCTCTCTTTTGTTTATCAATACAATGGTCTCTTGGAGATCCATATGATGTAAATTGTTTGTGGTGTGTTTGTTGGGATCCGATGAACTTTGAGTTTATGATCAGATCTATCTTTTTATATCCATGAAACTTATTTGAGTCTTCTTTGATCTCTTATATGCACGATTTCTTATAGCCTCGTATTTCTTCTCCGATATTTGGGTTTTGTTTAGCCAACTTGATCTATTTATCTTGCAATGGGAAGAGAAGCTTTGTAGTGGGTTCGATCTTACGGCGCTTGATACCAGTGACAGAAAGGGAACCGACACATATGTATCATTGCTACTAGGATAAAATGATGGGGTCTATTTCTACATAAATAGATCTTGTCTACATCATGTCATCGTTCTTATTGCATTACTCCATTTCTCCATGAACTTAATACACTAGATGCATGTTGGATAGCAGTCGATGTGTGGAGTAATAGTAGTAGATGCAGGCTGGAGTCGGTCTACTAATCGTGGACGTGATGCCTATATAATGATCATTGCCTGGATATCGTCATGATTATTTGAAGTTCTATCAATTACCCAACAGTAATTGTTTTCCCACTGTTCGCTATTTTCTCGAGAGAAGCCACTAGTGAAATCTACGGCCCCCGGGTCTCTTTTCTCATATTATTTGCCTTTGCGATTTATTTTCCTTTGATTTTATTTTTCAGATCTACTAAACCAAAAACCCAAAAATACCTTGCTACAATTTATCTTATTCGGTGTTCGATCTATCAATATTTACAACTCTATCACGTCTGTTACCCGAAAGGGATCGACAACCCCTTTTACACGTCGGGTTGCGAGTATTTGTTATTTGTGTGCATGTGCTATTTACGTTGTGTTGCTTGGTTCTCCTACTGGTTTGATAACCTTGGTCTCTTCATTGAGGGAAATACCTACTACTGCTATACTGTATCATCCCTTCCTCTTTGGGGAAATACCGACGTAGTTCTAGCAGACATCAAAAGGAATTTCTGGCGCCGTTGCCAGGGAGCACCTTCAACATATACCAGGTTCCTAATCACAAATCTCTTGTCCTTGCAATTTACATTATTTGCCATTTGCCTCTCGTTTTCATCTCCCCCACTTCACTAATATTTGCCGTTTTTATTCGTCCTCTTTTTCGTTCGCTGTTTTCTGGTCGGATCTATCGCCTGCTTGTGTTCTTGTTTACAATTTTTCAAAAATGACGCAAGAGAAAGTTGTGTGATTTTTCCAATACCAACAACAATGATTTTATTGGCACTCCGATTGCTCCTCCCGCCACTAGTGCAGAGACTTGTGATATTAATACTGCTTTGTTGAATCTTGTCACAAAAGATCAATTTTCCGGCACTCGTAATGAGGATGCCGCGTCCCATCTTAATAACTTCGTGGAATTATGTGATATGCAAAAGAAAAAGGATGTGGACAATGATGTTGTGAAAATGAAATTATTCCCGTTTTCTTTGCGAGATCATGCAAAAATTTGGTTTTCTTCTTTGCCTCGCAATATCATCGATTCTTGGAACTAATGCAAAGACGCTTTTATCACTAAATATTTTCCGCCCACAAAAATTATATCCCTTAGAATCTAGATCATGAATTTCAAGCAACTTGAACATGAGCATGTTGCACAATCTTGGGAAAGGATGAAAATGATGCTAAGGAATTGCCCAACTCATGGGTTAAATCTTTGGATGATCATACAAATTTTTTATGCGGGGTTGAATTTTGTTTCTCAAAACCTTTTGGATTCTGCCGCGGGTGGTACTTTTATGGAAATTACTTTGGGTGAAGCCACCAAATTGCTTGATAATATTATGGTGAATTATTTGCAATGGCATACTGAAAGGGCGCCGACTAGCAAAAAATTAATTTGGTTGAGATTGATTCTTCGAATGAAAAAGTTGATGCTCTTATGAAAATGGTTGCTAGTAAAAGTGCTCCTATTGATCTTAATGATATGCCTTTGTCTACCTTGATTGAGCAAACTAGTGATGCTATAGATGTGAACTCTATCTCTAGAAATAATTTTAACAACAATGCTTATAGAGGTAATTTAAATCCTAGGCCTTTTCCTAGCAATTTCTCTAATAATTATGGTAATTCATATGGAAATCAATCTTACAATAATAATAGGAACACCTTTGATCTAGAGAATAATATTAAAGAATTTATCAATACTCAAAAAGTTTTCAATGCTTCCATAGAAGAAAAATTGAATAAGATTGATGATATGTCTAGGAGTATTGATAGAATTTCTCATGATGTGGGAAATCTCAAGTTGAAATTTTTTGTGCCTAAATTTTAAGAATCTATTAAAGCTCTTTATGTTTATATGGATGAAAGTAAGAAAAGAACCGCCATGCTTAGAGCTAAACGAGAATTTCTAGAAAAGGCGTTTTCTAGTGATTGCTTTCATAAAAATGGTGAAGATATTAAAATTATTGGTGTTTCTTCTATTGATTTTTTGTTTAGTAAAGTTCAACTTGATGAAAAAGGGACTGGAGAAGAGTCAACTTTAGGTAGAAGGCGTCCCAATATTTTGGAGATTGAAAATCTTGTTGAGAAAATTGATAAAAGTGGGTTTGGAGAGGTCAAGACTTTAACTAGTGATGTGCCCACTATTTTGGATTATAAAGACTTTAATCAAGATATTTGTTCTTTGATTGATTGTATTTATTTGTTGCAAACCATGATTAATTCACCCCATGCCTACGAACAAAATAATGCTTTTACTATTGTTGATTCTATGATGAAAGCTTTAGATGATAAGTTGGAATTAGAAGTGTCAATTCCCATAAAGTTGCATGATGAATGGGAACCTACTATCAAAATCAAAATTAAAAATTATGAGTGTTTTTCTTTGTGTGATTTGGGTGCTAATGTTTCCGTGATTCCGAAATCTCTTTGCGATGTTCTTGGTCTTACCAATATTCAAGATTGCTCTCTTAATTGGCATTTGGCGGATTCTACTATTAAAAAGCCTTTGGGAAGGATCAATGATGTTCTTATTCTTTAAAATAGGAACTATGTACCCATGGACTTTATTGTCTTGACATCGATTGTAATCCGTCTTGTCCTATTATACTTGGTAGACCGTTTTTGCGCACTATTGACGCGGTGGTTGGTACGAAAGAAGGGAATATTAAATTCCAATTTCCCTTGAGAAAGGGCATGGAACACTTCCCTAGAACCAAGATCAAAATGCCTTATGAATCTATAATGAGGGTAACTTATGGAACATCCAACAAGGATGACAACACTTGAAATCTTGGTATCATGCCTAGATAAGGGCGTAAAACGATAGCGCTTGTTGGTAGGCAACCCAACTTGTATCTTTTTGCATTTTGTTTTCCTTGCTTTTTTCAATAAAATACCCTTTAATACCTCTGGTTAGATGTGCTTTTGTGGTTTGAATAAAGGTTTGTGCCAAGCAAAGCCTTAGGATCATGTCGGGTGTTAGTAGATTTGATCTTGCTGAAAAACAGTAACTTTTGCACTCATGAGAAAATTCTCATTTTTAACAAGAGAGTGCTT
Organism: Secale cereale; assembly: GCA_902687465.1. Taxonomy (NCBI): domain Eukaryota; kingdom Viridiplantae; phylum Streptophyta; class Magnoliopsida; order Poales; family Poaceae; genus Secale; species Secale cereale. The sequence continues at coordinate 528,667,744 of LR738711.1, read as the reverse complement.
TTTGGTTGATTCTTTTTGCAGAATATTAATATACAAATTGACCACGTGGCTCTAATGTTTCAAGAATTTGAGAGTTACAGAAGTATTCGAAACTTCCAGATTGCTACAGACTTTTCTGTTTTTGACAGATTCTGTTTTTATTGTGTTATGTGCTTGTTTTGATGATTCTATGGTTTTCTTTGATGAGTTCTTGCCATAGAAAAGTTGGAATATTGTAGATATAATACAAATACAAAATATGAATAGGTTTGCTATAGCACTTATAGTAGTGATTTGTTTTCTTATACTAACGGAGCTCACGAAAGTTTTGTTGAGTTTTGTGTGATTGAAGTTTTCAAGTTTTAGGTTATCTTACGATGGATGAAGGAACAAGGAGTAAGAAGAGCCTAAGCTTGGAGATGCCCCGGCATCCCAAGATACTATCCAAAGAGAATAAAGCAAATAAGCTTGGGGATGGCCCCGAGTGGCATCCCCTCTTTCTTCTAACGACCATCGGTATTTTACTCGAAACTATATTTTTATTCATCACAAGATATGTGTTTTGCTTGGAGCGTCTTGTATGATATGAGTCTTTGCTTGGTTTGTTTTAGTTTTTAAGTTATCAATCCTTGCTGTACACACCTATTAGAGAGAGCCATAATTATGCCATGACTTGTTAGAATAGCTCTCTATGCTTCACTTCAATTTTTATGAGCTATGGATTTGCTCTAGTGCTTCACTTATATCTTTTTGAGGATGGCGTGTGATAACCCACAAGTGTAGGGGATCGCAATAGTTTTCGAGGGTAAAGTATTCAACCAAAATTTATTGATTCGACACAAGGGGAGCCAAAGAATACTCTTAAGTATTTGCAGCTGAGTTGTCAGTTCAACCACACCTAGAAACTTAGTATCTGCAACAAGATAGTTTAGTAGCAAAGTAATATGATAGTGGCGGTAGCAGCAATAAAAGTAACGATAGTGTTTTTGTAGTTTTTGTAATAGTAGCAAGAGAAAAGTAGATAAGCAACAAGCAATATATGAAAAGCTCATAGGCATTGGATCGGTGATGGGAAATTATGTCGGATGCAATTCATCATGTAGAAGTTGTAACCTAGGGTGACACAGAACTAGCTCCAGTTCATCAATGCAATGTAGGCATGTATTCCGAATATAGTCATACGTGCTTATGGAAAAGAACTTGCATGGCATCTTTTGTCCTACCCTCCTGTGGCAGCAGGGTCCTATTGGAAACTAAGGGATATTAAGGCCTCCTTTTAATAGAGTACCAGACCAAAGCATTAACACATAGTGAATACATGAACTCCTCAGACTAAGGTCATCACCAGGAGTGGTCCCGATTATTGTCACTTCGGGGTTGCCGGATCATAACGCATAGTAGGTGACCATAGAATTGCAAGATAGGATCAAGAACACACATATATTCATAATAGGTTCAGATCTGAAATCATGGCACTTGGGCCCTAGTGACAAGCATTAAGCATAGCAAAGTCATAGCAAGATCAATCTCAGAACATAGTGGATACTAGGGATCAAACCCTAACAAAACTAACTCTATTACATGATAGATCCCATCCAACCCATAACCGTCCAGCAAGCCTACGATGGGATTACTCACGCACGATAGTGAGCATCATGGAATTGGTGATGGAGGAAGGTTGATGATGACGATGGCGACGATCTCCACTCTCCGCAGCCCCGATCGTACTCCAGATCAGCCTCCCGAGAGAGATTAGGGCTTGGCGGCGGCTCCGTCTCGTGAAACGTGATATTTCTTCCTCTATGATTTTTTTCTCCCCGAAAGTGACTATATAGGATCTAGGGATACGTTGGTGGAGCACCAGGGGGCCCACGAGGCTGGGGGGCGTGCCCTGGGCCGGGGGGCGCGCCCCCACCCTCGTCGACTGGGTGTAGGCCCCCTCGTCTGGATCTTCTTGCAGGTATTTTTTATATTTTCCAAAATAATTTTCCGTGGATTTTCAAGCGATTCCGAGAACTTTTTATTTCTACACAAAAACAACACCATGGCAGTTCTGCTGAAAACATCGTCAGTCCGGGTTAGTTCCATTAAAATCATGCAAGTTAGAGTCCAAAACAAGGGCAAAAGGGTTTGGAAAAGTAGATACGTCGGAGACGTATCAACTCCCCCAAGCTTAAACCTTTGCTTGTCCTCAAGCAATTAGGTTGATAAACTGAAAGTGATAAAGAAAAACTTTGACAAACTCTGTTTGCTCTTGTTGTTGTAAATATGTAAGCCAACATTCAGGTTTTCAACAAGATCATGAACTAACCACATTCAAAATAACTTTCAGGTCTCAAGACTACTCACATCAATGGCATAATCAACTAGCGAGCAATAATAATAAACCTCGGATGACAACACTTTCTCAAAACAATCATGATATGATATAACAAGATGGTATCTCGCTAGCCCTTTCTGAGACCGCAAAACATAAATGCAGAGCACCTTTAAAGATCAAGGACTGACTAGACATTGTAATTCATGGTAAAAGAGATCCAGTCATGATCATACTCAATGCAAATTAATAGTAATACATGCAACGACAGAGGTGCTCTCCTACTAGTGCTCTTTGATAAGAGGATGATGACTGTGCATAAAAATAAATAGATAGGCCCTTCGCAGAGGGAAACAGGGATTTGTAGAGGTGCCAGAGCTCGATTTTTAAATAGAGATGAATAACATTTTGAGCGGTATACTTTCATTGTCAACATAACAACCAAGAATCTCGATATCTCCCATGCTACACACATTATAGGCGGTTCCCAGACAGAATGGTAAAGTTTATACTCCCCCAACCACCAATAAGCACACTCCACGGCTAGCCCGAAACAACGGGTACCGTCCAAACCAGCAACAGCCCTGGGGGAGTTTTGTTTAAGTATTATGATTTTGAGCATGGGATTGGGCATCCCGGTTACCAGCCATTTTCTCATGAATGATGAGCGGAGTCCACTCATCGTGACAATAACCCACCTAGCATGGAAGATATAGACATCCCTAGTTGATACATGAGCTGTTCAAGCATACAAAACAGAATTTCATTTCAAGGTTTAGAGTTTGGCTTATACAAATTTACTTGGAACGGCATGTAAATACCGCATATAGGAAGGTATGGTGGACTCATATGGAAAAACTTTGGGGTTTATGGAAGTGGATGCACAAGCAGTATTCTCGCTTAGTACAGGTGAAGGCTAGAAAGAGACTGGGAAGCGACCAGCTAAAGAGCAACAACGGTCATGAACATGCATTAAAATTAATCAACAATGAATACAAGCATGAGTAGGATATAAATCACCATGAACATAAATATCGTGGAGGCTATGTTGATTTGTTTCAACTACATGCGTGAACATGTGCCAAGTCTGATCACTTAAATCGTTCAAACGAGGATACCACCCCATCATACCACATCACAACCATTTTAATATCATGTTGGCACGCAAGATAGACCATTATAAACTCTCAACTAATTAAGCATCGAATAAGCAGCTATGATCTCTAATTGTCATTGCAAGCATGTTTCATTCATAACAAGCTGAATCAGGAACGATGAACTATCATATTTACAAAAACAAGAGAGGTCGAGTTCATACCAGCTTTTCTCATCTCAATTAGTTCATCATATATCATCCTTATTGCCTTTCACTCGCACGACCAAACGGTGTGGATAATAATAATAGTGCACGTGCATTGGACTAAGCTGGAATCTGCAGACATTTAATACAAGAGAGAAGACAAGGTAATGTGGCTTAAGGTTAAATCAACAGTAAAGCATATGAGAGCAACTAAGCAATTTCAATCATGGTCTTCTACTCTTGACCCCCAAAGAAAAGAAACGAAACTATTTACACGGGAAAGCTCCCAACAAGTAAAAGAAGAACGGGAAATCTTTTTGGGTTTTCATTTTTAACTACTACTACAAGCAAAAAAGCGAACTAGCTAGCAGCTACAACTATTTTTTTCTTAAGGTTTTTCTAGCACACGAGAAAAAGACTAAGAAAAAGAAATGAAACTAAGCATGGATGGTACAATGAAAGAGTGTGAGCACCGACAACTAGAATAAGTGTGAACATGAATGTAAAGTCGGTGAGAAACACGTACTCCCCCAAGCTTAGGCTTTTGGCCTAAGTTGGTCTATGGCCACGGATCGAAGCTACTCCCTCCAGTGTACTGAGATGTGTCCTCTGGGTGCCACTGGTTGGCGAGCTCATCCAGCTCCCACCCGTAAACAGACTGACGGTAAGGATCAAGCTGTGGCTCTGGCTCAGGCTCTGGAGCTTGTGCCGGGCCTTGGTACTTGTAGAAGGCATCTGATGTAATGAAGTATATGCCTGTAGACAGATCAAACAGAGATGGTGCAGGCAAGGTAACAATTTCACAGTATATTTCATCAAACCTTAATTTATAATTAAGCAATCTATTCTTGTCTTTAACAATATAATCATGGGCTACCATACTCTTGTAGTCTAGATAAACATGGGCAAGCAATTTTTCTTCCTTCTCATGATGCCTAATAGGTATACTAAAATGTTCAGCAAGGCGAGAAGCAAACATGCCTCCAAAGACGGGCCCCTTTGAGCGGTTCAGACTCAATCGTTTAGCAACGACGGCACCCAAACTAAAAGTTGTGTCTCGAAACAAAGCGTAGCGTAAAATGATAATATCAGGGGCACTAAGATTCCCACTGTTCCCGCGACCAATTAAACATCTACTAGCAAATAAAGCAAAGTAGCGCAGAACAGGGAAGTGTATACTAGTGATTCTTGCCCCTGAGACTTGTCTAGTTTCTCCTATAGCTATCATGTCAATAAACCCTTCAACGTCTTCACGATGTGGTTCATCAAGTCTACCTCCAAAAGGTACCTTGCATATTTCACAAAATTCTAAGAGTGATATCTCCTTAATCACATCATATAAATGAGACTCCACCATAGGTGGTGTTTTCTTAGCATGAAAATGAAAACTTTTCTTAAAAATATTGGTGTAATGCCCCAGATGTAACACTTTCCAATATTGGCAATATATGAAACTTTGACTTCATCAATTCCATTCTGGGCTCTTCTTTCATTTCGGGTTTCGTCGTTTTGTCGTGTGCGTGTGTGCATTTCATCCATGTCATGTTGTCATGTGCATTGCATTGCATTTGTGTTGTCACTTGCACCCGGTCCCAGTCGCCTCTTCCTGTTGTCCGTTTCGAGTTCCGACGCTCACACACGTGCCCGTGGCATCCCCGAGTCCTTCTTTTGTGTGTGGCCGTGTAACGTTTTCGGAATGACGTGAGACTTGTCGTGCGATGTTGTTTTGGTACGTGTAGGCCGCCTATCAAGTTTCGTCGCATTTGGAGTTCGTTTGGTACTCCAACGGTTAACCTAGTGGGCTAAAAGAACATCTTCTTTAAGGCCCAAGACCCCTCCACAACAGCCCACAAACCCAGCACAACCCTTCCCATCATCTCGATCGTCGAATCGTGATCGCGTGGCCGAAAACCACACCCCATTTGGACCTCCCTAGCTCCCCATGCCTATAAAAACGTCCCCCACGTCCAATTTGGGACGAAACCCTAGTATTCCCCTACCTCCAGCCCCGCCTCGAAATCCGCACCGGGCGGACGTGTCCGTCCCGCGCCGGACGATCCGCGCCGCCGCCCTCAGCCACTGGCTGTGCGCCACGTGGCCCCGCCATCGGGTCCTCTGCCCCGCGCCGACCGGGCCCGCCCGGCCCGGCGTGCCCCTGCCCATCGCCTCCGTGCTCCCGCCGCCCGGTCCCGCAGGCCGCCGTCGCCGTCAGCGGGCCGCCGCCGTCCGCCGCCTCGGGCGCGGGCTCGGCCGCTCCCGCCGGCCGCCGCCCGGCCGCGCCACCGGGCCGGCGCGCCTTCCCGTCGGTGACCGCGACGGCACCACCGCCGCCGGCCGGCTCCGCCACCACCGCCGCCGGCGCGCCTTCCCGTCGGTGACCGCGACGGCACCACCGCCGCCGGCCGGCTCCGCCACCACCACCGCCGGCGCCCTCCGCCACTGCCGCCGCCGGTGCTCCCTCCGGCCTTCTTCCCCGCCAACTCCGGTGAGCCACCGGCCCTTCTCCGGCGAGATCCCGCAGATCGGGACCAGATCCACCGGTCCCCATCCAAACGCCCGGATATCCCCGTCCCGGAATCCCTCTATCCCGCGTTGACTTTCGCGGAGGTAAAATTCCACTAAGTCCCAGATCTGCAACATTTTTTTGCCTCCCTTGCGTGGCCGTAACTTTGTGCTCGTAGATCCGTTTTGGGCATGTAGCATATCGAAATGATCGTGGTGATGTGCTCTACATTTTGTTCCATTGTGGCATGCTTGTTTGAGTTCATCTAGAGGTCCTAATCTTCGTGACAAGAGTGCTACTTGTTACAAACTGATGTTACTTGTTATTTTTATGCCATGTTTGAGATGTGATAACTTGGTGCATGTTTATCCAAATGAAGCAAATGATATGTCAAAATGTTCATTGCGAAATGCTCTACTTGATGGTTGTTGTAGCATTCATGTTAGGGTTCATATTGCCATGTTAATCTCTGTTGCAAAAGTGCATGTGGCTGTTAAGTTATGAAACATGTTATGAGATGCTGATTTGAAGTGCTCGTTGCTATTGATGTGTTTGTCCCCATGTCACATGTCAATATGTTTTAGAATCTCCATCTTATGGTCTTTGCTGTGGTGCAAACCATTTTCCATGATATGCCTTGAGGTGACTTAAACATGCTTGTAAACATGCCATGCCAACATAATTGTTTTATACTTAGTGAAATTTCTGCTAAGTCTGGAATCTGTCATAACCTGATGCTATGTTTGCTTGATGCCCTAGTCAAATCCATGCATGTTTTGGAGTGGCCAATGATCTTCCCTTGTTGTCCATGTTATTGTTTATCCATCAATGCCCTCACTTGCACTTTTGGCTTGCTGTAGCTTATTTATTTCTAGCTCTCAAGTTGCTATAAATTATAACTGTCAGGTTTTTAACAACATGATCAAAATGGTGTAGCTTGTTGCTATTGATCCATGCCTCCTATGGAGTTGCTCCAATGGAGTTGTTTGCTTTAGGATAATTCTACTTCATGTCTATGCTTATTGTCTTCATGTTTGGGTGCTGTAGAGTATATATTGCTTGCTCCAAAGTTGCTATGTGGCTGTTAATTTCAGCTTTGCATTGTATCTTGTTTCGTGTGTATGTGTTGAACCGTTGCTCCGTTTTGAACGTTCCCTATATGAAACTTGTGTGATTTTGTTTGTAGAATCATAATATCATGTTTTTAACATGTTTGGAGTGTGTTTGCTTGATGTTTGAGTGCATCTTGCACCATTGCCATGCTTGTCTTGTTTTGATCATATCTTCTAGACCGTAGCTCCGAATTAAACAAACTTTATATGAAACTTGACTAGAATTTTGTGTAGATCATCATGGTGCATGTTAACTTGCTGTTTAACAACTTTAACTTAAGGTTTGATCAGATCTGGACCAATTTCAACATATGCATATGAGGACTTACCGGATTCGCTATATGTGGATTCCGGCCTCATTTAAACTTGTTATCTTGTGTTGTTCTTGTGTGCTTCATCCCTTGACATGCATTGCATCATAAATGCATCATACGTGCATCATGTTGATTGTGCATTGCACCTTGTTTGATTTGTGCCTCGTTGTGTTCTTGTGATGAGTAGAGCTGGGAGCCGAGTCCGAGAACGAGGTTACTACCGAGGTTGAGTACGAGGAGCCGTCTTACGATCCCATCGACGACTCGACAGGCAAGATGACCTGACCCATATATCATTACTATCTTTGCCTATTGCTAGATGTCTCGCTCTTTAGCTCATTGCCTCGATGCCCATGTTTGGTTGTCAGCCTCCTATTGTAACCATGAATCTGTCTAACCACCCAACCTAGCAAACCTTTGTTTGGCTACGTAAGCTTTGATCAGCCCCTCTTATAGCATTGCTAGTTGCAGGAGAAGATTTGAAGATTCTTGCTTCATGTTGAATTCATTGTTGGGATATCACACTATATAAACTCTTAAACTAAATCATCTATATATTGGTAATGGGTGGAAGGCTAATCCTCTTGCTTGGAGTTTTGTTCCACTCATGCCGCCCTAGGAACCGTTTAAACCGGTGTTATGTTCCTTGATTATGCGTCCCTAACACGGTTGGGGTTTATGGACCCCCTCGATAACCCGCTTAGCGCTAAAGCTTTTCCAGCAAGGCCCAACATTGGTACTCCATTTGCCTAATAACTAAAACTTGTATAGGGACTAGCTATCCCATGATCTTAATTAACAACCCCCGGGCCAGTGCTCCACATGAGTGTTGATCCAACCGGGCCGACTGCGGGGCCACCACGAGGAGACTCGAGGATTGGTATTTTCCTGTAGGCTGTCCCATCCGGTCGTGGCCTGAGACTAGATACGCGTGGCTACATTCAGGGTGTCGGCACGCCGGGAGGTCTTGCTGGATTAGTTTTACCTTAGTCGGAATATCTTGAGCATGGGATTCCGAGAATCCTCGGGTCTTCCCACCTTGGAGTTGCGACTCCGCAGATCGTGAGCTTGTGATGGGCTAAGTTGGGACACCCCTGCAGGGTTTGATCTTTTGAAAGCCGTGCCCGTGGTTATGTGGCAGATGGGAATTTGTTAATATCCGGTTGTAGAAAACTTGACACCATGTTCAGAACACACTACCAGCGTGAGTAACCGTGACGGTCATTTTCTGAAAGGGGTTTGGAAAGTGAACACGGTGGGGTTATGTTTGACGTGCTTAGATAGGATCACTTCGTGATCACTTTGACGCTCGTGGCACTTCTATTCTCGCTCTAAACACGTAAGCTAGTGCTAGTGCAGCTGCAACCTTTATTTTTCTTCAGCCTTGTTCCACACCCAAGGCTTAGATAGTTTTGCTACCCGAGAACGGGATTGCTGAGTCCTCCGTGGCTCACAGATTCTACACCACACTAGATGCAGGTACTATGGTGGACTACACATGTGACGGCACCGAGCTATACCGGGAGTTCGATGAAGAACGTAGTCGATACTATGTGCACTATCCCGATGATCAGTAGTGGCTTCTACTAGGTGCGATTCGGACCTTGTGGCTTTATTTATTTGGTATCTTTCATTTGGATCTTCGTCCGTAGTCGGACTGTGATGTTATTTGTATGATGATTTGCTTATGTAATGTATTGTGTGACGTGGCGAGTGTAAGCCAACTATCCTTTTGCAATTTCATCCCTATTTTTACATGAGTCGTGCAAAGATACCAAACTTGCGATCATTCTAGTATGAGCTTATACCTTTAAGTCGTGCCTCGACACATAGGAGGTATAATCTCATACTGGGCATTACAATTGGTGAGTAAGAGATACTGTTCTTTTTGGTCGTGGAGGAATTTAGTGAGGCCTGCATTATTTGCCAACCAATAAAAGTCTTCGTAAATACCGGCGGACATCATGAAGTCATTACAAGGCCATTCGCACGGTCGAACTTCCGCCATGCGAGGAAGATTATATTTGGGCTTCTTATTTTAATCTTTCTTCTTCTCCTCTGAGCTCTTGCTGGAGGAGCCCCTCAACAATATCTTTATCATTTCCCTTTTCTGAAAATTTCTGAAATTTTTAGTAACTCAAAATAAAGTTAACCAAACTCAACAAGATTGATAGCAACAACTCCTGTAAGTGCCTAGAGACTATATCATGCATTAGAACTACTTGGGACCAAGTAAATTTGACATGCAAGCTCAAGAACAAGGTCACCACAGCAGATTTTTTTGCAATAAATAGAACACTAGAACAAAAACTAATTGGACCAATGGAGGAGTCACATACCAAGGAACAATCTCCCCAAACAGTTTGGTGAATGGTTCTTTGAGCAAGGAGATCGAAAATGGCAGTAAGATGAGCTAGAACTCGGGTTTGAGCTGGTTGGTGATTTTTTTGGGAGGAAGAAGAAGAGTGTGGGTGCATGAATAAGTGGAGGGGGCCATGTGGGGCCCACGAGGCAGGGGGCGCACCCTCGACCCTCGTGGCCAGGTGCTGGCTCCCCTCGCTGTGTGTTCTGTGCCATATTTTCTCAAATAATTTAGAAAAAAATCATATTTCATTTTCATGGCATTTGGAGAACTTCTATTTTCGAGGTATTTTTTATTGCACGGATAAGTCTGGAAACAGACAGAAAATATTATTTTTGCTTTATTTTTTCTAATTAACAGAAAGTAAAAAGAGCGTACAAAAGGTTGTGCTACCTAGATTCACCTATCCCATGCTCATCAAAAGGAATCCATTAACAAGGTTGATCAGGTCTTGTTAATAAACTCTTTCCGAATAACATGAAACCGGAGAATTTTCGAAAAACACTAGGTTACCTCAATGGGGATATGTATGTCCCTAACAATAAGAATGTCATATGTCTTCTTGGTAGTAGAAAGAGGAAATTCAAAACCTCCAATAGTAATAGTTGAAATTTTTCCAATATAATTGATACTGTGGACCTGCGGTTGTTTCCTCGGAAAGTGTACCGTATGCTCATTACCATTGACATGAAAAGTGACATTGCCTTTGTTGCAATCAATAACAGCCCCTGCGGTATTCAAAAATGGTCTACCAAGGATAATAGACATGCTATCGTCCTCGGGAATATCAAGGATAACAAAGTCCGTTAGAATAGTAACATTTGCAACTACAACACGCACATCCTCACAAATACCGACAGGTATAGCAGTTGATTTATCAGCCATTTGCCAAGATATTTCAGTAGGTGTCAACTTACTCAAGTCAAGTCTATGATATAAAGAGAGAGGCATAACACTAACACCAGCTCCAAGATCACACAAAACAGTTTTAACATAGTTTTTCTTAATGGAGCAAGGTATAGTAGGTACTCCTGGATTTCCTAATTTCTTAGGCATTCCACCCTTAAAAGCGTAATTGGCAAGCATGGTGGAAATTTCTACTTCAGGTATCTTTCTTTTGTTGGTAAAAATATCTTTCATATACTTAGCATAAGGATTTGTTTTAAGCACATCACTCAAACGCCTACATAAAAAGATAGGTCTAATCATTTCAACAAAGCGCTCAAAATCCTCATCATCCTTTTTCCTGGATGGTTTTGGAGGAAAATGCATGGGTTTCTGAATCCATGGTTCTCTTTCCCTATCGTGCTTCCTAGCAACAAAGTCTCTCTTATCATAACGTTGATTCTTTGATTGTGGGTTATCAAGATCAACAGCAGGTTCAATCTCTACATCATTATCATTGCTAGGTTGTTCATCATCATGAACATCATCTTTAATATTATCACTAGGTTCATGTTCATTACCAGATTGTGTCTCAGCATCAGAAACAAATATATCATTGGGATTCTCAGGTGTGTCAGCTACAGGTTCACTAGAAGCATGCAAAGTCCTATCATTTTTCTTTTTCTTCTTCTTAGAAGAACTAGGTGCATCTAAATTAGCTCTGTGAGAATCTTGCTCAATTCTCTAAGGGTGGCCTTCAGAATACAGAGGTTCCTGAGTCATTTTACCACCTCTAGTTGCAACTCTAACATCATATTCATTATTCTTACTATTTAATTCATTGAGCAAATGATTCTGAGCCTTAAATAATTGTTCTACTTGAGTGGTGACCATAGAAGCATGTATACTAATGAGTTTCAGTTCACCTTCAGCTCTAGACAGATAATCACTCAAGCGTTCAATCATATAAGCATTGTGTTGTAATTGTCTACCAACATAAGCATTAAAGTTTTCTTGTTTCACAATGAAATTGTCAAACTCATCTAAGCATTGGCTAGCAGACTTATAACGAGGAATATCACCTTCATCAAATCTATAAAGAGAATTTACCTTTACTACGTGTGTCGGGTTATCAAGACCATGTATTTCTTTAATAGGTGGTAAATTCTTAACATCTTCAGCTTTAATACCTTTTTCTTTCATAGATTTCTTTGCCTCTTGCATATCTTCAGGACTGAGAAATAGAACACCTCTTTTCTTCGGAGTTGGCTTAGGGGCTGGTTCAGGAAGTGTCCAATTATTTTCATTGGCTAGCATATTATTCAATAGTAATTCAGCTTGTTCAACTGTCATTTCCCTGAAAACACAGCCAATACAACTATCCAGGTGGTCTCTGGAATCATCGGTTAGTCCATTATAAAAGACATCAAGTATATCATGCATCTCAAGAGGATGATCATGCAAAGCATTAAGTAATTGGAGAAGTCTCCCCCAAGCTTGTGGGAGACTCTCTTCTTCAATTTGCACAAAGTTATATATTTCCCGTAAGGCAGCTTGTTTCTTATGAGTGGGAAAATATTTAGCAGAGAAGTAATACATCATATCTCGGGGACTACGCACACAACTAGGGGTGGCTATAACGAGAAAGGAAATAGCTTAAGGATATAATAGTAACGGATCTTTTCATCGTTGGTAAACAGGGTGGCTATATCATTCAGCTTAGTAAGATGTGCCACAACAGTTTCAGATTCATATCCATGTAAAGGACCAGATTCAACCAAAGTAATTAACTCAGGATCAAAAGAGAATTCATAATGCTTATGAGTAACACAAATAGGTGAAGTAGCAAAAGCAGGGTCATGTTTCATTCTAGCATTCAAGGACTTTTCTTTCAGCTTAGCTAATAATTTCTTAAGATCATATCTATCGTTGCAAGCAAGAAAGTCTCTAGCAGTTTCTTCATCCATAACATAACCCTCAGGAACAACAGGCAATTCATATCTATTAGGAGAAGCTTCACCATCACTTTCATAAATATCACCTGTTTCAATATTTGCCTTCTCCCTAACACTAGCAATTTGTTCATCTAGAAATTCACCTAGTGGCACAATTTTATCAAGCATAGAAGTAGTTTCATTGTACATAGCAGAAGTGGCATCATCAAGAACATACGACATATCAGATTCAATAGCATGAGTAGGTGTCGCAAATTTTCCCATAACAGAAGGAGAATCAAGTGCAGAGCTAGATGGCAGTTCCTTACCTCCCCTCGTAGTTGAGGGTAAGATCTTGGTTTTTGAGTGCTTCAAATTCTTCATAGTGATCAACAGATATAAATCCCAACTGACTTAAAGAATAGAGCTATGCTCCTCGGCAACGGCGCCAGAAAATAGTCTTGATAACCCACAAGTGTAGGGGATCCCAACAGTTTTCGAGGGTAAAGTATTCAACCCAAATTTATTGATTCGACATAAGGGGAGCCAAAGAATACTCTTAAGTATTAGCAGCTGAGTTGTCAATTCAACCACACCTGGAAACTTAGTATCTGCAGCAAGATAGTTTAGTAGCAAAGAAATATGATGGTGGCGGTAGCAGCAATAAAAGTAACAATAGTGTTTTTGTAATAGTAGCAACGAAAAAGTAGATAAGCAACAAGCAATATATCAAAAGCTTGTAGGCATTGGATCGGTGATGGGAAATTATGTCGGATGCAATTCATCATGTCTAAGTTATAACCTAGGGTGACAGAGAACTAGCTCCAGTTCATCAATGCAATGTAGGCATGTATTCCGAATATAGTCATACATGCTTATGGAAAAGAACTTGCATGACATCTTTTGTCCTACCCTCCCGTGACAGCAGGGTCCTATTGGAAACTAAGGGACATTAAGGCCTCCTTTTTAATAGGTACCCGACCAAAGCATTAACACATAGTGAATACATGAACTCCTCAAACTAAGGTCATCACCGGGAGTGCTCCCGATTATTGTCACTTCGGGGTTGCTGGATCATAACACATAGTAGGTGACTATAGACTTGCAAGATAGGATCAAGAACACACATATATTCATGAAAACATAATAGGTTCAGATCTGAAATCATGGCACTCGTACCCTAGTGACAAGCATTAAGCATAGCAAAGTCATAGCAACATCAATCTCAGAACATAGTGGATACTAGGGAACAAACCCTAACAAAACTAACTCGATTACATGATAGATCCCATCCAACCCATCACCGTCCAGCAAGCCTATGATGGGATTACTCACGCACAGCGGTGAGCATCATGGAATTGGTGATGGAGGAAGGTTGATAATTACGATGGCGACGATCTCCACTCTCCAGAGCCCCGAACGGATTCCAGATCAGCCCTCCCGAGAGAGATTAGGGCTTGGTGGCGGCTCCATCTCCTGAAATGCGATAATTCTTCCTCTCTGATTTTTTCTCCTCGAAAGTGAATATATAGGATCTGGGGATACGTCGGTGGATCACCAGGGGGCCCACGAGGTAGGGGGCGCCCCCTGGGCAGGGGGGCGCGCTCCCCACCCTCGTGGACAGGGTGTGGGCTCCCTGGTCTGGATCTCCTTGCAGGTATTTTTTATATTTTCCAAAATAATTCTCCGTGGATTTTCAAGCGATTCCGAGAACTTTTTATTTCTGCACAAAAACAACACCACGGCAGTTCTGCTAAAAACAACGTCAGTCTGGGTTACTTCCATTCAAATCATACAAGTTAGAGTCCAAAACAAGGGCAAAAGGGTTTGGAAAAGTAGATACGTTGGAGACGTATAAGTGTGCTTTAGTATTTTTAAAGAAACACCCTCTTGCTTCACTTAGATTTATTTGAGAGTTAGTAAATTTGTAAGAAATTCTCTCTAGCTTCACTTAAATTATTTTGAGAGAAAGAAAGAAAAAAATATGCTCATGATCTTCACTTATATTTGTTTGAGCTTATCAAAAGCAACAAATAAAAATTAGTTCCAAAGTGATAGATATCCAAGAAGGATATAATAAAAACTTTCATGAAGATCATTGGACAAAAAAAAACTCGATTCCTTGTAATAGTTTTGAGACTGACGTGATATGTGAGTCATTTTAATGAGTAATTATGCTTTAGTAAGAATATTAGTGTTAAAGTTTGTGATTCCCTATGCAAGCACGAAAGTCAATAATCATGCAATGAAAACATCCTACTTGTGGTGCATTTTTCGGTGTTATTTATGCTCAATGCTCACTTATGAGATTATTTGTTTCATGTTTGGTCGCTTCGTAGTCTTTTGCTAACCTTCATTTTGCACTAAGTATGATCACTACTTGTCCATCCAAAATCATTTATCACGTTTTTTCCACATGAGTCCACCATACCTACCTATATGCGGTATTCCCTTGCCATTCTAAGAAAATTTGTATGTGCCATCTCAAATTTTCAAAATAAATTTCCCTTTTGTGTGCCCGTACCGCTCGCGAGGCAGTGAGGGGTGACCAATATTTTCCATGCTAGATGTGTTATTCTCACGATGAGTGTTTATTCAATTGCCATTGCACGAGAGTAAGGCAAATGTATAAGGGATGCCAAGTCCCGAAATGAAAAACAAATTTACATTATGTTGTCAAATAATAAATTCCTTGGAAAGTGTTGGTATGGAAGGCGTGGATTCGGCTAGCCATGGCTTGTGAAAGTTTGGTGGAAAAGGAATAAACTTATTTTATGTTTGGGAACAACCTATGATATATCTAGCATTGAAAGTGTTGGGAACCTTGAGTTGTTTTCGTTGGTGGGAAAAGTATACCACCCAAAATAATTTTATCTCTCAATTTAAGCTTTGAGCTTTGGCACCTCTAGAAATCCCTATTTCCTTCTGCGAAGGGCCTTTCTTTTACTTATGCAATTTTTATTTTTGAATTTGAGTCTCCATCTTCTCTTATAAAGCGCCAACTAGGAAACACTATGATCGTACTTGAGTCCATTTGTTGGTTTCAAGGAGAGTTTGTGATGACCAAGGTGCTATTAAGGAATTATCCAAAGATTGGTCTTACTTCATCCAAATGAATAGAGTTGGAAAGATTCAAGGTTGATGAAGACTAAGTACAGAGGGTGTTTCAAGTTGATCAACACACAAAGCATAGAAGATGTACCGAGAGGGATCAAGCTATCCCATGGTATGGTAACCATTGTCAATTACGCTTTGTGTACTAACCCATGGTCTTTGTGAGAGTTCTATGTGGGGTTAGGTTATCTTCCATGGGCTTGCGTCAAGAAGAAGATCACATACAACCGATGGAGGATGACATCAAATCAATGTTGTGGTGTGCAAGTTCAAGTGATGCATCATGAAGAGATCAAGTGCTTGAAGCTTGCCATCCATTATGGTGATAATGGACTTGTGAAGATGTGCCGAGGAGTGGCTCACCTATGGTGGAGTATGAGGGAGCAATCTACTAGTCTTCACCGAGCCAACAAAATCAAGAAAGGTGGTCCAACTTGAGGAAGTCAAGATCGTCTACATCTAGCTCAAGTGGACTTTGTGCAAGGCAAAGGTTTTCCCTTGATAGGTTCTTTATTTTACCGGTCTCATGGTGGTAGTTTCGAGACCGGGTTATAGGATCGATTGCCATACTATCAAGGGGGGCTCTGAAGTGAGTAGCCTGATCGTATCGTTCGTAGAGTGCTCAAACCATTACATGCTTGCATCATATTTCTTGGTTCTTGTTTGGTTTTATTCTTGTGAGATTTGTAGCTTATGGTCATCTTCTTGACAAGCTTGAGTTCATCGAAAACAGAGTTCACATGCTTCTTCTGTTGCGTTTTCGGTGTTGGAGGTCTTACCGGTCTCTTTCGCGGAAGGGTTCTCACCATTTTATTATGGGAATTTTCTCATTTTCTTCTTATTGTTATTTCAATCCAAATTTTGTTAGGCCATGTCACTAGCTTTCCAACAAACTTGGTTTCGTTGATTTCAGAGTCCGTTTGCAAAAGTTGTGTCAGTTTTATTGTCCACAAAAGGGCTGCAGCAGTACTACCGCAAATGGGAGCGGTACTACCGCTTGGAGGGGATGTAATTTTTTTACTTCCGTGGCTACTTCCACTCTGGACCAAAAAATCGTCACAAGTCCAGCGATGGTAGGCACAGATGTAATTTTTAGTACCACTCGCAAGCAGTAGTACCGCTACCCTTAGCAGTAGTACTGCTACCCCTAGCGGTAGTACCGCTCGGTGCGGGCTATGAGCATGACAGTTGGATTTTCCCCACCTATAAAAGGGGGTCTTCTTCCCCAATGAACCTTATCCTTCGAGCTCGTGTTCTTCCCCCATTGTTTACCTTCTCCGAGCTTGCTATCTCTCAATCCCTACATGGATTCTTGCTAGTTTTTGGGGGAAAAGAGAGAGAGGAGATCTAGATCCACATTTCCACCAATCACTTTCTCCTCTTTGTGAGGGGAACCCTTTGGATCTAGTTCTTGGAGTTCTTCGTTTTCTCTTCTCCGTTCTTCCTCTCATTTCCCTCCCTAGCATTAATTGCTTTGGTGGGATTTGGGAGAGAAGGACTTGGACACTCCGTGTGCCCTTGCCATTGCATTTGGTTCATCGGTTTGAGTTCTCCACGGTGATACATGGATGTTACAAGTTGAGAAGCTTATTACTCTTGGGTGCTTGGTACCCTTGAGTTTGTTCCTCTTGGGTGCTTGGGCGCCTTAGACGATTGAGGTCACCTCAGAGCCATATTCCATTGTGGTGAAGCTTGGTGGTGTCGTTGGGGAGATAGCCCCAAACTTTGTGGTGTTCAGAGTTCAATCATTGTGGTGTAAAGCTCCGGGCTAGCATCGGGGTCTCCAATTAGGTAGTGGAGATCGCCCCGCGCAATTTGACGGGTTCCGGTGACCTCCCCCAAGGGTTGCCAAAGTGTACGGGTTCGGTGACCGCCCCCAAGGGTCGCCATTTGTACGGGTTTGGTGTCCACCCTCAAGGGTCCCTTAGTGGAATCACGACAACTTGCATTGTGCGAGGGCGTGAGGAGATTACAGTAGCCCTAGTGGCTTCTTGGGGAGTATTGTGCCTCCACACCGCTTCAAATGGAGATTAGCATCCACAAGGGTTTGAATTTCGGGATACATCATCGTCTCCGCATGCCTCGGTTATCTCTTACCCGAGCCCTTTACTTATGCACTATACTTTGTGACAGCCATATTGTTTCTTGTCATATATCTTTCTATCACCTAGTAGTTTATCTTTCTTAGCATAAGTTGTTGGTGCACATAGGTGAGCCTAGTTGTTGTAGGTTTTGTGCTTGACAAATTAACCGCTAGGTTTATTCCGCATTTGTTCAAGCCTAAACTATAACTATTTTAAAGCGCCTATTCACCCCCGCCTCTAGGCGACATCCATGATCTTTTAATTAGTATCAGAGCCTCATCTCTCTTTATAGGGCTTAACCGCCTAGAGAGTAAGGATGTCGACTAGGGGTTTAGGATTCTCTGACACTCTTAGTTTCGATGGCACAAATTTTGATGTTTGGGTAATTCACATGCTTAATCTCTTTAGGGTCATGCACCCAAATTTAGAGCGAATTGTAGATATGGGGTTTTCTCCTCCAAAGGATCCACAAAGATTATATTTAGAGGATGAGAAAAACTCTTATCTCAATACTCAAGCTTCTAATGTGCTTTTTGATGCTTTGAGCAATGTAGTTATATTTCAACTTATGCCATTTCGGGATGCTCATGAGTTGTGGACAAAGCTTCAAGACAAATATGGTGTGTCCAAGATTTGTGGAGATGATTGTCCTGTTTCCACCTATGGTCGTATAGTATTCTCAACTTCTTCTACTTCACCTACATGTGGTTTGCCACAAGGTAATGATATGGTGAGTAGTGGTGTTCATTGCAATGATTATAGTGAGCTTATTATTGATGATCCTTTATCACTTTATTATTGCAATGCTTAACCTTTGGACTTTAACACTTCGAGCACTCTAAATGTTTCACATGCTTGTGTTAAAAGTTCTTACATATCATGTAGAATTTGCTTGACTAAATCTCATGATGATATGCTTGCTATGTCTCGTTGCCATGATAAAAATGCATATATTTCCTTGAATTGTTGTGCTAACAATGTAGAGGAAATCTAACACCACATCGAACAAGACGTGGCCTTGCATGGTGCTTCGAGGGATCCAACATCATCATCTATTGCATATTGCCTTATGGCTAAGGCTTCAAAGGTATCTCCCACTTTGAATCCCAATATATCTTGTGATGATAGTGATGATGAGAAGAATGATGATGATGTTGATAGTGATGAAGAGAGTGATAATGTTGCCTCCTTAAAAATTCAGGGGGAAATGCTTTTTAAAGATCTTCATAAGAATAAGATTGCTCGTTCCAACTTCATGGGAATCCTGTCTATTGACATTAAGGGCAAGAAATATATTGATGAGTTGGAATCTCGTCTAGAGGAGCATGAGGTCACCATTGAGAAAATGGAAGGTCATGAGCGTGATTACGCTAATGAGATTGCTGACCTCTCGCAAGCTGTTGAACTTGAATAAACCACCAGGGAATCTCTTGAGGAGACTTTTGCTCTAGAACTATCTAGAATAAAGGAATCACATGATATATCTCTCGAGGTGGCTAATGATTTTGAAACTAAAAATGAGAAGCTTGAAGTTGCACATGCTAAAGTCCTTGAGGATTTTGAGCACCTCGAAAATGGCTCAAGGGTCATTAAGAGTGAGCTCATCAAACTCACCGAGTCTCATGCTCATCTTAAAGCTTCATATTCTATATAGATTGCCAAGTTGCCTTCTCCTCTTGCTATTATTGATGATTCTTGTGCTACTAACTCTATTTCTAGTGAATCATCCATTTTGAAGGAGAATGTTGAGCTAAGGGCTCAACTTGAGTTGCTATCTAGCAATTATGGGAAATTGGAAGAAATTCATGTAAAGCTCACAAGCTCTCATGATGATCCTCTAGTATCCCATAATGTGCTAAAGATAGCTCATGAGGCTATGAGTATCAAGGTAACATCTGGTGAACCTCATGTGGATACTAGCACTACTTCAAGTCAAAATGCTATCTTGCCATGTGCTAGTCCTCGTAATTCATCTACTCACAATGTTGCTGCTTCTTGTGATGAATTACTTTCCTTGCCTTGTTGCTCTAATGATGAAGCATATACTTCCTCTAGTACTTGTGTTGATACTAACCATGTAGAGGAAATCAAAGAGCTCAAGGCCCAAGTCACTTCTTTGAAGAAAGACTTGGAAAAGTGTAATGAAGGGAACTCCACACTCAACAATATCTTGAGTGTGCAAAGATCCCCCAATGACAAAGGTGGACTTGGATTCAACTCCAACAAGAAGGAAAAGTCCAAGATCATTAACAAGAAGAAGGGCCAAGAACAACTCAAGATTTCAGCCAAGATTATTTGCTACAAGTGCAAAATTGAAGGGAATAATGTTAGATCTTGCCCATTGAAGAAGAAGCCCATTAATGACAAGCAACAAGGGAAGAGTCCACAAGTTCAATCTCATGCTAAACCACAAGTTTAAGAAAGGCCACTTCCCAAGAATACTCAAGTTCATGCTTCTCTTGTTGAGAAATCAAGTGCGAAGAAAATGAAGAGTAGACATTGCTACTTATGTCGTGAGAAAGGTCACATCGCTTCTTTATGCACTAGTGGTAACTTGTCCAACCCAATTATTATTGATGATATCTATTCTATTGGGATGGATAAGGTTGGCAATGTGTTTGCCAAGTTTCCTGGGACTCAAAGCGGTGTCAAGAAAAAAACCATTTGGGTAGCCAAGCCTATTGTGACTAACCTCTTAGGACCCAACTTGGTTGGGGACCAACTAGCTCAAACTTGATCAATAGGTGTAATTGGAGGGCATTGGAGACTTGGTTACATTATGAAGAATTAAGGGGTCTTCATCATTCATATTGTCTCAAGCCAAGTTATTCAGATTATCAAGTTTCTATCTTATATCCAATGTTCCTCCTTGCGGTCTTGTGCTTAAATTGTTTACATTGAAAGTTACTTGCCCCTTAGCATGTTGTGGTTTTGTACCTTGCATGTGCGTGTATATGTTGTGCTTCCAATTTGCTTATCTTGAGAAATCAAGTATGTGTATGTTGGTTTGCACATCATGTACGTGTGTGTAGTGTGTTGAGCCTTTGTGCTTCTTGTTTGTATCATAGTTGGCTCTTGTGAGAGATTAATGGAACATCCCATTTTGGGGGAGTGATGTGCTTTGTGCACCTCACAATCCTATAAATGTATCTACATGAGGAATACCATCTAGTATTGATATTACAAGATTATCTAGTCTCTATGTGGCATGTCTTCTCATGAGAAATTCAAATTCTATTTGGTCCATTAATTATATCTTGTTGGTTCTCTTTTGCATCTTGTTAAGTTTCTCATTGGTATGACATTATGAGGGAGTAATATGGTATGTGTATATTACAAGCCTAGAAAATGTGTACATTTGAGATATTGTCACTTAGAATTGATATTGTAAATTATCTTGTTCCTAGGTGACATGTTAGCTCTACAAGTTGCATTTTGCTTGTGTTTGGTGTGTGAAGATGATGTTGGGTATCATTTTTTTGACTGGGAACTGTAGGGGAAACCCCCACAGCAAATCAAAGTTTTGTTAAAAGGGCTAATCATGCAAGTACAAAAAAGGATTATAAGGGGTAATCAATCTAACCTAAAAAGAAAGAAACAGAAAATTACAAGGCCTCAAGGGGGCAGAACACCCATCTCAGGAGCTCATCCTTATAAGCAGCTTTCACTCTATATTGCATAAGGCTGATATCATGGATAAAAGCATATCTCCATTTATTGAATCTGGCTCTCTCATGCCTGAGTACTTTAGCATTTTTGACAATCCATATATTCCAGCAGGCAATAAAGACTAATTCAGTGAAGAAAGGTTTTCCAAAGCTTCTTTTGGCATTGATAACCAAATCTGCCATGGAGGCACCAAGTGACCAAGGAATTTGCAGGTAATTCCACACTCTGACACTAAAATTGCAATTGCAGAACAAGTGTTCTCTGGTTTCCTAGTCAGCAAAGGGCAGATAACACAATTAACTGCATCATCCAGATGCTAGTTTCTTCTATCCACCATATCTTTTGTATTCAACCTGTCCATAATAAGCATCCAAACAAACATCTTTATCTTCATTGTACAAGAGGACTTCCAGATCCAAGAGGTCAAGGGGTTAAAAGACTCTGAAGCAAAGCTATGGGAGTAAAACATTTTAGGTGTGTATCCTTTGGAAGTGCATGTCCAGAACTAGGCATCTTTGACCCCAAGTGTTCTATTGTGGCCTTCCATTAGTGATTGAAGAGTATTGAACTCATGAAAAGCATGAGCAGCTAGAGGAAGGTGGAAGTGTTGGTGCACATCTTGTGTGTCAACGAAATCTTTGACAGTGACCCAAGGATCCTTTGCATAGGAGAATAGCCTGGAAAATCTGAATAGAAGAGTAGAAACTTCTTGATCAAGCTGCCAATTGTCTGACCACATAAGAGCAGTATCTCCCTCATAGATCTGCACCCAGGAGCAATCTCTGAAGCTTTGCATGACTTTACAGATATCTTTCCACCAGAAAGAGCCACAATCAGTAGTTCCCTGAGGCACCCTGCCATTGTAGTAGGAATCCCAGATGAGAGATACCCAGGGAATATCCTTCTTGTTTAGAAAGTTGTTTGCATGTTTAAGTAGAAGAGCCACATTTTGAACACCAAGTCTGAGAATGCCAAGACCACCCTTATTTTTTGGTCTACAAATAAGATCCCAGGCAGCAAAGGAAGGAGCAGGCTCAGAACTATTTTTTCTCCAGAGGCATTGCCTCTGAATTCTTTCCAACTGCTTTAAAATGCCAACTGGAATAGCAAGACTGCAAAGGAAAAAAAATTGGCATAGAAGATAGAGCAGAATTCAGAAACTGCAGCCTTTCTCCTCGGTAAGAATGAGGAGCTAGCTATCATTCTCCTCTCCATGCAATCCACCAAAGGCATAAAATCAACCATTTTGGCCTTGCAGTTCCCACAGGCAGCCCAGGGTAAGTGAAAGGCATCTTACCAATCTGACACCCAAATGCAGCGGCCAATTCAACCATCAGGGCAGGGTCCACATTAATTGGGAAAATAAAAGATTTGTGATAATTCACATCAAGCCCAGTGGACAAAGAGAAGACCTTCAGCATGTTTTTCAGAGCAACAGGTTGATGTCTGTCAGCAGGTAAGATTATTAGTGTGTCATCAACATACTGAATCACGGGGAAATCTTGGTCATGGCAAGGAATGGGCAAGTGGAGGATGCCTCTTCTAAACATGTCATTAATGATAGTTTGTAAAAGGTCAGCAGCTAGAACAAAAAGAAGGGGGGAGACAGGATCCCCCTGTCGAACACCCTTTTTGCAAATGAATTTTCTTCCAGGGACACGCTATCTATCACCGGGAATTATTTCAAAATACTTCTTGTCTTTGACAATTTTTAATCTTTTATGTGGTGGAAATTATTGATCATCTCTACATTGTCTTTTGGTTTTATTTGTCTTATCTCTTGCCAAGTTTGTGTCAACTCCCATTGCCTTCCATGCCACTTGTGGATCTTGTTGTTTTCTTGATCTTGTCTTGTGCTTTTTAGATATAGTGAAAGTGGTGATCCCACCTTGTGCATGTTGTATTCAAATGCAACTTCTCTTTAATGCACAATTCTTGGGGGAGCTATCCTATTTTTGATAGAACACTCATCTTGTGATCCATATCAAGTGTGTGTTGATGGAAGGCAAGCCGTTTCTTTTTGGTACTTTGTGCCATCATGAAACTTTGTAGATGGCTTGGTTTGTTTGGAACCATCCTCTCTTTTTGGGAGCTTGATATTATTTTTATCAATGGATATCTCATTCCTTGATGTATCTTTGAATTAATATCATCCAAGTGATGATTTCTCCATTTGGTATCCCATTTTCACTTGGCATTTCTTTTTCATTTGGCATAAGTCCTTTAAAGTCTTGAGCATGCATAGTTACTTCATATATTTTCCATGGCATGCTTTCTTTCTTTGACCCAATATAGGGGAAACTCCACCTAGTCTCAATGTGGATGAGATGTGTATGGAATTCATTTTCATACATATATATATATATATATATATATATATATATATATATATATATATATATATATATATATATATATAGGAAAATGGTTGTGTACTCCTGGAAGTACGTACTCCCGCTCCTCATATACCATATAGATGAATCTTTTATACCTCTTTATTATTTTTAATATACTTCATTAGTAATTATTAGATACCCCAAAATGATTTTCTTGAAAAAATTCATGCGAGTCTACATATTTTAAATGTTTACGTATATACTGATGTGTTTGTACGTGAAAAGGGTATATTTAAAAAAGTACGTCGCAGATTATATTTTTTCAACAAAACTCGCATTGTGGTATCTTAGAATATTTAATGAAGTATATTGAGAATGATAAAGAGGTATAATTAATGCGTATATGAGGTATATTGAAGATGGGAGTACATACTCCTAGGAGTACAAAAGAGGAGTCCTATATATATATATATATATATATATATATATATATATATATATATATATATATATATATATATATATAGCCGGTCTATTCTCATAACATTATGAGAATACTATTCTCATAACACTTCCGCACTGCACGCACAACGCGAGGGCACTGCACAGATACTGCAACACAAAGACGAGTGAACTTCATGTTTGAAAAAATTGTACGTGTTCTTTTTTCGGTACCTTTTTTGCTCTAGTTTTTTAACCGTTCATCGGAATTATGCGTGTAATATACCGTTGAAAAGCTATGGAGTAGACGCAACTTCGTCATGTTGACCACTTTTCAAAATTCATCATAGCTTAAGAGCAGTTTCGAAAATCGTGCGGCTCATAACGAATGACAGCGAACATTTTTTCGCGTTTTCTTCTAAACCGCTCGTCGTAATGAAACAAATGATACACCGTTGGAAAGGTATCTTCAAGGCGCATATTTTTCATATGTATTATTTTTTCTAATTCGCTACGGTTTAAGAGCAGTTTTGACTTTATTAAATCGCGGAATTGTATTTTTCGAATTTTTTGCAATTTTTGGTACTGTTTTGCTCCAGTTTCCAACTGTTTGTCGAAACAAGGCGTGTAATATACCGTTGAAAATCTATGGACGAGGCGCAACTTTCATATGTTCAAATGATTTTGAGATTCCTTACGGTTTTTAGTTAATTTTGAAAATCGTGCGGCTGACTACGAAGGGCAGCGGCCGTTTTTCGTGAAATTTGTACAAAACGTTGGTCGAAATGATCCAAATGATACACCGTTGGAAAGATATCGTCGATGCGCTACTTTTTCATGTAGAACACTCCCTCTAATTCATTACGGTTTAAGAGCAGTTTTGAAATTACAAAAACGCACACACTCTGTTTTTCCGCGACACAAATATCTGAATCAGACAGAAGGACACACTTCTTGAGACTGAAAACCGCACTGCATCAAACGGTCAATCGAACTGCATGATTTCATTTATTTATATGTAACTTTTTTTCAGACAAGTAAATGGACCGGACTTCACGCCGAGTGTAAGTCAAAAGCAAAAGTATGGAGAAGTGAACCGCATTACTTTTTTGTGTCGTTTTGGTAATTCTTTTGCACCTACAAGATGAACAACATCAAACGTCTGACCGCACCGCTTCAAATGGTCAAGTGAACAACATTGTTTTTTTGTTGTTTCTCTATCATTTTTCATTTAACACGTCTTTGCACTGCATTTCTTTTCTTTCTTTTTTTCTGTTTGGAGTTTTGGGTTTCCACATTGGCGAGCTGTATACGTGTGAAGAAGCGAACCACATGGTCAAGGGAAATGAGCCGCAACACAATTCGAAATGAACTTCCTTTGTTATATTATAGATGTGGTTCGCTTCTTCACAAAATGAACTTCAAATGAACATGGATATTCTCTTCTCTTTCTTAATGAGCGCACTGCAAATGATACATACATACATCCTTCTGTTGCTTTACACATCCACAGATACATACATACACACACAAAATCAAAACTAGCACCTAGTAGAGATGCAATTGAGGATCAACGGAACTTCATTTTGGGGACTACCTGAGCTGCACTAGATCAGAAACCTAGCACCGAAACTGCACCTGCAAAAGTAGCCAAACTTGAAATTGGGGCACCAGCACGGAACTGCACCAGCACCTGCAAAATACATAGTCACCAGAGCACGTCGGAGGAGCTCAGGATCCGTCGCCCGCCGTGCACTGCATTCCCACATGCGAGCGAAACACACGCGCATGCTGCCCGAGCTGCATGCTGCCCGATCCGGCAGACAGAAACCAGTGGCAGCCCGATCCGACGGCGATTGAGGCTGGGGATGGCCCGATCCGGCGGCGATTGAGGCTGGGGATGGCCCGATCCGGCGGCGAGGGATGCCGGGGCGGGGCGATTTGAGTTTGCGCCAGTGGCTGGTGGCGGCCGGATCCGACAGTTGAGGCCACGCCGGGGATGGTGGCAGCCGGATCTGGTGGTGGTCAGGGCGGGCGACGGGGGTGAGGGCCGGGCGGGGCGATGCAGGGGAGGGAGGTGGTGGTGCGGTGCGGTGGAGGCGGGTGGGCAGAGGTGCGGGGGAGCGAGGTGG